>OZ059805.1:3560490-4124113 GCA_964057025.1 Standfussiana lucernea
TGCAGACACTATTGCATTAGTGTCATTCGCAAAAATAACGAGTCTAGTGTCTGTAAAACGTTTTTTTTTTTATGTATTCAATTAAATCATTAAGGAATAGGATGAAAAAAAATGGGCCTAGAACAGTTCCCTGAGGGACACCTCGAAATACTGTAATTAACACTTAAAACGAGTTGGGCTCGGTGTTCCCTCAAATCGGCCTAGAATTTGGTAAGGAGCTCAGCACCTTCAGTAGCATCCATCAGTTTGCTCTGTAACGTACAGAAAACAGGACATGAGAGTGAGTTTGAGCAAAAAAGAACAGGACAATACATGTTGGACACATGTGTCTTTATTGTACTGAAGTCTCTTGGCTAGTCCGGTGTCAACAGCCAACATGCAACTACCTTACCTACCGGTTTGAACGACCTGTAGAAAATTGCATTTGATATTAATTTAATCAGTGTGGTTTTGGCATTTTCCGACAGCGATAAGGGTCATGGTATCTCTTTCACTCTTATGACTCTTCCTCTTTTCACTGACCATAATAATTAGGAAACCGCTAACTGCTCTGCTTATGGCATTATACCTAACGGTCGTGCTGTCATTGTTGTAGAAAAGTTACAGTTTGTAACAACACAAATATTTTAAGCTGATATTTTTTGTGACAATTTATAAGTTCCCTATTATAAATGTGAAAGTGAATTTGTTTGTTTTCTTTTGTCACGCCTTCGCGCTGTATCGGCTGAACGGATTTTGATGAATTTGGCACGCAGGTAAACTGTAAATTGGGTTAGAATATAGGATACTCTATAGCCCGGTAGGGCGTCCCCGACAAGAAAACTACCGACCTCCAAGCAAACAAAGGCGCGTACAAAAAGAAGTAAGAAATGTTTTGATGTATAAATAAACCAAGAACAAGAACTTAAATTTTATTAATATTAGTAAAAAAGAAACTTAATAATAAATAGTTAATAATCAGCCAATGGCTTAATTGCCAAGAGCCTCGACCAATACCTGAGTAGGCTCTCGTTAGGCAGCTGGATCAAGCTTTATTCAGAAAGGGCTACTCCTGGACATGGCTCGTATTGTTAGGAGGTTCCTCTCTCTGGAACCCTGACCGCCGAAAGCTTGGACCCTGTTCCCGATACCGATGGGCTAATACTTTTGTTTTTTTTATACAAATTTTATATAGGTACGAATATTTAAAAAAAAAACACTAAAAAAAGTAGAAAATAACTTTGCTTTCGGAAGTCGGTGACTATTGTTTGTTTCATTGACTTTTTTGGCACCGACTTCCGAAAGTAAAGTTATTTTTCACTTTTTTTGTTTTTTTTTTTAATCGGTTATTTTTTTGCAAAAACGTTTTTATTTTACCCTTTTTAGGTATCGCATCACTCACAAATCCTTGTCAAGTATCAATTTCTCAATTTCTTTTACTTTGATGACATATTTTTTCCAGCTATTTTGATTTAAAAACCAAACCGCTGAACAGATAAAAGATTTTTTTTTCAAATCGGTTCATAAATAACAAAGATATGAGGTAACAAACACAAAAAAAAACAACCGAATTAAGAACCTCCTCCTTTTTTTGAAGTCGGTTAAAAATGTAAAAAATAAGTGAGAAAAATAAATAAAGGAAATAATATCTGGAAAGAATAGGTTTATTATCTAGTTAAATAAATAAAAAGTCGCGTCAAAGATTACGACCAGGTTCAAGGTGCTTGACTTAATAATAAGGCCCTTGAATTGGTACTGGTGACCTATAGGCACCTGCCGGATTCAACCAGCGTGCGTTTTTAACCAGATTATAAACTTGAAAAAAGCGAAAGGAAAGTGTAAGGATCGTAGCCGGTGGCGTTCTGTAGTTTCTGCCTAACCCATGTGAAAAATTCGAGAGGTTATGTACCTATCTGTGTATGTGACCTTTCGCATCCGAAGCTAATTTTATCTATTTTTAAGATCTAGTGCGTAGACATCTGTCGCGTCTAAATTTTATTGAAATTCTTGTTTGGTCACTTTGGTCGTTATTGTTATTTAAAGGAATATCATGAGCCTGGCAGAACAACACTCGACATCGGCTCAGGAGCCCAAAAAGAAGAAAAAAAACACTTTAATCTAATATAGTCTAAATGTGTAATTTAAATTTATTTTAATTCAAAATATTTTTAACCGTAACCGTAAGTAGGCCATACTTGCAAATACTTGTTCCGTGCGGGGATCGAACACGCGACACGCAGCTTAACAGCCAATCGCTCAACCACTGCGCCAAGTGGCAGGGGTTCTCCCAACCCATAGAAGACGCGGCATCGCGTCAGAATGGCTAAGGTACTCCGGTCACCATGAAAAGCCAGAATTAGTCACTGGTTCTACAAAAATCACCAAACACTTCTGATCTTGCCATATCATCCTTCACACAGTCCATCCATCTTTTCTTTGGTCTTCCTCCACTCTTATAGCCATCCACATGCGTACTCAAAACTTTCCTCACGACGTTTTCCTCATTCCTTCGCATCACATGGCCATACCAAGAAAACTGATTACCACGCATCACTTTTCTGTCATCGGTGCCACTGTCCTTCCGACTTAGACTTCCTCTTATGTACTCATTTCTTATTGTATCCATTCGCGTAACACCACACATCCTTCTCGGCATTCTCATCTCAGCCACATCCAAATGCTTTTCATTCATTCCTTTTGCGGCCCAAGATTCTGATCCATACAAGGCAGCCGGTCTTATCATTATTTTATAAATCATCCCTTTACGTTTAAAAGGAATGTGGGAGTCGCAGAGTGTTTCCGTGACCTGCTGCCATTTCATCCATTCCGAGTTAATTCTGTGCTTAACTTTGACGCCTTGCACGAGTAACGTGAGATACCGAAATTCGGAGCAGACCGGCAGAATTGCGAAATCCACATAATAAATTAGTATTCTATTCTATTTATAAATTGGAATGGTCAGTTATCGTGATCAACAATCCATATACGGTTTTTTGTCAATTGTTTGTGAATAACTTAATATTAAGTGGGTAACTAAGTCTAGTAGTTTTTAACGAAAAAATTGACTTAATATTAAGATTTATGCTGTCGATTTAATTAACTAGTTTAGTAAAATAATAAAACTAATCGAGAGTATATTGTTAAATATGGGTAAAAACATGTTCCTAATATTTGCAAGCTTGCCTTGATTCAAAATTAGACGAACAAGATTTATTAAACAGTAAAAACTGGTGTCGGTAAGAATATTTATTTATTCTACACAGAAAATTAATTCAGACTTCATCTACATGCGAAAAATATCGTTTTGTTCGTTTCGATTCGAATGCGCACTCAATTTTTGGAGGAAAAGTGTTGAGTTTTTCTTAATCAAACTTGTACCTAACTATTTTGTATTTATTCTGTTTTAGTTAAAGATGGCTCTACAGAGGATGGTCAACGATTCTGTACACTTTTACATGCAGGACCTGAGCTCTCGAGTAGTGGCCCAGTCGGGCATCCCTACAGACCGACACCACCTCGGCAAGCTCATCCTGCAGGGCCTTAAGGATGCCCCAGATTTTGTACTGCAGGTAAAGCATTCAACAACTTTTTCTTTCATATCGCAAGAGCTACAAGTAATTTCTGAAATCAGCATCTCGAACTCACACAGACACTAACAGACTAATGTTTTACTGGGGTTTGCTTCGCCGCTTTTTCTTCCCAGCTAAAATACAAGGGGACTGTCTAATGTAACTTTGAAGTCAAACACGGCCGATTTTCTGACTTTAGAGATCGATTCAAGATTCTCCATCAATTGCGTTGCGAAAACTAAAGTACTTTTAAAACTTTTGTTCTCAGATTGACGGAACAACAGGGGAGTCAGAAACGTCTCGCTCAGTGCTCGAGAGGTCAGTACGCTGTGCCCAAGGTCTGCGGAACCTAGGACTAAAGCAAGGAGACGTGATGATATTGATGGCTCCCAACCATTTAGATATTACTGTTCCGTTGTATGCTGCGTTTTATCTTGGAATCACGGTTTTGGCGCTCGACAGATTTTTGCCTTTACGTAAGTGTTTACAAGTAATATTGAAGGATTTATTGATTTTTGAACTGGAAGGCGAAGCGCGGGTATGCGTATAAGGTTGACCGATGTAAGCACAAGATCGGTCGATATGGCAACGCTCCGGGGAGGCCTATGTCTAGCAGTGGACGTCTTTCGACTGAAATAATGACGTTGATAATCGTATTTTTTTTATATTGCGTAGCTTCGGGGATGGGTATCATTATGCAGACTTCTCCCAAAACTTTTGCGAGCTATATGTTGAAATGTTTGATGTTCATTTCAAATGTGCTGATTGTCTGAAATCATACTTACTTACTACCTTAAATACAATAACAGCACTGTTCATTTCTTTCAGATGAATTGCAACAAGTATTCGGTTGTACAAAACCCAACATAATATTTTGCCAAAGCGACGCCGCCGCCAACGCACAGTTGGTGTTATTCAACTTAAACATGAACACTCATATCATCACCTTCAATAAGGTAGATTATTTCAGCAACTTCACAGATTTCATGGAACGGTATGGAGACGACACATCCATTGAAGATTTTAGGTAAGGGAAAACAATTTTTGTGTGTATCCAAGATTTTTGTAAAAACATTATGATTTAAAAGAGTGTCCATGGAGTTTCTTGCCCATTCTTCTCCATAGAGATCTACGCTTTCGAATGGGCAACTACAGTACTTTCACAGTTATTATGTCTTGTGACTGGGACTGTAGCTTCATTTTTTATTGCTGTCTTTATTTCGACAATTCAAAAGTGCCTGTAATTGGCCTACTTGAAATAAATGCTTTGATTTTGATTTTTGACAAAAGGATATCGTATTACTCAGTGAGTAACTGGGTATGAGAGCTCAGATAAGCATTCGTGCAATGCAAAATATGGATATGCCCGGCTGCATCCGGGATAGACTGGAAATAAACTGTGTTGAGGTCGGCACGTCAACACAATTGGATGAAGGTAGACTGATGATGATTATGAAGTGCACCAAGAGCACCGTTTTGCAGAACTTCGGTTAGGAATGTCAATCATGTTTTCAAAATATTGAATTTTATTTTCAGATGTTCAGAGTTAGATCCTGAAGAATCGATAGCGTTCCTGGTAGCGACGAGTGGTACCACAGGTTCGCCCAAAGCCATAGCTCATTCTCACAGATATTTCGCCATGCTTTTGCCTTATACATGGTAAGTAAAAAAAGTCATACTTGTCTCTATAAATTTTGTTTCATCATCAGCTTCCTGCTCTCGATCTATGTTACTCAGGGTCGGCGCAGCACGTTTATTTCTTCATATTCTTCCCTATCAGCTGTAGGTATCCGATTAGACTGGAAGCCGACCCCAACATAGTTAGGAAAGGCCTAGGCAGATGGTGACTTTGTATCTATCTCAACGATCTCGTTGTCGCAAGCGCTGCTACTGCGCATGAGATCCTGGGTTCGATTTTAAGGCTGGTATTTTTCAACATGGATTTTTCAGTAGCAGTCGGGAGTCTTGGAGGATCGATAACAATAGGCTCACCCCGGCTGGAGAACTGTAGGTACTTAAGGTACCTACACCTCGGTCTAGCCATTCGGGGATTACAGGCGTGATCTTGTATTAACACTTTGATTTATGGGTCCACTTTATTATTTCTAGGCTTCAATACAATAAGTTCCCAACACCTACGCGCCTGGCCCTGCTCGGTTCACCACTTCAGTGGTCTACAGCTATGACGAGTTTCATCCGGTCGCCGATACTGCGGTATACCCGGCTTCAAACCTCAACGACGATGAGTCAAGAACATGCCTATTATCTCATTAACACGTACAGGGTGAGTGATTTTAATAGCTGGGCGAGCTACTCGCTCAAGCTGTACGCCTGTTGTATGGAGTGTGCCACGGGTCACCGCGACTTGTCATGTCTCCCAAGTTTTGCCAGAACACCTTCCGTATTCAGTCGAGCGCGGCCGATTTTTAAAGTCTGCAGTCTATGAAATTCAAGAATCCGACAACTCGCCTTGAGTATACAAACGGAGTCTCCTCTAGCGAGAGAATTAGTCTGCTGCAACAGCTTTTGCTTCCTCGACAGACATCGGTAGCCTTGGCTTGCTAATTCTGCTTGCTCTAATTAAACTATTATGGTAGGTCCAGTTCTTTTCTGAATACTTTTTAGAAGGTACGAGGAACAGGGCGTAAGGTTCCTCATCCTCCATGGAAATTAAATGAAATTACATATCCTTTTTTACTGTCCAGATATAAATGCACAATACACCTTTCAATAAATACAGACATATGTAGATAACGGAATAAACATACACGGTAGAAGGGACACCGACGTATTCAGAACATCAGTCTGAACCCTCCCACATCGAAATTTCTCATCGGTAATTGAAGAAAAAATCTGCTGGTGGGGGGTTACCATGATCTGTTAGTGCAGAACTGTTTTAGAACTATTCCGAGAGTGGGTAAGAGTTGGCGCTATACAGCGCCGTCACTTTCCTGCTCTCGGAATAGTCCCCCGTTCCATACATTTTGCTCGTGTAGGTACTGCATGTTTCTAAGAAGCACGTGGTAACCGTTTGTGCGTCGAGCTACACGATCACTGTCAAATGCTTGCACTGACTGGACAGGTCCACTCAAATCTGTGTGGTTCTTTCTTCAAAAGACCATCTCAGACATTAATCTGCATGGTCCTCATATGACTTGAGCGATGTCTGGACTTTAAATGACCTATGAATTTTTAGTTGAAACAGCCGTTTCGGCTGTTTCTTCTCAGAGTAGTCAGCGTACGAAACACCGGCCCCATCAAGTTTTAAAACATAACATGATGTGACGTGTAAAAGTGTTTATCAATATGATTTATACTTCCAAGAACCAACAAGCATACCTCACTCGGTTCACTGCAAACCTTCAATTAACGTTAAATAATTTTCTTGCAGCCAACGTACTCAATTCTCAGCCCCACTCTGATGACAACCCTCTTGAAGCCTGACATCCGAGACAATTGTGACTTCACCTGCTTTGAAATGCTCATGCTGTGTGGACTCAGTGTGCCACAAAACCTCATCGACGAAGTTCATGTGTGTACCTAATTTAACCACTATGCTCGACAACATTTTGACACATCAGCTGAATCGGTTAAATCATGAAATTTAAAAATATTTTGAGAATGTCGATGATCATTTACACACTTGGATTTTATAATTGTAAATTAAGAATCTTGCACGCTAAATATACACACATCAAAAGTATCTAGGGATCAACATATATTTTTGCAATAACTTTTCTCCTGATTGATATTAATTAAAATTTTCTTTAAGGATTCATCAAATAAAGTGTTTTCGTTTGTCACAGTAACGATAAACCAAGTCACCTTTGCATTAATAAAGAAATTTGCCATTTTCCTAATAAAGGGATTTTTGACATTTGAACCACTAACATTAAAGTTCGAAAAAAAGACTGAAATAACAGTTTTCTTTAAAATTTTATTGGGTAACTTAAACAATTAATAATACGTGTTTCTACCGCGAACACTAACAACACAAGAACATCGGTTTGGCATACTCAAAATGAGTTCATCCAAATCACGCTGTGGAATGGCCGCCCATGTTCGTTGCAACAACAAAAAAAGGTCTTCTTGCGACTGGATACCCTCCATATTCGGCAGAGCTCTTCTCTGTAGCATATCCCATGCATGCTCAATCGGGTTCAAGTCTGGCGACTGAGCAGGCCAGGGCAGGACATTGATGTTAGCTGCGGCGAGAGTCTGTCTTACAACTCTTGCGGTGTGCGGTCGTGCATTATCATGCATTAACTGAAATAAGGGACCGATTTGCACTTGTAGAGGAACGATGACGTCTGATACAATCGTCTCAGCATAAATTTGAGCGTTGAGGTTGCCTCTGATCCAAATCAACTCAGTTCTTCCGCCGATCCAAATACCCGCCCATACCATGATGGTTCCACCACTATAAGGATGGACTTCCTGGCAGGATTTTAATCGCTGTTGGCGTCCAGGGGTTCTCCAGTGTCGTATACGTCTTGTATCCGGTCTCATACCAAAACGAGACTCATCAGAAAAGCACACGAAACGCCATTGTTCTTCTGCCCAATTTCTGTGTTCAAGAGCCCATTGATATCGAATCCTACGATTGTGCATTGCTATAGGTGGTACCCGTAGCGGTCTTTGGGAATGAAGGTTCACTTCATGCAAGCGGTTTCTGACTGTTTGGTCGCTAATTAAGTTCACTGAAGAGTGATGAAGCCTCACGGCTAACATCATGGCGGTTATTGTTGGAGCTCTTCGAGTTAAGATTTGAATGTATCGGTCTTGTCTCCGTGTGGTGCAGCGATACCGTCCTCCATGGCGCTCAGCCACGGTACCAGTGCTTCGGTAACGTGTCCAAAGTCGACTGATAACACTCTGACTTGTATTCAGAGCTAAAGCCACAGTACGTTGCCGGGAACCAGCTTCTATCATTCCCACGGCTCTGAGCATTTCTTCCCTGCTTAAATGACGTCGCCGCTCCATAATAACGTTAGTTTTAATCAGTAGTAGGGAAACAGTAGCACTAATAATGTCTTCAATGCGTTGTATGTTTTTATAGGGAAAATATCGACAGCTTATTTTCATCTTTTACTCGAATTTGATTGAGAGTTCCTGATTCAAATTATGAAATGCACCAAAAAGGATCCATATAAATTTATAAAATCATAAATTTATTACAAAGCCACATCTCAATCTCAAGAAATCCGCATAAAAATGCTTGATCCCTAGACACTTTTGATGTGTGTAGAAGTTTAATGGCGTTGACAAATGAGTTTTTTATTCAACTCTTTTAATCAAAGCTAATGAGGATGGCGTATGACTAACATGTTTGCTCCTTTCGGGGTAGCTAACGAGCCAGCGGAGGCTTGTGTTTTCTGCCCTTAGAGGGGGCTCTAAAATCATGCCTGTAATCATCCCCGAAACGTGAGGGTGTATACAGCCACCAGTCGCCAGTAATGTTGTAAGGCCCCTGTAATACTACTGACCAATATCTGGTGTTAAACCCAAAAACACTGATCGACCCGCGAATTTAACCCAGGGACTCGTGCGTTTACACTTTATTTAGCACTTAACGGGGCATAGGTAACATTGCTATTAAAACAATGATTTTAAATAGTCTAAAAAGGTTTTTTTTTTCAGGCTGTTTCGCCAAATACAGTAGTTCTGAATATATACGGCATGAGTGAGCTGGCTGGCCTTGGATTCTACGGAGACAACCCTCCGACGGGGTCTTGTGGCAAGGCGTTGGGGTGCTTCCAGTATCGGGTGAGAAGTACATCCAATTTATTTGACCCCAATCCAATCCTGAGTAGGAACAGGGTAATTGTAGATTTTTGGAGTAGTACTTTAGAAGAGAATACACATTAATATACATTTCCGAGAATTTGTTGCCGTCGTCGTTGTTTTTATATTTTAGTTAAATGAATGAATTTTTAATATTTTACTTTCATGAATGTTTTTTTTTTTATTTTAGTTTAATGAATGAATTTTTAATATTTTAGTTTAATGAATCTGAAAATGTTTCAGATTATAAACGTCGAGACACATCAAGATATTTACGAGTCTAACGTCTCGGGCGAGTTGTGGATGAAAGGACCCTGTCCGTTTAAGGTAAGATTACCTGCAAAACGAAATAATAAAAAATAATTAATTACCCAATGAACGTTAGACCGTTATATTATATTCACCACACATGTATTTTTTATCCGTAAGGTTCTCAGCCAGTTCATCATCATTCATCATCATCATCGTTCACCTGCCCTAATCCCAAGTTATTTGTGGTCGGCGCAGCATGTTTTCTTCTTCCATACTTCTCTATTACTCGTCATCTCAGCAGAGACCTCCTTTCTAGCCATATACAGACCAATTTATTGTTTACTTAAGTCAAAGAAGTTACCCAACGAAGCATTCGCTGAGCTAGTTTTGTAATAATACCAATAATAAGAACAAAGTTTTGGCAGGAAAGGACATTTGAAGGAGCGCAGTTATACAACCAAATACCCTCATGATTGTATAAAAAGTTTACATTCATTCAATGCATTCAAGACTCAATCATCAAAATATTTAACCACAAATTACACTACTCTACAAAAAAACAGTTTTGGTTCGCAACAGAAACGAAAAAATTGTCTCCTGGGTAAAACGCTGATGCTGAGGCTAAATCTGATAACAGAATTTCGCCATCACGTCAGGATTTTAGTTATTGTAATTTTTTTTATTTGACAAATATACGTATACGTACGTCTTGTTATTTATTAGAAAAAATAAATTGATATTACGACTAAATTTACAAAAAACTATATTTATTTAAAAAAAGCTATTTCTAAAGAAAAAATAAATACTACTTAAATTTTAAAAAAATAGCTTAATTTTTTCTTAGTTTAGAATAGTTAGTTACTTCAGTTAGATTTTTTTAGTTTTAGTTTAGTTCGATCTAGCAATAAAACGTAATAAATGACTACAAACATTTAATTTCCTATGTACCCTCAAAAACAAAATAATAAAATACTGCATTGAATGTAACTTGACCATAAACAGTGAAGTTTTGTTTTTATTTTTTATTTAAATTGACTTTTTGGCGATATTTGATGATTATATTAGTAATCAGTAGGTAATGCCTAATTAATCAAAAAGTATATGCGGTTACTATGTTGCGAAATTTTGTAAACTAGTGTTATTATTTGCAATTATAATTTCCCTTCTCGAACGAACGACTCTTTTCACAAGGATAGGAGTGGATTAACAGCACTCGATAGGGACAAGTGGAAGTAGGGGAGGGAGGCATTTGTCCTGCAGTGGACACAAATGGCAAATGTGTTTATTCTTCATCTTCTTAGCGTGTCGATGACAATTCAAATTGAGTCAGCCCAATATTTGGCGACGAGTTTGGCACTTTCAGTAGCGTCCATCAGCTCCTGTGATGTGCAAACAACAGGACAAGCAGGACACGATATCAAGTGTATATTATTAATAAGTATAGGAAACAACCCTAAAATAAATAAACTAACAACAAACTATAAAACGGCATAAAAAAAACTCCTCAACACTGTTAGCTGCATTTAGTTTTATTATGATGATCTAAACGCCATGCATTGCATCATAGAATTCATGAATTACTGTGTGCTCCACTTCTTCCAATAGTTCCAATACAACCCATAGTTACCAACAATTAGGTACAACATTAAAACAATAACAAAATCTTTACTTCAGATTGATAAACTTAATGCCAGGAGGTTCGGAAAATAAAACATTACATTAATGATGTATTATGCACAGACGCACAGTCAGATACAATTTCGTAGATATACACTATACACATTCGTACTTTAATAAATATTATGTACTTACTATTCAGATTTTGACCTTTATCCTAGTCGGCTCTTGTAGTATTCGCTTGTAGCAGAGCTAGTAGGTTGATAACACAATACTGCCCTGGACCACCAAGCCCAATCCCAATTTTAGTCCAGGGAACGCTTCACATTCCAACTTCCCGCCATTAGTTTCGTACAGATACCCAATAGTGATAGATGGCATTAGTGACAGCTACCCAGCTATAGGTCACTTTAGGTGTGCAGGTCAAGATGGCGTTGCTTGTCAAGAAAAAAATTGGCATCGATGTTGATTTCTTTTAGTTCTTTGTATGCCCGCCTGCACAGATAAGTTTGTTACAGTGTACCTGACGACTTTTGGATGTGAGACAGTGTTGCCATATCTATTGGATAGAGACATTTGACACCTATCACCACAGATAATCTCCTCTAGATTTCGCAAAGAAGGCCACTTATGCGCGCCGCACATTTGTGGCTTAGCACTAATATAACTCGATGCGCGTATCTATCTTTTCAGTGTCGACCAGAAGTTAGACCCGTGATGACGCTAGCAATTTAGAGAATTCAATATGTATGAAAGTTTGATTGTTACGGTTTACTTAAAAAAAGACTGTCTATGCTGTTAAATGGTGAGGAAAATTATCCAGGACCTTGAGTTATAAAAAAAAGATGGGATAATATTCAAATGTTAAGTCAAATTATATAATCAACCATTTTAAAAACAGCTCAACTTATAGTGGCTGAGGTAGTGACTCTCGTTGATGTCTTTCCCTTTCACTCATTAGGTACTATTGTATTGCTGTCTTTTTCCCACAAAACTAATAGTGTCATGAGCAATACGTTCTTGCTTATCGATAAATGATATTATCGATGTTATCGATATTATGTTGTTTATTTGGACAAAGTAGTTCAATTAATATATAAATACATACAATTTACGGTTCATTCTGTAAAAATAATCAGGTTTTGTGCGAATTCAACCGTCAATTAAACCAATGGCATGTAAAATGTTAAAGTTAAAACTTTGTTCATTAAGCATATTCGGTAATCTATTACATACTGTAATGAAGTAGGATCTTTACAATACATTAAAATATCATTCAGTTTAAAAAAATATATGATGTTAAATGTATGTTAATTTTTCATTGTAATTATTATTTTCAGGGATATTACAACGACGTTGAGGCCACGAAAGAAACCTATACAAAGGACGGCTGGTTAAAAACTGGAGACATATTCTACAGGGACGACAACTGGAACTTTTTCTACGTGGACAGGATCAAGTTACAAATAAAGTGCTTTTATTATAGGGTAATTAAATATTAATTCATAGTTCACTCCCCCCCCCCCCCCCTACTTCTTGCAAGTTTGGATTCGGATACTTATTAATGATATCGATCATGTGCAGAATACGATAAAATAACTAAGTTTATTGCTCCACAGTTGTCACCCCTAGAAATAGAGGGCGTGATCCGCAAGCACCCTGGCGTGTTAGATGTTGCCGTGACCAGCGTGCCTCACACCGAGTGGGGAGAACTGCCCGTTGCGTGCGTTGTACCACGACCCGGGGCAGAGCCTAGTGCGGATGAGATCAAAAACCTGGTTAAGGGTATGACAACAATGTACATAGGTTAAGGTATTGCAAAGTGCAGCATGGATCTTTTGGCGCTTAAATGACATTGTCAGGAGGGCGCTGTTGGTGAACATTTTTGAATTTACTGTGGAAATGCATTGACAAAACAAGATGGTGACATTAGTTCCAACTTTGGCCACGAGCCAAAAGGACCATGCAGCACTATATCCGTACCTCTGCAAAGCAAAAGTCAGGCGATAGATAGATAGAGAATTTAAAACTTTGTTGTCTACAAAAACAATCACAGAGGCACACAGCTCTTATAACAATCTTAAATCTACCTGTGGCTGTTACTATTGCTGATAGCGAACCGTTGGATGGACTAACCAAAGTTTAGGACATGGGTCTTCTTAGGAGTGAGGAGCATCTTTTAATACCTCATTTCCACCATGTGGTAGCAAGAGTTGAACAAGGTCTTAACCCGACGTTCTGAGATGGAAGTTCTCATGAGAATTCCCCCAAGAATTAATTTTTCCTTTGTGTGTCGAGAAAAATATTGTTGTTGAAAGTGTGTTTTTTCACGAACATCACATTGTTTCAGATTCTTTAGAAGACGCAAAGCGACTCCGAGGCGGTGTTATTTTCATCGACTCCATGCCGATGACCGGTAACACCAAAGTACACAGACGAAAACTTAAAGAAATGGCCCTAGTACTCCCTAGGGCGTAACGGTCATGTAGGAGTGAAGTTTGTAACGTGGCTTCTATTATTAAGTTTTTATTATTGCCCTGCCTCACTGGGATGCCATGAACAAATGAAGGCTAATGCTAATGCTTTTTTGAGCTCACCAGATGGCGCCACTGGCGAGTAAAGTCCAGTCATTAATTCAATTTTAGACTTTACAGTGCCAATAACTTCATAAAAAGTTTATTCTATTACATATAACAACATAGTGTAAACTTCAGATACATATTTACAATATAGTCCCTAAAATTAACAAGCATGAAATGTTTAAAAATCATTCTTCCTCCAAGTACTAACAAATTAGATCCTAACATGCTACTTAAAATTTTCAAGTCATAATTAATTAGGAATGGCTCAATGTAGACCACAATTGTGAATATTAGTACAAATACATGATAAAAATCTAATACTCTATGACATCTGACATTTCTGAAGACCTTACTCTACACGAACGCTTCTAGCGGCGAAGTCATGCGCGATAGCCCCTATTGGGACAGGTCGTGGGGCTTCGCCAAGTCATTATGACCTGGTGAGGTAGGGCTCCAAAAATACGTGTACCTAAATCACCTTTTAGTATAAATATAATTACCTACCTATAAATGATTTCCTTAATAAGTTAGCTTTTGTTCTTTGACGTTTTTTTGAAGATTTGGAGAAAAATTGAATTGAAGAAGATTTGGAGAATTTGAAGATTTTTTTTTTGTAGATATTCAGTACCTACCTACCTAACAACCTAAACGTAATTTTGGTGACGGGTTAATAAAATTATAATGCTCTTATTACCAACCATAGAGGTACCTACATCACATGAAGTACATAGTAAAGACTGTACATAAGTACTGTATAGTCTGTCTATAAGTCTACATACCTGCCTAATTGAAGGTTAGATAGCACCTCTATAATAGGTAGGTACCTACTTATAAACCTAAATATTTATCGTGCTATATTATATAAACTTGCCACTCCTTGTGTTATTAGGGTTATATAATATAAATAGGTATGTAACTTAGTTTTAAGAACATTGCAAAAGCATTTTTTGTGTTATTGTGTAGGTACTTAGTTTAAGAAAAAACTACATTTGTGCCTAATGGCAAAATATGGTTTGTGCCTCAACCACTAATTTTAACAACTGGTAACACCTGTATTTTAAGCAAATAAAGTATTCTTATTCTTATTCTACATTAATTAACGTAATTGAACACAAATGTAGTTTTTTTTTACTGTGTAGGTATGTACATACCTACTTAATTGTTTTCGATTTTTTTAAATTAGGATAAGATAGTCGCCAAATAGCGACATGTTAATTCTATGGCGACATTTTGTATCAAAAATGTTTACCTACATAGGTACGTTAAAATTAAGTTTTTGTTGTCTTTATAATAAAAATTGTGTGTTAAAATAAAGCATTTAAATACTTATGATACTTGGGCTGTTTATGTATTTTTTTTATTATTATTCCTTTTACGGCAAAGCTGTGGGCCCGCATATCACAAAACTGGAGCCCTGAGACAGCTTGACCAGGTCACGGCAGACCGGGAAAATGGCGGGACGCCTTGGATGACTTTCTCGTTAATGAGAGGTTTTCTTTTTGAGTATAAAAAAAAACATAGTTTCCAAGAACTCTCTAGATGGCGTTGAACTGACAACGTTACTACGAGCCAAAGCCAAAACGCTTGAGAAAAAACAACATTGCGGTACTTCAAATACGCTCGTTGACTGACACTTTCGTTTATAATCACAGAGTACAATAAACTATATTGATTTATTATTAAAATTACATCTAAGTGAAATGATGTGACGTTCTGTTCCTTGCAGTAACTTAGCAAGTTCAACGCCATCTATCCAGCGCCTAGGGAAGAGTTTAAAAATAAAATCCCTCATCGGCGCGAAGGGGTGCAACATCGAGAAATTGTTACTTTACATTTAAAATATTTGAATACCTAAATGTTAGTAGGTACAGTTAAAATAATTGATAGTTAGAATTGTTGTACGTTTTCAGAAAAACTGCTATACCGGATAATATAATTTCTTTTACATCTTGTATGTCTATGGCTAATTGGAGATTAACCCTATAGGTATACCACTCTTTGGAATAACCATCACAATGACCCAACTACACGACTAAAAATATAAATACCTACTACATGGAACAAAACACCAACGACGAATGCAGAACGCAACGCCTTTACAAAATAAGATAGCAGAGCAGATAAACAAGTATTCACTCATCGCCTATTCTTTTCCCAACTATGTTGGAGTCGGCTTCCAGTCTAACCGGATGCAGCTGAATACCACTATTTTACATGGAGCGACTGCCGATCTGACCTCTACAACCCATTTAGTACTGGGTAATACGATACCCCTTGGTAAGACTCAAAGACTGGTTGTCAGACTTTCGGGCCACTGACTACTTGTAACGACTGTCAAAGATCTACAAATCACAGTCGGGACCAACGGATTAACGTGCTTTCCGAGGCACGGAGGAAACTCTGTATGTAACGGGCGGTCACCCATCCTCAGACAAACCTAAGCAAGCGCGGCTTTACCTGAAGATTGATCCGAGCGGCTATTATTTAGCCACGAGCTCCTAAAGCAAAAAGTATTCATTAAGTGAAATAAAAACACCAAACCACCAGGCGTTTAAACAACTTTTCCTTAACCATTCGAAAAATAAAACTGATATTCCGTAATATCACTTTATTTTTACTCCCGTGAGAAGGTACTTAATTTTTAAATCCCGAAATGTTAGGCAGTGTTGATTTATAGCAGATACCCCCACATTTCGGTGTGGGTGTAGTGTTCAATTGCTATTTTGAAACTCTATCGGAGTTGTCGGCCATAGCCAATGTTGGTCGAAGCACTTGAAGCCCAACATCTGAGGAGGCTCTCGCTTGACAGTTGGATCAAGGGCTTGATTCAGAAACCATTACTTTTGGACACGGCGCGTATTGTTAGAAGGTTCTTCTCTCAAGGACCTGCCCAGCGGTAGCTCGGAAGCTGTTCCCGAGGCTAGTGGGCTACTATTTTTAGGGTTCCGTACCTCAAAAGGAAAAAACGGAACCCTTATAAGATCACTTTGTTGTCCGTCCGTCCGTCCGTCCGTCCGTCCGTCCGTCCGTCCGTCTGTCAAGACCGTTTTTCTCAGGAACGCGTGGAGGTATCAAACTGAAATTTCTATATGATACTTAGTTCTACTGTCCCTGGAAGCTGTAGAAAAATCAACCTTCTAAGTCAACGCAATCAAAAGATACAGCCACTTAGGCCGCAAATTTCCGCAAATTTTCGAAACTCGCACGGGAATCAAAACCTACAGGGTACTTCCCGTGAACTTAGAATCTTGAAATTTTGTACGAAGTCACGTCTTATAGTACAGGTATAGGAAAAATTACGAAAACCGTAAATTTTTAGTTTCGTCATATAAAAAAAAGTTATATACCCACAGGTTTGTACGGAACCCTCGGTGCGCGAGTCCAACTCGCACTTGACCGGTTTTTTTTATATTTTGAAATAATATTTTTTTATTTATTTATGTACACACAAAACACATTACAGGAAAAATACAAAAGAGTTTGTTTTTGAGATTTTAATATTATTTTATATATGGTTGATGAATGAATAAAGGATTCAGGTCTGGGTTATCCGTTGAGGAGAGGTGGTCAGGTTACAACGATTTGCAACTGATGGAGCTACTGAAGGTAACTGAAACTTTCAGTAGCGCCATCAGTATGGAATTTGGTGTCATATGTGCGGTCATGCATGTAAAGCGAGGGGAGATTGTGGAATCTGTCAGAACCCAGCTCCCGGATTCCATAAATCTTAGATCCCTCTCAGTAACCGAAACCTACAAGTATTTGGGTATGTCGGAAGCGCTGGGCATCAATACAGCTGACATGAAGCAATCGTTGAAGGAGCGCTTCTTTGACCGCCCGAGAAAAGTATTTAATAGTCTTTTAACAGGCGGAAATAAGGTGAGTGCCTTCAACGGTTGGGTCATGCCGGTTTTGATGTACTCTTTCGGCATACTCAAATGGACACAAACAGATCTCGACGCCCTGGATAGGAAGGTCCGTATATTGTTGACGGCTTATCGAATGCATCACCCACGCTCTTCGGTTATGAGACTGCATAACCCGCGGGGGTGCGGAGGTCGAGGCTTTTTAAACGCTAAGACTCTCCACAATCGCGAGACATGCAGTCTCAGGGATTTTTCCTAGAATCCGACGTGGGGATGCATCGAGATGTGGTTGCAGTGGACAAGGGCCTCATCCCGCTCTCCTTGGCTAAAGAGAACTGGCGCAAACCTGTAGTACTTGACACTAACGACCGCAGGGAGGTATGGCAGAGTAAGAAGCTCCACGGACGCTTTTTCCGGGCCCTGCATGGGCACGGTGTAGACCTATCAGCGTCCGTAGCCTGGCTACGTTCCGGGGACCTCTTCGAAGAAACAAGTTTTGTCTGTGCAATTATGGATGAAATTATGATGACGAATACCTACCGGAATTGTGAAGGACGGCACGGTTGACATATGTCGGGCATGCCACCGTTCGGGCGAATCAATCTGTCACATTATCTCTGGGTGTTGTCGTCTAGAACGAGGAGACTACTTGCATACACACAACCTTGTAGGCAGGATTATTCATCAGCAACTTGCTCTAAAGTACAACTTTGTGGAATCGGAAGTGCCGTACTATTGGTATGTGCCCGACCCAGTTCTCGAAAATGGCAATATCACACTGTATTGAGATCAATCCATCATCACTGACAGGACTATTATGGCCAACAAGCCTGATATAGTGGTCGTGAACGATCAGAGCGGCGCGCAATGATTGTTGACATAACGGTTCCGCATGACGAGAACCTCGTGAAAGTCGAGAAAGATAAGCAAATCAAGTATCTTGACTTAGCTCGCGAGGTTGTCGACATGTGGGATGTGAACTCAGCCATCATTGTGCCGGTACTCGTTTCAGCGTATGGCTTAATTGCCAAGAGCCTCGACCAATACCTGAGGAGGCTCTCCTTAGGCAGCTGGATCAAGGGCTTGATTCAGAAAGCGGTTCTTCTGGACACGGCTCATATTGTTAGGGAGGTTCCTCTCCCTGGAGCCCTGACCGCCGGTAGGTTGGACCCTGTTCCCGTTACCAGTGGGCTACTATTTTTTATTTTTTTAAATGTTTTTTTTTTGTATGTTTTATTAAGAAATATTTAAAAATGTAAAAAAATGTGTGAAGGAAATAAATAAAGGAAATGATTATAATATCAACTTTTTATTTCTCAAGCAAAATTAGAAATAACGTTCAATCAGGCTTTACTAAATTTAAATCACAAAATACACACAGAGGATTCACTAAGTCTAAATCCCTCCGGGCTGTTGAACCACAACATCTACAAACTAAATAATCATCAGTTATTATGGGGGTAAAACTCTCCATACAAAACATGTTCAAATGCCCCTTTTTACAGGAAAATCCTTCAATTTTATCATTGCAGCACTGACACACATATTCACAATTATTTTCTAAAGTGCTCAACACACTTTGGTCAAACACTGGAACAGTTTTATATGTTTTTGAATAATATTCTAAATAATTCTTACAGCCGTATAGAGATTCCATGTCTAAATCACATAACTGTCCGTCTATTTGACATTTTCCCAATAAAGTATTAAGTAATGACTCTGCATGTAAATATAATATTTTTTCTTTTACAATTACTTGTGAAATTTCTGGTAAAGTCACACGACATACTCGCAGAACCTTTTTTAAGCCAGCAAGATAAGTCATGACAATCAAATAGATTTTAAGCATATAAACATCTTGTGATGCATACAGCTCATCATAGTCCAGCTTCGGAATTACTTTCAACTTGGTTATTTGAAATCTCAAAAGTTCGACGCAGTCCCAGTAGTAAGTTAGTTTCTTTGTGGGATTGCTCACAAGTGTTGGTAGGATTGATTGTAGCTTAGAATCTGTGCTGACGAAAATCACTTCCATTTTATATGCTTCTTTTCTACAGAGCACTCTTCGGTTCACCATGGCCAAAGCACACACCAAATTGTTTGATGAAAACCGGAGACTGTACAACTCGTAGGTTGTGTACGGATCTTTAAGAATTAGCTGATTAAGTTCCACATGCAACTTTCCGTTTAGAAGACTGATATTAATTTTATATATTTTGACATTTACTGTTGATAAATAAATACCGTCCTTTGTGTATGCAATGTCAGTAATTCGGTGATCATTCACATTGTTTAGATATTCAGACAGTACTTTTCCATCACCATCAATAACTTGTACTAATAAATGTCTATGTTTACTGCATATGAAAACAATTTGACCGTCTATAACTGTGTGTTTTAAGCTTACAGCCATCATCCTGTCTTTATGGGGCCAGATTACATGGGACCGAAGAAGATTTATATTTACATTTTCTATTTCCATATTGAAGATATGTATTAATCCCAGAACATTGGTACATATTAAGTAAAAGTTATTTTGACACTTTGGTATCCATTTCATAGCTGTTATTTCTGTCATATTAGCTGAAACGCGTCCTCGCAATTTTGGTTCAACCATATTGCTGAATATCTGCCAAAACAACACCACACCATTTTTCTGTGCTGTGACAAAGAAGCAAGAATTGTCTGCATTTAGTTCGGGTGCCCAGCATATTGCCGACGTTTCAAGGATATTTACAGACTCTTTCAGGTCTTCAAAGAATACTGGAGTCCTATTGTACCATAGAGTTTTGGCAATATAAGGTGATAAGTTTAAAATACTCTTCCATTGTAATCGTTTTTGACCAAAGAATTCGACGCCTCCAATGTTATTTAGCACGGCGAGAGAACATTCACTTTTACTGAAATGTAGCGGTGACCACTTACACATAACCACACTGGTCATCTCTTGAGTCAAAGCTGGATTGTGAGGCCAAAATGATGAATTCACTATCATTTCTGTATAGTCGATATTTCGCATTTCAGACTTCAGAAAATTTGCATTGCAAACATCTGTAGCGGGGCTGTTTTTAGGACAAACTATTGAACTTTCTGTAAAATCTATTTCTCTTTCCAAACATTCCAAATTGTAAGAGTATTCGAGGAAATTCACACGCTTAGTTGTACGCACAGTTATAACTGAATTACGCCATGACAAGTAGGCAGTTTCGTTCTTGATTATAGGTACAGCTCGCTTAGTTAATTCGAAATACGTCTCCTGACTCATTTTGTTCTCATAAAATCATTTATTTGCTTGATTACAAACGCACATTGTTTTCCTAAAATATCGCGAAGCGAACATGTGAGTTTGACGTCTGGCTGTCGGCTGACACTTCTCACTGACAGTGACACTTGTCTATGGTTTAGTGTTTTAAGTGTTCTGGCCATTTTTTTCCAACATACCTATTTTGATTCACTTTATAAACCGTATAGGAAAATGTTAAAACCACTTACCCCTTAGAACTAATATGTTCTACGTATGTACAATTAGAATGCTTATTTGCACCAAAAATACAGCACCAAAGAAAAGCATAGAAGTTGCTAAGATCGTCCCTTTCAAATAAGGTGCCCAAACATTTTATTCGAAAATCCTTAGAACAGGCTTAACAGTCGTATGCTAGAATATCAGTAACTAAATAGAAATAGTAAGTTTTTTTTTGTCAAACTCTACCTAGTCAACCTATAAAAAAAATAAAGTCATAACAAAAACACGTTGGATTGTTGGTATCGTGTGGTAAAAAGATATTTTTTAAAGTTGCTATCATTCTAATGATAATTAAAGTCTTGGAGTTAATCTACAAAAATGGGAAAAGGACGCTATAACGCCAAAGCGCGGCAAGTCGTGAAGACGAATATAGATAATTCGCAAACAAATGAGGTAACCAATTTTCATGTTGCTATTTTTGTTTTATTATTGTGAATTTAGTTTTTACCTGTTAATGCTTCATGTGAAGTATCATCAGACGACCTGACCTGTCCTTGACAACATGCCTAAAAGAAAAGATGATGTTTTATGTACATATGTGTATTACCTATGTATTTGTTTTGTTTTTCTACCACGCTGAACTATAGGTCGCAAGCGTTACTGCTGAACATGACGTCCTGGGTCTGATTCCCAGGTCGGGCAAAGCGTTATTGGGTTTGTCGATCGGAATTTGTGACTGGTTGATAGCTATAGGCTGCTGCGCTGCGTGTCGCGGGTTCGATCCTCGCACGGAACAAATTTCTGTATGGCCTTCAGGTAGTTGTTTTGTGTCTGGCTATTTATTAGTGTATGTGAGTTTAAATGTTTGTATACCCATGCTACAGGCGATATTCCTAGTTTAGGGCAGAGTTTATTAAAAAAAAATACAAAACATAACTGACGAAATGTGGGTTTACACTTCTACCTAAATGTTATGTTTTTTTTTTCCTAGATTCAACTTGAGTTTGCTAGTAATGAGTATGGAGCCAGTGATGCCACAAATCTGCTGGCTTTGCCTTCAAAGAAACGAGACACTAAAGTGGTCAAGGAAAAGAAGGAAAAAACCAGGTTCTTGTCAAAAGCACAGAGGAAAAGATTAGAAAAGGTTGTCGAGAAGAAAAAGAAGAAGGAAAATGTGAGTATGATCATTATTTTCTAAAGCAGGTAATCAAAATTCAATGGAATCATTCAAAAATAAAACTACTATTAATTTGTTTCGAAAATTTCCATCTCTACAAAAAATCCCGATATTATGTTATTTAAATATCTATACTAATATTATAAAGAGGTAAAATTTGTTTGTATGTAAGCGGTAATCTTCAGAACGACTGATTCAATTCCGAAAATTCTTTCTAAAACGGGAAGCCACATTGAAAACATTCCCATGGGTTAATTTCCATACATAACAGCCGCGAAGCGGTGAGCAAAAGCTAGTAACTATTACAAGAGTAATTAGTAATTAAAATACGAAATTAAGACTGGCTTCCACTATAATTATGTTTTTGACAATCTTTTGAAGATGGCAAAGATAGAATCTTCTTATTTTTTTACCTGACTGTGGTGAAACCCAATAGAAGGGTTATAGTGTTTGACCTGAATATAGGTATGTCCGTTTCTTTATTCCCTCGTAACTCCAAAACGGATAAACCGATTTCTATAAATTATATGTTGTTTTAATTATCTTGGTGGCACTGGTTACATTTAAATAAAAATAAAAAAATGGCAGATCTTTTTATTTGCGATTTGTGATGCAATCGGGCCATATTAAAACATATTTCAATTTAAAAAATGTGCAATGATTTTACAGCCTAAGAATCAGTCCTAGTACTAAGAAACTCTGTATTCCAGCGCGCCTCCCTCCTTGAATCTCTATCGCAAGTACAAGCCACAGCAGAAGAAGCGAGGCAGTTGACCGGTATATCAGCAGTCCAGACTATGGGGCTGAGGAAGCTCAATGAGCTCAACTTGGAGCTTGGAACCCAGGAGGTCTCTGAGGAGACTGAGAATAAGAAATTCAGCAGTATTGCTGGTATGTTTTGGTTCCTCTCTCTCATTCTTGGCTCCTAAAACCTAAAAGTCAGGGTTTATATAATAAATGACTTTTCCCGTGTGCACCGATAAATCCAAAGTAGAGAATCACAGTAGAGCATCGTCCAATATTGAAATTCGAAGAAATTAAGGATCCCTCCTTCAGAACACCTTGTCCTGGGTGTTTAAGGCAGCGATTATGGCATCGTTTGGCCTAAAATATCCGTGATTATACCCGATTTGTAAGATTAAATTGGCAAGATAAATGCCTCGATGACGAAATCAGGTCGTAAAGTGAAACGTCAAAAAATGACAGTTGCCGAACTCAACCATAGCCAATAAAAGACAGTATAAAAATCGTTCCGAAATCGACTAAAAAATGAAAAGCATGTAACAGTTTAAAAAACATGTTACAACTTACTGCAGCACACATTAATAAGCATGGTAGCGGCATTGCTTCGGTTCAGGATCAGCTATTAAACAGCAGTCATCTAAATGTAAGTGCAGCGTTCAAATAACAGATTGCTGCTAAGCTCTTCAATTTGCATAAGACAAACTATGTTTCTAATGTAATCAAAGTTTTATACAGAAGCTTTATTAACCGACTTTAAAAAGGAGGTTCTCAATTCGTCGGAACCTTTTTTTTTATGTCATATCATATCATATCCTCATATCTTCGTCATTTATGAACTGATTTGAAAAATTCTTCTTTTATCTGAAAGGATATACTTTCCGATTGGTCCCATAGAAATTTCATCAAAATCAGTTCAGTTTTTAAATCGAAATAGCTGGCAAAAATATATCATCCAAGTAAAAGTAATTGCGAAATTGTACTAGACAAGGATTTGTGTGTGATACGATAGCTAAAAAGGGTAAAATAAAGACGTTTTTCGCAAAAAAAGTCAATGAAACAAACAATAGTCACCAACTTCTGAAAGTAAAGTTATTTTCCATTTGTTTTGTGTTTTTGTTTTGGAAGTCGGTTTTTTTTTATACTTGATGTGCTCCATACTAGTATTTTAAATCTAGCGACTGCCTATTTTACTCCATTTGGTTTGTATTGCATTCATCAAAATTGTATAATATTGTTTCCAGGAGCTAAAAAACGTCTACGACTTCTAAAGATGGATAATGCGGAGAAAATAAAAAAGAAGAAATGTGATCCCAATGTAGTTGGTTTCGAACAGTCTTCCGAAGAAAGTTCCTCTGAATCTGATGATGACGCACCGGAAATTGTTAATGGACATGTAAGCAACGAAAAAGAGACTCTAGATACTGTTAGTAAGATTGAAATTACTGAAGCAGAGAAGAAAAATGAGGTTACAGAAGAGAAAAATGACGTGATATCAATAGAAGATGAAAATATATCAGAAAAAATTAAGAAAAACAAAGATTCTAACAAAAAAGATATTAAAGTCGAAAAGAAGCCACTACTAGATCATCCTACAGTATCTGTTGAAGTGAAAAGAGACCCTAAAATTCAGGTGGCAAGGTTGAAATTGCCAATTCTAGGTGAAGAGCAAAGGATTATGGAGTTGATCAATGAGAATGAATTTCTTATTGTTGCTGGTGAAACAGGTAATATTGATAGTAGTATATTAACAAAAAACAATGAAAAATATTAAATAAGTATTGCTGTTTCTAAAATTTTCTTAGCGTGTTTGCCTAAGCCAGCAATTTGACCGAAAATAATACCAAACACTTAATGAAAGTTAATTTTATAGGCTTCATACCTTTGGACAGTTCTTTGTGAGAGGGATCAGATAATGCAAGACACTGATTGAACTTATATGCAGTTATGCACCTCTGCCTTTAATGTTATAACTTAACTTTAAATACCTCTTTGACGCCCGTACTATTCAATGCATACGTCAGCATAATGTTTTGAGTGCGTTACATTGAGTCCTACCGTAAAACATGAGATTTCACCCCAAAAAATGTCTTATCACAGCAATATTTTTTGCGTAAAGTTCCTTAATTTGATGTACAGAACGCTTGGTTGACGGCTTCGTGAAGGGTCCGTTTACACCTTGTATATCACCACTTATAAGTCTCTTATAACCCCTATTACTTGTGACTTGGACTTAAATGGCAAGCCTATTGCCGTCTCCTGGGCTCAAATCCTGACCGCTACTGAGAAATTTCTGATGGAAAAACTAAATAACACACCCGACCTAGGAATCGAACCGAGAAACTCAACAAGGCAGTCTTTATTTTAAAGCAACATAAAATTGAGACAGTCATTATTTTAAAGCAACATAGGGACAGTCATTATTTTATAGTAACGTAAAATTGACTTGTGTGTGCTGAATAAATATTTTAGTTTTTTTTTTCAAAAAAAAAAATACAGTAAACGCCATTTTTTTTTTCAGGCAGTGGAAAAACAACACAGATCCCTCAATTCCTCTACGAGGCGGGGTACGCCGAACACAAAATGATCGCCGTAACCGAACCGAGGCGAGTTGCGACCGTAGCTATGTCGGCGCGAGTTGGGTACGAGCTGGGACTGACCAGCAAGGAGGTCTCGTATCTCATGCGGTTCGAGGGGAACGTCACAACGGACACTAAGATCAAGTTTATGACTGACGGTAAGTGTTAAACTATCCATATTTATACACGACTGGCACTTAGCCGCGACTTCGTCCGCAAAAATTGCGATAGATCGGCCACTAAGCCTGATGTAAATATAATTTATAGCCTATAGCAGTCACGAATAATGTAGCTTCCTATACTGAAAATTTTTTTTTAGAATCGTTTAGTAGTTCCCTACATACGAACATACAAACAACATTTACCTCTATAATATTAGTATAGACTAAATAGGACAAACGACTTACCTCATAGACATATAGTTTTTTTGTGTCAAGTAACTGAAAAAATAAACAAATATGCTGAGGTTTAAGAAGCAAATAGAAGATTTTGCCGACAAGATAAATTGTATGTTGTTCTTGTAGTTCTTTCTGCGATAGATATCAATACCAACCATCTTGTATTATAAATTGTTAGATATACACTCTCGGAACGTGTCCATATCGACACGCCAGCTCTTTCTGGGCCGGCCTCGGTGGCGCCGTCCGTCTTGCGGCCACCATCGTGTGGAGACTTGCCCAGCGGTCATCGTACCTGCGGCTGTCGTGACCCGCCCAATCCCATTTTAGCCTAGCAGCTTTCTTGACAACGTCCACCATGCCCGTTTTGGAACTCAGCGTGGTGTGTCGAACCCTGTCTTGTCTTTTGATACCCAGACAGAATGCTACGTTCCATTTCCCTTTGGCTAACTCCAATGTAGAACTTATTTATTTATTTATGTACACACAAAACACATTACAGGAAAAATACATAAAAAGACAAAAGAGCACAAAGGTACCGCTTATTCTTGGAACTTCTGCGAGTCGGTGACCGACCAGGCCGCAGCACCGAGAAAATAATAAACAATTTTATTAATAATAATAATAAACCAGCTTATTACTGTCCCACTGCTGGGCAAAGGCCTCTTCTCAAACAGAGAAGGCACGAGCATTGAACACCACGCTTGCTCAAGACAGGTTGGCGGTCAGACTTATATTAATTATTATTAATTATAAGTCCATGTTTTCCTTCAACGATGTTTGCGATGTCCAAGATAAACTTGGAAAGTACATATGAATTGAAACAGTCACATTGGTACTTGCCGGGATTTGAGCCCACAACTCTGGGCCATCACGACAGCCATTCAAAATATAATCTGAGAAAAAAGCTATTCGACATTGACGCCTTTATGTCGCAGTCGCAACGGGAACTTTCGTTGTTTAGTGTTACTACCATGGCGGTTGTACGTAGCATTCTGTGTAGGTGCTGTTGTTACTAAATACTTCTTTAATTTTCAGGTGTTCTCCTCAAAGAAATCCAATCAGACTTTCTTCTAAGCAAATACTCCGTGGTCATTATAGACGAAGCTCACGAAAGAAGCGTATACACAGACATACTCCTTGGTCTGCTGTCCAGGATAGTGCCTTTGAGGAGGAAGCGAGGTTCCCCTCTGAGGCTCATCATCATGTCTGCCACCCTCAGGGTCGAGGATTTCACGGAGAATACCAGGCTGTTCAAGCAACCACCGCCAGTTATAAAGGTACCTTACCTTTTTTATACTTAACTAGCTGTTGCCCGCGATTTTCTTCCGCGTGAAATTATTATAAAAATACGACGTCTCTATAAGAATCGGATTTTGTTAACAATTTCAAGGTTTTGTTTTCCACGGAATCCTAATTCTTGTTCTAAAATAAAAGTAGTAAGCAATTATAACATCGGCTATCTGCCAGTAAAAGTTCTGTCAAAATTCGTCCAGCCGTTACGGAGATTAACCAGAACAAACACAGACGGAAAAATCTTTAAAAAAAATTAAGTTAGACCCAGTGATTGATTTTTTTGTCTTTACTATTACAGATAGACTCGCGGCAATTTCCAGTTACAACGCATTTCAACAAAAACACGAACAGTGACTATTTAAAGGAAGCTTACAAAAAAGCTGTCAAAATTCACACGAGGTTGCCCGAGGGGGGAATACTCATATTTGTTACAGGACAACAAGAGGTAATGCTTGAATATTTGACAAGGGTTTTTTATGGTTCTGTTACGAGCTGGGTATGGAATAAATATTAAAACACTACCTAATCATCTGCCTAGCCTTTTCCCAACTATGTTGGGTTCGGCTTTCAGTCTAACCGGATGCAGCTGAATACCAGTATTTTACATGGAGCGACTGCCTATCTGACCTCCACAACCCAGTTAGTACTGGGTAATACGATACCCCTTGGTAAGACTGGTTGTCAGACTTTCGGGTCACTAACTGTCTGTAACGACTGTCAAAGATCTCAAATTGACAGCCGGGACCAACGGCCTAACGTGCAAAACACTACCTAATAAGCACCAAATATCTTTATTGATCACAAAACACTTTAACTCAATTACAAATTCACCACTGATCACTATTCACTTAGATATCGACTGACTGCTCCGGCAAACACGACGGCTATTTATGTATATGCCGACCGATCCTTCGAGAAAGTTCTACAAATTTCTGGAACCTTCTTCATATGGAACTGTCCGTGTCCATAGTGGAACATTCTAGGATTATTCTCGAATCTTCTGGACAGTTCCATACTGAAACATTCTAGACTCGAACGTAATCTAGAATGTTCAAGCAGCCGACGTAACAGTTCAATAGGTGATGGGTGGTAAGGCAGTATTACTAAATCCTCCGAAATATTCACGTTATTTGGACAATACAAAGTATAAGGCTTCCAGTCTAACCGCATGCAGCTGAAAACCAGTATTTTACATTGAGCGACTGCCTATCTGACCTCCACAACCTAATTAGTACTGGGTAATACGATATCCCTTGGTAAGACTGGTTGTCAGACTTTCGGGCCATTGATTACCTGTAACGACTGTCAAAGATCGACAAATGACCAATTTTAGCCATATCATCCTTCACACAGTCCATCAGTGTGGTCACTTAAGTCTCCTTCTATGCACTAGGTACACTACCTAGTCCGGAAATTGAGGACAGCGTTCCCATACCGGAAGGACTTGGACTACACCAAGTTGATAACAAAGACGAAGAAGATATCTGACGCTGATGCTGACCTGGATTCGGAGCCTGAGGATATTGAATCTGATGATGATGAGGTAAGCAGTTCCTTTGAGAATTCATTTTAACGTGGTTTCTGTTATTGTGTCTGCATACCGCTTGGTCAGGAGCTACGCCCAAGCGACGGAGAAAACTTAAAAAGCAGCCATACGCAGAAAACTGATGACACGCGTCTGTCGTTTGGAGCGAGGTCGTGAATGGGGGGGGCCTGATGCTGTAAGGTGCGAATGCGTATAAGTAAGCTCGTTACGTGGTGCCGCTACGCCAAACGAGCGTACTTTTATGTATTTCAGCGGACTGGGTAGTTGGTACAGTTATTTTGTGGCTAATGACCTCAAACATTTACGGTACAAAACAGGGTGCAAGGAGCACCGACGCACAAACGCTTACCACACACTCAGTACATCATTTTGAACCCCCTGGAATTTTTTCATGGGTAATTTAAAAAAAAAACCTGCTCTTTCCTACAAAAGTGCAATACCTACACGGGTCAATCGCTGGAACGGCTGATTATTTTTTAAATTACCGATCTTCTTCTTTATCGTGTGGTTAGTGACTAACCTGGTGTCAGAATTTTTATGCCGCCCATGGGCCTCTGACTTAGCTTTACATGCCGTCGAGAAATATCTCTCAGGGATGCTGGTTTCCTCACGATGTTTTTCTTCACCAAAGCAAGT
This sequence comes from Standfussiana lucernea, assembly GCA_964057025.1. Lineage (NCBI taxonomy): Eukaryota > Metazoa > Arthropoda > Insecta > Lepidoptera > Noctuidae > Standfussiana > Standfussiana lucernea. The sequence continues at coordinate 3,589,976 of OZ059805.1, forward strand.
GATAACTATGCAATACTCACATGAATCCTCTCAAAATAATCAGGAGTGGGTGAATTACCGATGAAAAAATTCTATGTGGGTGCGTTTGTGCGTCGGTGGCCCTCCACCCTGTATACGGACGTGCCTCTGAAATCGCGGGAGTTATAGTTTAAATACACACACATATAGCACAGTTTAGTTCTGACGACAATTTTTTGTTTTTCGATCATCGATATCGTCGATGCATCGTCGCGTTCTCGTAGATAAAGCTGAAGAAACCTGACTGATATTTTCAGGTAGAAAAAGAAATGAAACGCGCCCGCAAAGCGCGTAGGAAGGCTAAGCAGAAGTCTAGGACTCTGCCTAAGATCAACCTGGATGACTATGACATGCCGGAAGACGACGGGCAGGCGGAACTAGTGGACGAAAACGATGAAAGTGATGGACATCTCAGTGATTCAGGTGCGTTTATTGAATTATTTTATTTTAATTTTTTCTTCTATCTTTTACATTTTTAAATATTTCTTACAAAAAACATTTAAAAATATAAAAAAATAGTAGCCCGCCGGCGCCGGGAACAGGGTCCGAGCTACCGGTGGTCAGGGCTCTTGAGAGAGGGACCTCCTAACAATACGAGCCGTGTCCAGAAGTACTGCTTTCTGAATCAAGCCGTTGATTGCGTTGGGCGTTGTCCAGCTGCCAAGCGAAAGCCTCCTCAGATGTTGGTCGAGGCTCTTGGCTATTTAATCTTTTTTTTTTAAATTGTTATTATAGCTAGCCCGTACTGTCCCACTGTTGTGCAAAGGCCTCCCTCCATTCCTTCCAACGGTCACGATTCTGGGCTACTTCTTTCCAATTCTCAAGGAAGACATCCAGTTTCACCCGCCATCTCCTTCGTGGTCTGCCGCGACCCCGTCTCACTGAAATATAGCTGTATTATTTAATTGCGCCAATGCTCTAACATTCATGAATAAAATTGAAGTGTCTGTTTGTAATTTCAAAATAACAGTGAGCAGAAGCAGTAAGCAGTGATAGCCTAGTGGTGTGCTCGTTGGACTGCCAAGTCATAAGGTCTCGAGTTCGAACCCAAGACACGCACCTCTGATTTTTCAGAATCATGTGCGTATTGTATATATATCACTTGCTTCGGTGAAGGAAAACATCGTGAGGAAACCAGAATGCCTGAGAGATATTTCTCGACGGCATGCAAAGCTAACTTGGAGGCCCATGGGCAGCATAAAAACTGACACCAGGTTAGGCACTAACCACACTATATAGAAGAAAGATTTCAAGATTTCAAAATAAAAGCTTTTTACTGAGTGCATATTAAAGAATATACGGTACATATAACAAAATAAAAACACTCGAACACAATGTACTAATGATCTCTTAAAGCAGCCTACGTATCCCATCTTTATTCTATAATAACTAAATTTGACATGTCCATTAATTTAAAATTGAATGCCAATACATAATTATTGTATGCTTATTAGGCAGGACATATTGGAACTTTAATTTGTTGTTAAGACCTGTAACTAACATATGCTATAAAGATATTTTGATATTTTTTTTATTTTGATACTCTTCAGATACGGAAGAAGACTCCTTAACCCCAGCTATAAAGTCGTGCCGCCAGCCTCTATGGGTGCTTCCTCTATACTCCATGCTCAGTCAGAGCAAGCAGTCGCGAGTGTTCGAGCCGGCACCCCCGGGGGCCAGGCTGTGCGTTATCAGCACTGATGTCGCGGAGACGTCGATCACCATACCAGCGGTTAGATATGTTGTCGATAGCGGGAAGAAGAAGATGCGGTGAGTGGCAATAAATCTGTTAATCTATACAAATAATTTGAATTGAAGTGTCTGTTTGTAATTTCAAAATAGCAGATGTTAGTTGAATGCATATGAAAGTATGTACGATATTTATAACATTTATTTTTTTCTGTTTGTTTGTTCCGTCTAATCTCCAAAACGGCTGGGCCGATTTTGACGGGACTTTTGCTGCAGATAGCTGATGTTGTAAGAAGTAACTTAGGCTACTTTTATTTTAGAAAAAAGATTAGTGTTCTGTGCAAAAAAAATAAAACCCATTAAAATTGTTATCAAAATCCGATTCAAATAGGGAAGTAATATTTTTATAATAATTTCCTGCGTTCGAAGGTCGCGGGCAACAGCTAGTAATTTAATTAAAACTTACAAATCCAATGATTTGCATAAAAATAGAAGTCATATTTGACGGTCAAATTCATATTAATCAAAAACTTTTTGGAGTAAATCGATGGAACAGAGAAGACGTATGCGTTTTTGCGTTAGACTTACATTAAACTCTCCATTCCAGCGTGTACGACCACATAACCGGCGCAAGCGCGTGGCGCATAGTGTGGACGTCCCAAGCGAGCGCGGCGCAGCGGGCGGGGCGCGCGGGCCGCGTGAGCGCGGGCCACGCGTACCGCCTGTACAGCAGCGCCGTGTTCCAGCACGAGTGTCCCGAGCAGCACGCGCCCGACCTGTGCAGGCGCCCTGTCGATGATCTGGTGTTGACTATGAAGTGCATGGGCATAGACAAGGTAAAAATAAATAGTTCTATTTCTTTTCACGCAGCACATATGTATACGAAACATTCTACAAAGATAATGTATAAGTTAAGGTTTTTATGTAGGTACCAATAACAGGTTTACACAACATTCTTTTAAGTACAATTAAACATCGACCAAATAACCAATGCCCATCGGAATCATGGAACAGTTCTTTATGCATAAACTGTTGCGAACATTAGTTCCAAAAACGGGTGAAGACACTGACTCCTGAACCTAACACAGGTCGCACCTAGCCCAGGAGTCAGGGTTTCAAATGGAAATGTATTAACCTTTTTCTTTATGACAATATAAATATATTTTTTATAATTAAAATATATCTGCGCGATACTTCTGCCTAACTCTCCCGAAAAAAGAAACTGAATCATTATTCCTTACAAAAAAAAAACGTTTATTATTTGTTTCATCCAGGTAGTTAACTTTCCGTTCCCGACTGCTCCCGACAGAATGCATCTGCGTCTAGCTGAGAAGAGACTGGAAGCTCTCGGCATACTTGAGAAGCCTCCCATGAAGAATATCAGAAAAGATGAGGAGGAGGTTAGTCTGAACTGATGATTTATGTTAAATTCTTACCTAATTTTCACTTATTTTCTGTCAAACTCGTGGAGAGCCGCGGTGGCGTAGTGGAAACAGCAGTGACTTAAGAATTATAAGTCGTAGTCATTAACACGAAAAACCTGATATTTACACGGTCTATATAAACACACGGTTACACGGTTTATCATGGTGCTTACAACAGCGCTGTAATATCGGGAACTCGAAACGAATATTAAATATATTAAATTTTCTGTTTTCAGTGTTAATGATAGTCTTAGTCACAACGTCACTTTAAAAACTTATATGGTCGTAGGTTCGAACCCAAACCCATCCCACCACCATCACCACTGCTATCAAAATGGTGATAGAAAACTTCTTGGGACACTATGTCCGAGAGCAGACATGTGACAACCACGGACCCGCACTCGGCTCGCGTGGTAGATTACAGCCCACTCCCTCTGGCATGGTAGATGCCCGTTTCCCAACCGACGCGACGGAGCATCATAGCCAGATTTGGAACCATCTATAAATTACGTCACACGAATCTCATGTTTTTTTACCCCACCCCCATCCTTGTCACAGCTGGTCACATTTGTCGGACACCCCCCACCCTAGTGTGACGTCACTACGAATATGTATTTGCAATTTTACATGTATATACAGATAGAGTTGAAAATATTTGTAAGTTTTTTTTTTAGAACTTAGTTTAAATTTCGTGTTATACTACACTTACATAATAATATTACATTTTGAAATGTGACGTCACAAAATTTACATGCCTCCCACCCCTTGTCACACGATGTCACATTTTGTCGACCTCCCTCGTTAACGTTATTTATGGATGGCGCCATATGCTGTTACGAAATTATTAAAGTTACAAGCCGCCGTGCCCGATGAGCTTTCACATTCCATACACCAATGCAAAAATCGATTTATTCACGAATTTTTACAGGCGTGATGTTATAATTCTTATTTATTTCCTCCAGGTACTGAAAGTGACACCTCTAGGCAAGGCAGTGTCGGCATTCCCTCTGCTCCCTCGCTACGGCAAGATGTTAGCCTTGAGCCATCAGCAGAATCTACTGCCTTATACTATCGCGCTCGTCTCCGCGTTAACTGTGCCTGAGGTATGTTTGATGTTACCCTAGTGTGTGTTAGTTTTACCCTACTGTGCTGGTTTTACCCTAGTGTGTGTTACTTTTACCCTAGTGCATGTTAGTTTTACCCTAGTGTATGTAAGTTTTACCCTAGTGTATGTTAGTTGAAGTGAAGTTGTTAGTTGATGATTATACCTTAGTTTGTGCTAGTTTTACCCTAGTGTGAAATATCGTACGATATGTCAGTTTAATTCGTTCCGTATTAAGAAGTTAACAATGAAAAAATCCCAATGTTCCTCGTTGCCAGGTAATGTCAGGCAAACCGGACAGCTGGCCGGCAGCCGGCAACGTGTTACTGCTCGGCGACCCGGGCGTGCTGCTGCGAGCCGTCGGTGCGGCGGAGTACGCCTACGTGAAGGGCGAGGAACTAGTGTTCTGTGCCAAATACGGCCTTAGAGAGAAGGTATGTAAAAGTGTTACACATCATCATCGGCCCAGTCTTTTACCGACTATGTTGGGGTCAGTTTCCAGTCTAACGGGACGCATCTAAATACCAGTCTTTTACGTGGAGTGATTTCACGCGGGCGAAGGTCGCGGGCATCAGCTAGTAACATAAATAATAATATGTAATACCCAAAGGGCTAGGCAGTGGTACCCACATTTTGCCAGCTATAAAGTCCCATGTAACAGGGGGCGAGCCTATTGCCATCGACCGGGCAGTTTCAGACTCCGTGGCTGCTACCGAGAAATTTCTAATGGAAAAACCCAATAACACTTTGCCCGGCCCGGGAATTGAACCCAGGACCTCATGCTCAGCAATCAGGCAGTCTTTGCAAAGAACTCATCTAAAAATATCTCTCCAGGGTATAAAAGAGATCCGTAAGCTCCGCAAGCAGTTGACTTCCGAGATAAACCTCAGCGTGGCCGGGGTGGACGTGAGCGTGGACCCGGAGATGAGGCCCCCGGATGATAACCAGGCTAGGTTGCTGAGGCAGCTGCTCCTCAGTGGGTTGGGAGACCAGGTCGGGAAGAAGATAGCGTTGGATGAGGTCAAGCAAGGTCAGTTGGTGTAAAATATATTTGAATTGCTGTTTTCACTTAAATGTAAATTTACTCAGTTTTTTTGTTTTGCTATTTGCAAGCTCTTTGTTATCAGGCTGTTTATTGATGATTGATTGATTTTCAACCGGTAAAAAAAAATACAGAACTGTAATTAAGTAGTTGGATCATTAATAAAATTGCCTAAGTAAGAAATCATGACATTCTAAGCTATCCTTAACTAATATAATTATATTGATAATCCTAACCACAGATAACCTCCTCTAGATTCCGTATCATAAACATTTTCTTTGAATTCGAGTTCACCAAATGTAGCGGTAGGCACGCGGTGCGCGGGGAGTGACAAGTGCAATCCGATTTGCTATTTCAAGGTGACGTCACCGGCCGTAGTTATGGGACAATGACATTAAATGTAGATTCTGACGTCGATATATTTTTTAAACAGAATGATATATTATTGTCCCTTTTTATGTTGGAAAGATCCTGCTTCATTACAATATGTAATAGATTACCGAATATTCCTAATGAACAAAGGTTTAACTTTAACATTTTTACATGCCATTGGTTTCATTGACGGTTGAATTCGCACAAAACCTGATAATTTTTTTCAGAATGACTACATTAACTGATTTTTTAACCATAGCTGATTTTTTTTTTAATAACCGACGAAAAATTTCTTTGATGGGGGGATTCAGAATTATGTACTGAACACGTGGTAAGCCGCTTAGCGTCGCTCTCCCTTCAACCCTGTCTAAGTACAGTTTCTTTTGCAGTCCTAATTTAATTTAAAATTAAAATATTTTTTCTGATCGAGATAAAAATCAACTATGAGAAGAGATATAGATGTATCAACATTTTGTTTTAAAGAGTTTCGTCTGTCTTCTTACTTAACTTAAAAAAAAACTTTTCACCAGGCGAAGACAAAAGAAAATTCAAATACGCATACCACTGCGGCGAGTTAGAAGAGCCAGTACACCTGCACTCAGAATCCATCCTCCGGAAGACGATACCAGAATGGGTGGTGTTCCAGGAGTTGTACGAGACCGGTGGAGAAGACCGGAAAAAGATGGTGATGAGGAATGTCACCGCTATAGAGCCGGAGTGGCTCCCGCTGTTGGTGCCGCAGCTTTGTAACTTAGGTAAGATTGTAATATGGGTATTTTTTCTTCAATATCATAATAGCTTTTGATGTAATTATCCGACTACTTCGATGGTCTAGTGGGCGTAAGTGCGACTGCTGAGTACGAGGCTCTGGGTTCGATTCCCGGGTCGGGCAAAGTGTTATTGGGCTTTTCAATTAGAAATTTCTCAGTAGCAGCCACGGAGTCTGGATTTGTGGCTGGTTGATGGCGATAGGATCGCCCCCTAAAACATGGGACTATAAAATAACTGGCGAAATGTGGGTGTACTATTGGGTACCTACACCGCTGCCTGTGATGTTATGTTTTTGGCAAAGAGATTTAAGATAGTATAAGCTTGTATCATAAATAAAGCCAGACCCAAAACTGTTCAAACTCAAACTCAAAGCATCAAACTCATTGAGTTTGAGTTTGAGTTTGATGTTATGTTTTTGGCAAAGAGATTTAAGATAGTATAAGCTTGTATCATAAATAAAGCCAGACCCAAAACTGTGGTGGTTAGATTGTCTTCAGTGCCCTTTTGTGACAATGTAGTGAGCGGCTATCGCTTGGCAAAGGGTCTGAAATCGGATCAGGTAGTACTTCGCATACAATATACATAAATGAGCACTTGACTCCAAAGATAAAGTTGTTCTATCGTGAATGTGGCCTTGAGGCTAAAAATCACAAGTTTAAACACTGCTGGTCAAGTATTCCACGATACTGTACGCCGAACTGATATTTCCAAAATCTTTTCAATCCGTAATAGTAAAGATTTCTACAAATTTAAAGTAATTTGTAACAACGTGGTTGCGGGCTTATGTCCAACAGAGGACTGCCTGGGATGGGAATCTTTTAGTTACGGAGATATTGGGGGACAAAGTTCCAACTGTTTCACAATTATTTATTTTTTTATACAAGTTTTTAATGATATAACCTTACTTTAAATACCTCCTTGGCCCCCGTACTATTCAATACATCCCAGTACAAAAAAAAAATGTCTTTTACCAGCAATAATTTTTGCGTAGTTACTTAATTCGATGTACGGAATGCTTGGTCGACGGTCCGTCTTCTCTCTTTATCGTGTGGTTAGTGCCTAACCTGGTGTCAGAGTTTTTATGCCGCCCATGGGCCTCTGACTTGGCTTTACATGCCGTCGAGAAATATCTCTCAGGCATGCTGGTTTCCTCACGATGTTTTCCTTCACCGAAGCAAGTGATAATTATACAATACGCACATAATTCCGAAAAATCAGAGGTGCGTGTCTTGGGTTCGAACTCGAGACCTATGACTTGGCAGTCCAACGGTCACACCACTAGACTATCACTGCTCACGACGGTCCGTTTACACCTTGTATACATTCTGATTGCATTATGTCTAGGTGATCCCTTGGACGATCCGCCTCCACGATACGACGACAGGTCAGGCAGAGTCAAGTGTCACTTCAAAGGCACCTTTGGGAAAGCAGGCTGGGAGCTACCTGTGGCTGAAGTAGACTTTCCTGAAAAGATTGAGAGATACAGGTAAATTATCCGACAGGTTAATCTCGATCAAGAGCTTTCAGTGTCATAATTGCTATGGAATATTAAAACTGGCAGATCTTGAACGACGTTTAGATGCGCTGATCGGGGTCAGTTTCATTAGTGAAATCCGCTCTAAGTCTTACTCAGCGCTTCTCCATAACATTTGTTTTGCGCACAGACAAAGTGTGAAACTCTTTGCCAATGTGTTCCTAAATTCAAAGAACATTGGCGGAAATGGGCCCACTGAAATGAAATATATACCAAAAAAATGCATACATTTTTGTCTATTTATCGTTGTTTGTAAAAGTTCGCAAGCCACGAGGTTGTATGTTTTTATCGTCCTTATTTTATTATACTTCAAAAGGTTCTCATTCATATTTTTATGCGCCAGATCATAACGAACGAACACGGTCGCGGTCACGGTCGTATGTTAACGATTTCATGTTTTTTTTTATGTTGGGTAAGGCTGGAAGCCAAATAAAATGAAATGTCAAAAATTATTTCATTCGCTTTTGCACTCGTGCACTGAAGGTACTGACTATCCCGATATCTTTTGACTTTACCAATTTAATTAACAATTTGTAATTATTGCATGCTCGGCTATAATTTTCAATAAAAAAGAAAAAAATACGTACACATGGTACCATATCTTAAAAACGATTTTTTAATCTTTACATTATTTTGTTATTTCCATCATAAATATTCATTTAAGTTTCATCGTTAGTCGTGTATTCTTAGCAGTGATTGAATTAAATGGTCATTCTTGTTTGCCGACCTTACCCTAACTGGGTCCGTCTTACTATGGGCGTTTGCCAATCTCCTTTAAATATTTCAAATAAACTGGTTAACTGACCTTTTTTTAATAAACAAAGGGGTTTGGGTAAAAGTGGTATGATTTTTTTAAGTCTGCGGCCACTGATGAAAAGTATTTCTTTTGAAAGAACACAATAACACGTTTATTTTCTTCTATGAACAATTATTTCCAAAATGCATCGGAGCCGATATATTTAAAGAAAAATAAATTGAATAAAATCATGTTATCATTTATTATAATTGCCTATTTGCCTATTTATTGAATATATTCATAATCATTTGTTCACTGTATATCTGTCTACAAATCGCAATTAGTGGTTAGGAGGAGCTCTTGGCTTAATCCAGCCGCACAGGTTGATCTTCAAGTTTAAGCCTCGCTAACCTAGGTCGGTCTGTAGATGGGTGACCATCATAACATACTGTGTTTCCTCCGTGCCTCGCAAAGCACGTTACGCCGTTGGTCCCGGTTGATTCTAGTCATAGAAATAAATACAATATATATATGTAGTATGGTATTATTCCTTAGATAATAGTACAACTTCGACATCAGATATTTCAGCTCCGATACTATTTTCGGCAAAATTCTTTTATAAGTCATTATCATTATATATTTCACTATACGTTAGCAACAATTATATTAATGGCCGCTGTAAAAAAAATCATGGCACTGGTCCATACAAAACTACCCAATCCCCTTTCTAATTCACCTTCTCTCATGTTAATAAGGTTGATTTCAGAATGACTAATACTGACCATTGAAAATGACATAAAATATTGACGAGATAGCTGCAACCAATCGTTGTGTGTTCAAATTACGTTTAGATTAGTAACTTTGATATTTTCTCTCTCCCACAGATGGTTCGCCCGATTTCTCCTAGAGGGCGCAGTGTTCCCTAAACTGAAGAAATACACCAGTTCCCTGTTGTCCCCACCTTCCACTATGGTCAAAAGTTGGGCGAAGCTGCAACCCAGGACTGAGGTACTTCTGAAAGCGCTCATAGCGAAGCGCGCCGGGACTAGAGATGCGTTGAAGAGTATTTGGGAAGAAAATAACACTTGTAAGTATATTTTTGCATGATTTGGCTTTGGCTGAGCATTATATTATTAAGTTAGCGTTACAACGTTATCAATAATAAATATTATAAAGGGGAGAGATTTATATATTTGTTAGGGACTGGTCATCTCGCAGCTGCCATGGATTATTGTATTTTTGAATTGTTGATTTTATCTTTTACTCTGGACGCTCTTACTCGCACGTCTTTCTACATCGTTCTCACATATATGTATGTATAATCTCGACATGAATGATGTAACCAAGATTTTGTAAAAACATATTGATTTAAAAGAGTGTCCATGGAGTTTCTTGCCCATTCTTCTCCATAGGATAGAATCTCGCTTTAGAATGGGCAACTACAGTACTTTCACAAGTTATTATGCCCTGTGACTGGGACTGTAGCTTAGTTATTTTTTTTTGTGTTTTGACATTCAAAAGTAAAATAATGTAATGGTCTAATTGAAATAAATGCTTTGAGTTTGAGTTTGTTACGATTTGGCTCAAAAACTACTCAACCGATTTTAAAAATTCTTTCGTCATTATAAAGCTGCATTATTAACTTAAAACATAGGCTGTGTTTTATTTTCGAAAAAAATAGAGATCCCTACAAAAAATGCTATAATGTAACCCAAAGTAGCAAAATTTTGCTTAACAAATTCATTATTTGTATTAAATAAAAAATATACTACCGAAGTCATCCTCTTCCGAGAGTGATTGCATTTAATCACGCCCATGTGATCTGAATATCAATGCGTGTACATGCGGGTGCGGATTGGCGGATGTCATTTTAATCTTTTTTTATCGTGTGGTTAGTGCCTAACCTGGTGTCAGAGTTTTTATGTCGCCAATGGGTCTCTGACTTGGCTTTACAGGCCGTCGAGAAATATCTCTCAGGCATGCTGGTTTCGTCACGATGTTTTCCTTCACCGAAGCAAGTGATAATTAGACAATACGCACATGATTCCGAAAAATCAGAGGTCTTGGGTTCGACCTCGTGACCTATGACTTGGCAGACTAACAGCCACACCACTAGGCTATCATTGATTGGCTGAAACAACGCGTCTTCCGATTCTCTAGCAGACAGAATCAAAATGTCAAAACTGCAAAAAAAAATACTTACGTAGTGTTAGAACTTCAAAGACGAAACTAAACAAAACTATTTATTTTGTTTCTATTTCAGTTCTTCTCGACGAATATCTGAAATGGGTGCCCGAGTCTGCCCATAACGAAGTTAGCTTGTATTGGCCGCCTTTGAAGTAGTAATTAAGTGTAAGACGATTCTGTAAATATTGTAAATAAACGTTATTTGAAATTATAAGGATTTGGTGTTTTTATTTGGAGTCAAAAATTTTTGAACAAGAGCATCTTATACATACAGGGTGGTTGAGACACCGACGTCAAAATGGTTACCACGTATTCAATACATCATTCTGACCCCCTTTCCCACACATAGAAATTTTTCATCGGTAAGATTAATAAAAAAACAGCTGTTCCATACATTTTGACCGTGTAGGTATTGGGGTTTTGTAGGAAACAGCTCGTTTATGAAAAAGTTCTATGTGGGGTGGTTCAGAATGATGTACTTACTGACTACGTGGTTACCTTTTTAACGTCGGTGTCCCTTCCACCTCGTATAGGTAACGAAAGCGAGCGCTTAGGAAGGATTTTTGAAAATCCAGTGCCTAATAGTTAAACGGGACGAAGGTTTGTATGGAAATTCGCACGGCTTGTATAAATAGAACTCTGGAGAGTGGATCAAGATCTACCGCCTATGTAAGTTTTCCGGAACCTCCCCAGTTCAAACAATTCTGGTTAACTACACCGATAGATGTATTTTATCTATACATGGTGCCCTACAAATTTATTTATCTTTATAGTGTCCTACATACTTCTATAAATAATCGATATTTTAATCTGTCCACACCTGTTATTTTAACCATATTAAAAAGAAAAACAAACCGGCCAGATGTGATTGTGCGAGTCGAAGTCGCGCGCTAAGGGTCCCGTATTACTTTTATTATAGTTTACATTCCTTATATTTGCAGTGAATAGAAGTTTATTAGATCTCTGCAACGAAACGCAAGCTAGTCATAGTATAAAAAAAATAATAGCAGCCATAAGAACAAGCATCATCATCATCTGCCTAGCCTTTTCCCAACTATGTTGGGGTCGGCTTCCAGTCTAACCGGATGCAGCTGAGTATCAGTATTTTACATGGAGCGACTGCCTATCGGACCTCCACAACCCAGTTAGTACTGGGTAATACGATACCCATTGGTATGACTGGTTGTCAGACTTTCGGGTCACTGACTACCTGTAACGACTGTCAAAGATCTACAATTGACAGCCGGGACCAGCGGCTTAACGTGCTTTCCGAGGCACGGAGGAAACTCGGTATGTATGGGTGGTCACCCATCCACGGACCAACCCAGGCAAGCGTGGCTTAACCTGACGATCGACCCGAGTGGCTGTTATTATTTAGCCACAAGCTCCTCATAAGAACAAGCATTTTTTGAAAATTGTTACGGGTTGGTTAAAGCAGTTCTTAAGATACAGCCCTGTTACAAACGGACAGGATCTATGAGCAAGGGTTGCGCCTCATTTAGTAGCACGGAATCGCCCTTTTTCCTTGCTCCTACCCTTTTCTGTCGCCCAGAACCGTCATTTGCTAGAGCGGGAGTGCTACGCTCTGTCTGATATTTAAAAGGTTCAACCCCAATGACATACGTCAAGGAAAATATTATTTGCCAGTATCAGAATATACAGCATACATTATTTTATTGCGTTGGCCATTTATCGTCTTCCCGAGAAAAAGGCTCCTGAAAGACAGGCGGAGAAACAAGGGTTCTGGTTTTTTTTTCTTTTGAGACACGGGACCCTAAAAAGTAGTTACTAGCCACTTGAAGATAAATCTAATCGGAAAAAACACCAGCAAAGAAACTACGAGGTGTGGTCATCACCGATAAGAAGTCGGTTCATTGATTGTAGGTATAAATGGACTTGATATCTTATCATAACCCCACAGCAACCAACTATTAACGTAACCTCAATCCGTTTGTGGTTTGTTTAATATTCATAATAAATATTATAGTTAAAAATAATAAATGTTATAGATTTTTTTTTTGTTAATTTTGGATGCAATAAAGAGTAAGAATAAATAAAAAACTAAAAAACACGCTCTCTCGTATTCTCCTAAGCAAACCCTTTCATTTGATACCCATAGCATGGGAATGCATAAAAAATAACTAATCCGCCATCTTTGGGAGTCCGCCATATTGGGTTTAGAATGACGTCACTATAGCTAACCATGCATTGTTCAAACTAGGCATGTATGCAAAACTTCAGCTCAATCGGAAACCGGGAAATCGGTCTTTAACTTCTAAGATTTTTAACATAGTTACCAAGTGAAGATAATAAAAGTATGTTAAAAACTAATTGAAAACCATATTATTTATAACATCGCGCCTTTTTCGTCGAAAGGTTAGGCTGCTAATAGTACAGTCACGACCACCAATATGTGTACACTTTCCTTAATTTAAAAAGCAATTTTCGCGAGAAATAACGATTGTAACTTGGAGATAGGCTCTATTTCATAAAAATATGAATTCTAAAATGCTATGTTCGTAACAACATGAAATTTTAATCAGAATATTAGGAGAAAATCACTTTTAAAAGTTGGTAAGTGTTTTCATATTGGTGCTCGTGACGGTACACCCACATTAAGCCGGCTATGTTAGAATACCACGAATTAGGGCGCGATCCTATTGCTACCAACCGGGCAGAAATTCGTACTGTGAGCTGCTACTGAAGATTCCTGATGGTAAACTCAAAAATTCTAACTTTTGACAGTTTTAAGAGTTTTATCTTCAAGCAGTTACTAAACTACAGAATGAAAATCGTAACGTAAGTTATTACTTTTACTCAAGTAATCACTTTGACTTGTTTATAGATACGGGTGTTAGTCTGTAATTCTGTATTTTGAGGCTCGATAGGTACTTATTTGATTTTACAGTAAGGTGGTTATATTTATTAATAGTATTGAAGAGAAATTGAATGTATGTGTAAGATATGTGTGGCAAATTCTTTTCTTTAGACCTATAGAGACCTATAGAGTATAATTATATAATTGGTTGCTTTTAGGCAACATCACCTTGATTTTATACAAATCTCCTCATTCGGATTCAAGCTTGAAAATCATTGATTTATTTTATTTAAGTGTTTATTTCGGCCATTAAACCAGTGTTACAACAGGGTTGTAACAATATAAACTTAATAAAAATTATGTTAGTATATGTATACATTTTATTTAGCATATTTTGCTGGTTTTAGGCACCGGGTCGACATGTGTACCTAAATCTACCCAGTGTCTTCTTCTTCTTAGCGTGTCGATGACAATTCAAATTGAGTCAGCCCAATATTTGGCGACGAGTTTGGCACTTTCAGTAGCGTCCATCAGCTCCTGTGATGTGCAAACAACAGGACAGGCAGGACACGATATAAAGTGTCCCATCGTTTGTGGGGCAACACCGCATTAACACTCCAGGGCAGTCATCTATAAACCTCCACCTGAACAGGTTTTCCTTGCTTCGGCCAACCTGTGTCCGGAGTCTATTTAGAGACTTCCAGGTCGGCCATGGCAACTCATGTCCAGGTGGGAGATTTTAATAAAAGGATTTTCAAATTTTACACCTAATGCTTTTAGATTTTGATGTATGCCATATGGCGTGTCAATAAAGGTCATTGTGAGTTATAAGCACAGAACGAGATGAGCATCGCCTCAAATCGAGTCTTTTCGGGATTCTCTCTATGAATCTCCATGCTGCAACGCCCACTTTCTTTTCTTTATAGTGTGGTTAGTGCCTAACCTGGTGTCAGAGTTTTTATGTCGTCCATGGGCCTCTGACTTGGCTTTGCACGCACACTTAAGAGCATGGTAACGTCATCGCCTCGGTTCGCGATCAGCTACTAAACTAAACTGAGGTGATGGTGATCCTGTGCATGTGGCCTACCATGACGTCTTAAAGCAGGAATGTTTTTCATGTCATTCTAGTGTGGGAAAGAGAGAGCTATACAGGATGTCTAGCGCCGTCTCTTTCCAACACTGGAATAATACTTAAACATTCCTGCTTTAAGACGTCATGGCAGGCCACCAGTACTTATAAGTGTTCTATGAGCTAAGGTATTAAGTAAGTAACAAAACAATTTTAAATAGGTATTAATAGTATTTATTACAAAAATAAATTAAAATATTAACTAAACATTAACTTATGCAGCTTTGTAGTACCTCGTGGAAACGCCATCGAATTTGTTACCAGTGATTGTCTGAAATAAAGCAAGAAAAAATTTATAAAATATCATCTATGGTATGTTGGTCGAAAGCGCTGCTGTTCTGCGAGAGGTTCTAGGCTCGATTCCCAGGTTGGGTAAAGCGTTTTGTGACTTTTTTCATCAATTCCGGAGTCTCGATTTGAGCCCGGTTGATGGCAATAGGTTCGACCCCTATTACATAGGACTTAAATATAACTGGTGAAATGTGGGTGTACCAATTAACCCATATTATAATTTATATTATGTGATGAAATAAAAAAAAAGTTATCAGAATGTACCAACCGAATGATATCAGTGGAAATCGAATGATAATACTTAATTACCTAAGTCTATTCCGCTGTTAACAATAATGGTGTGATAGATAATGAATTGATATTTTGATAAAGTTACTCAATTATTAGGTAGGTACGTATACCTACCCACATATTTATTTTTGGCAATGATCATTTTCATGTTTCTCATTCACAATGAGCGTGAAATTAACCGACGTGATAGATAAAATATTAATAAATTGCTTGTGTAAAGATTAATTTAATTCGTTTATTCAGTGACAACACTAAATTAAAATGATAAATATAATCAAACAATTATATTATAGTTATTTTATTATTGTAGGTTTAAGTAAGTAGGTAATCAAACTATTATTTAACTTTCAATCTACCTATCAGATGTATCTCGAACATAACCTCACGCTTGTAACCATTGAGGGATTGAGCAGAGAATAATGAGTCCATTTAGGTAACAAGGACTCCATGGAGAATTTCAATAGGCTCGTTCCGCTGTTACGCGGGACTTTAACATAAATGGCGAAATAATGATGAACGTACTTGCACACCTCTACTGCCTAGCCCTTCTGAGATTACAGGCATGATGTTGTCCTATACTATTAAATTAGCAATATTTGTCTATTTTGTAATCACGTTCTCGAAAACGGCTTTAACGATTTCAATATTTTGGAGTTTACGGGGGTACCGTTTACCCAGTACTAACTCGACTTGTGGACTTCAGATAGGCAGTCGCTCCATGTAAAATACTGGTATTCAACTGCATCCGGTAAGACTGGAAGCCGACCCAAATAAAGTTGGGGAAAAGGCTAGGCAGATCAGGGGTTTAAGGGGGCGAAAAGCCGATCTGGGAAAATTTGTTTTATCTATTTTCACTCGACCAGAGCTTGGTTCCCCAGGTACTGTTTTGTTATGAAGGATTATGTGTGAACTTACCACGATGAGGTCATCGCCGATGTACTCCCTCTTGAAGGTAGCGTTACCCTGAGGAGCGGTGATGGTCTGAGTCACTGTGTTACCATTGACGACGTACGTGGTCTTGATCTAGAACAAATATAATTGGTTTGAATACAGAACTAAGCGCGTAGCGACCCTCAATGCATTAGTAGACGGTAACGTTCCAACGCCCGGGTGAGCTGTTGAAGAAGTTACATGTGATGGGTTTTTAAACGACTTCAAAAAAAGGAGGAGGTTCTCAATTCGGTTATATTTTTTTTTGTGTTTGTTACCTCATATCTTCGTCATTTATGAACCGATTTTAAAATTGTTCTTTTATCTGAAAGGATACACTTCCCGATTGATCCCATAGAAATTTTATTAAAATCGGTTCAGTAGTTTGGTTTTTAAACCAAAATAGCTGTAATAATCATCCAAGTAAAAGAAATTGTGAAATTGATACTTGACAAGGATTTGTGTGTGATACGATAACTAATAAAAACTTTTTTGCAAAAAAAAACCGACTTCCAAAAAAAACACTAAAAAAAGTGGAAAATAACTTTACTTTCGGAAGTCGGTGACTATTGTTTGTTTCATTGACTTTTTTTTGTGTTTGTTACCTCATATCTCCGTCATTTATGAACCGATTTGAAAAATTCTTCTTTTATCTGAATAGATCTACTTCCCGATTGGTCCCATAGAAATTTCATCAAAATCGGTTCAGCAGTTTGGTTTTGAAATCAAAATAGCTGGAAAAAATGTCATCCAAGTAAAAGAAATTGTGAAATTGATACTTGAAGGATTTGTGTGTGATACGATAACTAAAAAGGGTAAAATAAAAACTTTTTTGCAAAAAAATTGCCGACTTCCAGCCTACTTCGTGGCAAAAAAGTCAATGAAACTAACAATAGTCACCGAATTCCAAAAGTAAAGTTATTTTCCACTTTTTTCGTGTTTTTTTTTTTGGAAGTCGGTTATTTTTTTGCAAAAAAGTTATTTTCTAGAACATGGTGTTTTCCTGCACCATTTTGAGAGCAGTGCTGAGAGGATTACAAACGACTTGTTTACTGCTAAGTGCACTACGTGTGGTCGACAAACGGATGTGCGATTACTGCTTGTGCGACAATACTGTACTGCGACTCACCATAGTTCGAATGCACGCAAGTGCAACACGCTGAAGCTCGACATCACATTAGTGTGACAAATGCTTGTGCGACAGTAGTTCGACACTTTTGTAGCGAAACTCTATTCCGAAACAAAACCAACACAATCTAAAAATACTTACGGGGGTCTTTTCGGCACCGATGATGTCATCGAACTCGACACCAGACTGGAACTTGACCTCCTTGGGACCCTCGAACCCGCGAGTGTGGTAGGTGTAGGTGTCACCATCCTTGGTCAGCTTCTGGTCCGGGCTGAACTTCAGAATCTGTTCGATCTTGTCTTCAGGGATGCCTGGAGTAATGGAAAGCATATTTATACAACCTTCAAATACAACATACAATCACGCCTGTATTTCTCGAAGGGTTAGGCAGAGATGTACCTAATAGTACATCCACATTCCGCCAGTTATGTTTAAGTCCCGTGTAATATGGGGCGAGCCTATTGTCATCAACACCGGGCACAAATCCAGTCTCCGTGGCTGCCACTGAGAAATTCCTGATGAAAACAGGTGGTGAGCTTATTGGAATCACCCGGGAACATATCTAGACTCCATTCTGCTACTAAGCAATTCCCGACGGAAAACCCAATAGGTAACACTGCTTAGGGTTCAACCTGGATATCGAATCTGTAAACCGTAGCGCGAAACCATGATTCTGATTTTATCATCTCGAGCATTTCGGTGAGCAGGTTTATTAATTTGTGCTTATCGCTGGATAGAGTAGAGTTCGATTAAAAATAATCATACGAGTTTTTAAACCTTTCTTATCATCACTAAAAACCGAATCACTGCTTTTAATCTGAAAACACTGATTGACTAACTTTACTTTACCTACAGAAAATCAGATAGAAAAGTCGAGACCTATTTTGCCTCATTGGTCTAGTAATGGCAAGCACTACTGTTGCGCATGAGTTCTTGGGATTGATTCCCTGGTCGGGCATCTTATTATAGCAGTCCGGAATTTGGATTTGTGCCCAGTTGATGGCAATAGGTTCGTCCCGTACTACATGGGACTTAAGAACACTGGGGAAATGTTGCTCTACCGTAGCAACAGCTCTGCCTAGCCCGTCAGGGATTTTACAGACGTGATTGTATGTTTTTGCAAATCGAAACCAAACTGTTAATCTATCACATAACAATATATTCCATATTACAAATATCAAGTTAATGCTACGGTAAAGCATTACTTAGATACTAATGAAGAGTCATAAAATTAATATTAAAAGTTGATGCGCAAACTAAACTTTATCTAAGGGGGTTGAAGTTAAATTCATAATTGTTTAATAAAATTGGAGGATAGAATGAAACCAAAAAGTTCTAATTAATTATAGAGATGCTATCAGAAGAATTAATATCCTAGAAAATTTGTAATCCCATTACTCAGTGCCGCTCTGACTTAATTGCCAAGATTGACACGTTACACTTATGCCACAAGCAACTAATCGGCTCTTGCATGGAGATAACTATTTTGCCCGAGGTGTTCACGTCTTTCGTAAGTATATAAAGGGTGTAAACATACCCCTAAAGAAGTCGTAAGCCACTTTTTCACCCTATCATTGCGATATTTTTTTTGTTTTTCTTGAACCTTCTAATTCCGGCGATATTGGAGGTCAAAGTTTCACAAAAGTTGGTACTTTGACCTCCAATATCACAAGTTTTTTTAAAGACCCCTGTGCTATTCAATGCATCCACCAACATAATGAGTGAGTTACATTGTGTCCTATGTTAAAACGTGATTTTGCACCCCAAAAAAAAAGTCGTTTCCCAGTAATAATTTTTGCGTAGAATTACTCAGTTTGATGTACAGAATGCTTGGTTGACGGCTTCGAGAAGGGTCCGTTTACACCTTGTATATTTAAATGTCTTTGAATGGAACACATACCGACTGCGCGCAGGAATCCATCGAAGTTCTCCTGCTTGACGAAGGTGTAGTTTCTGCCGATGAAAGACATGGTGATTGTTTTTTGTGTTGGCGATCTGACGGTCTGAGTCGAATGACGAGACACCGGCCGACCCAGGCTTATATCTGACCGCTAATCTGCCCGATATGATAAGGGTAATTGGAAAAAATATGACCGCATGGACGAAAAGTGATTCATTTTTAGGGTTCCGTAGCCAAACGGGTAAGAATGAACCCTTATAGATTCGCCCTGTCCGTCTCTGTCTGTCTGTTTTTCCATTTTACTCCGACACTGTAGGCACCACATATTGAAATTTGGAGAGAAGGTGTCTTCTATGAACCGCTGCACAAAAGTGATATGAAATAATTAAAACAATTAAAATACGGGACTCTCCACATGTTGCTGAAGTCTGTAAAAAAGGATTTCAAGGTATATAATTACTGTGTGGGGTGTTTATTGAAAGCTCTTTAAAAATTATATCGAGTTGGTTGATGAGATATTTTGTTCTATAGCCGTCAAAATTGTGCCCCCCCCCCCTCTAATTTCTAAAGTAAGTGGCGGAAAATTCTGAAAAAATGTACGTTAAAAAAACTTTCAACGAAAATTGGTTTGAATAAGCTTTGGTATTTAATATTTTTGGTATTTTTGATTTATGGGACGTTTTCGTCTAACTGCAGCAGTAACTTTGTTTTTCGTTACCATACTATGAAAAACAAATTTGGTTTTGCTGTTGAATGTATATGTACATATGAATGGGCGTTAAAAATATTGTTATTATAAGTAGGTACTGTTTGGTGCTACGTAACCCTGTGTCTGCGAGTCCAACTCGCACTTGGCCGGTTGTTTTTTATTTAAAAAAAGATCGCTGACGTGTTGTGATTTGTCATGTTACGCTTTATCTTCTGATAAAGGTCATGTTTATTTAAGTTTCCCTTTTATCAAGTAGGTTTAAAGTCCATTGAAGAAGGTAGGTAAGCTATTTTTTTTTTTCTTTTACATTAACGGGCATCGTGGAATACCTTGGTGAAATAGACTTATTATTAAACTACTGCTTATGCTTAAGCAATGGATGAAGGGCCCAGCTTCCTCATCTTCCTCATTAAAGGCACAGACCATTTTTGGCTCGGTAACATTTAATCATTATTTTGTTAACTAGCTCTTATCTTCTTTGGATGTAATGATGTCCGCTTAATCATAGGCACTTTCATAACACTGCGAATGTTACACTCTAGAAGAGAGAAGGTACAGATGAAGGAAGCAAAGGAAGAAAAATAATTTGTAAGTGTTGTTGGATGGGAGTCCTGGATCGAGTTTCACAAGCCACGTATTTTGTCAACGGACAATAATTACATGCCAAGGCTGACAAGAGGAGCAAAAATTAATTATAATAATTAATTAATTGAAATATCAAAACACAAAACGTTAAATTGAGAGGAGGGCTTTAAATTACCATTACGTAGAATCTAGTGTTAAGTATGCTCAAAAGCAACAGCCGGCGTCGGGATATTGACTCCATAAAACTCAGTGATATTGCAAGTATGTTTTGCCTTGACTTTGTACCGAGTTCCAGTAGTGCGCGTAGCAAGACTTTGACAGAGGGTAGACAGATTTGTCTACACCTTATAATTTATTTACCATCCACCTGCATTATCCAGTCATCCTGCAATCATGGCGCTTGCAACAGAAATATCGGGAGCTGATAATAATTGAAAATCACGTAAGTGACAGTGTAAGTTTATTAATTTTCTGTTCTGTAATAATCCTTCACTTTTACAAACGACTTAGTGAAAATTTTACCAGAGAAACTAAAACCGAACAGCACTGGAAGCCATCTTCAAGAACTGTCAACGTCAATATTTATTAGCAATAATGACATTTAGAGGGAGAGGAAGGTCAAAGAAAAGATGGATGGATTGTGTGAGGAATGACATAAAAGAGAAAGGAGTAAATGATGCCGTGACGGTTGACAGGGGAGAATGGAAGAAGAAAACGTGTTGCGCCGACCCCAAGTAGAATGGGACAAGGGCAGGAAGATGGTGATGTTTTTTTTTTTTATTCTTTAAATTTTAGGGACTTTTATAACGCACAGCGTATGCCAGTGGTGATGATGATCGCATTAAATTGCTCATTACAATTTGGTTGCATAGTACAATTTAAAGTGCAGTCATGACCAAAATAGCTAGAATCATTGTAATTTTTATACGTTGAATTTTTTTGCTGATTGGTATATATTTTAGATAATAGAGGTTGTGGTCACAAAGTTATTTTTGGTGGTCATTATATTTATCATCGTTTCAATGTGCTAATGGCGTTCAATTTCATTGGTGAATTTCGCCTCTAAGTACCTACTCATGCATTTGTCAAGACGAATCTTTGCTCAAAAAATAAAATCCTCTTTTTCTACTTGCTTTTTTGATCTGACATTCCCACCTCTTAGGTGTCATTGTTTACCTAAAAAGGCCAGTAACAAGAAAAAAAAAGTACATATGTAGGCATTTCACTCTGCGTTGCTGCGTTGTAGTTTTATATCTATGGTTGTAGGTATTCTAGTTTGTCATAGAGAAGTTGATTTTTTATAAGTTCAGGTAGGAATAATAAGGAGGCAACGATAGTCAATATTTTAAAATATTAAACGTATTTATTACTAACACAATAAATTAACATATTTTAAACTAGGTAATTAAGAATAAAAGTAAAATTACGCAGCCTTGTAGAACCTTTTTGAAACGCCGTCCCAATTGTCCGTGGTGATGGTCTGAAAAAGATAAATAAACAATTTAGTTTTCACTATGTGTGTTCACCTACGAAATACCTATTTGGAGCGAGGAAAATTTGCTACATCTTATTATTAGCTTGACAATCTAATAATTAAATGGTATTGAATTTGTAGACCACCCAATTGGGATGACAAAACAAAATAAATAAGACCACCGGTTTGGTCATGATATGGAGTGGTCCTAACATGGAACCCTGCGACACCCCTAATGCTTTACGTGAGAGAAAGCTGCAGAGTTTCTCTAAAGGACAAGTAAATGTCTTGCTATTTTTCCGAGTTCAGACTATAATGTATTCGTTCAGAAATTAAATACAGGCTTTTGTGAAAATTCACGATTACGTGAAGCTTCAGTGTCCTTTTTGCTTTTGGCAAATCGTTTGTTTGCAGTTAAAACTAAGATTCATAATCGAACTTACCACAACAAGGTCGTCACCGTTGTATTCCTTTTTGAAGATGGCTGTGCCTTGTTCGGGCTTGCCAATGATCTTCTGAATCACTGTATTACCATCGACAGTCCATACGCTCTTCATCTGAAAAAAAAAACGATTTTTATTTTACATTGTGCTACTGCTATAGGTTCGAAATTGAACCTTGTTTTAAAGGCTAAAGACATTGATAATAGTAAACTTTTCATGAATACATTGAAATAGTCTATCAACTGTTATACGTGAGGGTTTTTTTTACGAATCAGGTATGTGTTTCATGTCACGTCACTAAATCACCACTCTGTATTGACGATTGGTATTTGTTTAAAAAACGTTCCCCACCCTAGTAAATAATTTATACTGTATCGTGGGTGCGTTTACAAACATTTAAGCTCCCATACACAAACAGCCAGACCAGCCATAAAAATATGCCAACCGTGCTGTCTGCTTTATCATTGCCTTGATAAAGTTAAAATAGTGAGGCCAGCAACTAAAGATATGTTGGATCTAAGAAACAGGATAAAATACACACATCAAAAGTATCTAGGGATCAACATATATTTTTGCAATAACTTTTCTCCTGATTGATATTAATTAAAATTTTCTTTAAGGATTCATCAAATAAAGTGTTTTCGTTTGTCACAGTAACGATAAACCAAGTCACCTTTGAATTAATAAAGAAATTTGCCATTTTCCTAATAAAGGGATTTTTGACATTTGAACCACACACCAAACAATTAATAATCCGTGTTTCTACCGCGAACACTAACAACACAAGAACATCGGTTTGGCATACTCAAAATGAGTTCATCCAAATCACGCTGTGGAATGGCCGCCCATGTTCGTTGCAACAACAAAAAAAGGTCTTCTTGCGACTGGATACCCTCCATATTCGGCAGAGCTCTTCTCTGTAGCATATCCCATGCATGCTCAATCGGGTTCAAGTCTGGCGACTGAGCAGGCCAGGGCAGGACATTGATGTTAGCTGCGGCGAGAGTCTGTCTTACAACTCTTGCGGTGTGCGGTCGTGCATTATCATGCATTAACTGAAATAAGGGACCGATTTGCACTTGTAGAGGAACGATGACGTCTGATACAATCGTCTCAGCATAAATTTGAGCGTTGAGGTTGCCTCTGATCCAAATCAACTCAGTTCTTCCGCCGATCCAAATACCCGCCCATACCATGATGGTTCCACCACTATAAGGATGGACTTCCTGGCAGGATTTTAATCGCTGTTGGCGTCCAGGGGTTCTCCAGTGTCGTATACGTCTTGTATCCGGTCTCATACCAAAACGAGACTCATCAGAAAAGCACACGAAACGCCATTGTTCTTCTGCCCAATTTCTGTGTTCAAGAGCCCATTGATATCGAATCCTACGATTGTGCATTGCTATAGGTGGTACCCGTAGCGGTCTTCTGGAATGAAGGTTCACTTCATGCAAGCGGTTTCTGACTGTTTGGTCGCTAATTAAGTTCCCTGAAGAGTGATGAAGCCTCACGGCTAACATCATGGCGGTTATTGTTGGAGCTCTTCGAGTTAAGATTTGAATGTATCGGTCTTGTCTCCGTGTGGTGCAGCGATACCGTCCTCCATGGCGCTCAGCCACGGTACCAGTGCTTCGGTAACGTGTCCAAAGTCGACTGATAACACTCTGACTTGTATTCAGAGCTAAAGCCACAGTACGTTGCCGGGAACCAGCTTCTATCATTCCCACGGCTCTGAGCATTTCTTCCCTGCTTAAATGACGTCGCCGCTCCATAATAACGTTGGTTTTAATCAGTAGTAGGGAAACAGTAGCACTAATAATGTCTTCAATGCGTTGTATGTTTTTATAGGGAAAATATTGACAGCTTATTTTCATCTTTTACTCGAATTTGATTGAGAGTTCCTGATTCAAATTATGAAATGCACCAAAAAGGATCCATATAAATTTATAAAATCATAAATTTATTACAAAGCCACATCTCAATCTCAAGAAATCCGCATAAAAATGCTTGATCCCTAGACACTTTTGATGTGTGTACTTACAGGGTACCTCTCAGGGCCAATGTAATCTTCGAATTCGACACCAGATTTGAACTTGGTCTCACTGGGACCCGCCGGTGTTGCCGTGATGTGTGTGTATGTGTCTCCATCCTTGACTAGCTTCTGATCAGGGGTGAAGTTTATGATCTGTTCGATCCTTTCTTGAGGGACACCTAGAACAATAACAAATATTTTTAAGATTAGAAAAACGTTGCCGAGGATTATCTTAGCACTAAACCTTCATCAAATAATCCTTTTCCAACCAACCAATCAATCTACATTATCATCTATCTATCTACATGGGCTGTGCTACACAACAAACGGTATGGAGACCAAATCTGCCCCCGTATTTACAACGTTTCGATTCGATTTAGGAAAGTCGTATGTCTATCTCGCTCGTTTTCTTAATGCCAATAAACGATAGACATACGACTTTCCGAAATTGAAAACGAATCGAAGCGTTGTGAATACGGGGGCTGGAGTCGATTTATAAGGAATACCTCTTCTTCTTTATCGTGTGGTTAGTGCCTAACCTGGCGTCAGAATTTTTATGCTTTTATGCTAGGCTTTACATGCCGTCGAGAAATATCTCTCAGGCATGCTGGTTTCCTTACGATTTTTTCCTTCACCGAAAAATCAGAAGTGCGTGTCTTGGGTTCGAACTTGAGGCCTGTGACGGACGGAATCGCTTATTCTAAATAAAAGAAAAGCAAAGAAAATAAAAGCAACCCGACGATCTTCAAAAACCCGCAGAGAAAAACTAAAGGTCTAGTAACACTTTCAAACTGTATCACTGATTCACAATAGAAACCACTAATATAAAACTACATACCGACTGATTTCAGGAATCCCTCGAAATTCTCCTGCTTGACGAAACTGTAGGTCCTACCGAGGAAAGACATAATGACTGTCGTTTGTATTGGCGATCTAATGAAGGAAAATAGGCTTACACAGACTTATAAACAGAAGTTAATCTACCTGATATGATAAAACATCATAGGTATTGCATTATGTTCGAACGTGTTAGAAAATGTACCTTATTAATCTTTGAGAAATAAATGCTTACGTGTCGTGATTGGTAATAAATCAGTAGGTGTGCTAATTTATTAAGAGTCATCCTAACTAGTTAATCAATGAAAGAAAACTGAGTACAACTACTGCAAGCTTCAAGCTGAAACCAACCTTACAATTTAATTGAAATCCATTGGGTGGTTTCGGAGATTAGCGTGTACGAACATAGCGACAAGCGATTTTAATTTAATAAGATAAGTGTATATACATAATTATAATGTAAAACATTATTTGGGAAGGTTTGTTTCTAGGGCATATTGTCACCGATGATCTGAAAGACAATGAGGATATTGAACGTGAACGCAGAGCGCTGGCAGTCCGGGGAAATATATTTGTTCGTAGGTTTGCTTGTTGCTCAGCTGAAGTCAAGTTAGAGTTATTCGAAGCTTACTGTCAATCTTTTTACACGAGCAGCTGTGTGGATTAATTATACTCACAAGGCATACATCGCTCTGTGGGTGCAATACAATAACTTCTTCAGAATGTTCGACGACGACGACTTCTACGCAATAAGACCCAAGCGTGTGTCGTCGCTGTTAGGCAGAGTACGGGGCAGCAGGAAGACATTCTGAAGATCATATCGAGTAAATTGCAGTGTCAGATTCACTCGCTCTGGGTAAGCATTGTGGTTGGGACAATAAAATAAATGTATATTGTAAATGTATTTTGTGAATGTCTATTGTAATTTTATTATGTATATTTAATGTGTTTTGTTATATTCTGTACCTACTAACATAGTTTTTAAGTTCCAATTGTTACTAACTATTATGAATCATTGTTATCTGACATTAAATGAAATTAAATTTGTGTGTGAAACAGTAATTTCTCTAATATTATTCTAGATGTTTTCCCGGGTTGCTAGTAGTGTAAATAATTTGTTGTTATTTATCATTCATCATCATTACCTACCTACATCAGCTATTAGACGTCTGCTGTCGTGCATAGACCTCCCTGTACTGCCCCGATAATCTCGTGGTGTCAAGCGCAACTGGTGAGCGTGTAGTCCTAGGTTCGATGTCCGGTCTGGGTATAAAGGTGATATTGTTTTTCCATCAAGAATTTCTCAGTAGCCCGGAGTTCGAAAGGTGGCGGTATGATACACCCGTGTAGCACGTTAAGCCATTGGATCTGCACCTGATTTCTCCCCGATTGTGTCTGCTTGCCGTTCCATTGGACTATGACAGTAAAGGTACAGAGAGTGCATCTGCGCCTGCGCAAACACTTGTGCACTATAATATCTCCCGCGCCGATGGCTATTCACCGCTGAGATTGGCCGCTGTGGCCGAAAACGGTCAGGAAGACTATTATATATGTCGGATTGCCAGGATTTTTTCCGTCAGACTCGGATATCATGTGGGCAGCAGAAGATTTTCGTGCAACGAAAACACACTGGGTACGATACACTGCTTTTATTCAACTAAGAAATTACTAGCAATTACAATTTAACAAAATATCAATAATTGCCGGTGTCAGTAAGACAAGCTCAGTCACTCGTTGCTTTTAAAAGCTTAGTTGCAAATCATTTTCTTTCTCTGTAATATTTTATTTTTTATTTTTTTATTTTTAATTTTATAAAACATAATATTTATTTAATATATATATTTATTTATTTATTTAATATTTATTTATATGCATTGTATTTATATTACATGATAAGTAGTAAATAACTTGTATTATATTAAATTTTGTATATTAATTGCAGTACACCACTGACTACCCCCCCTTTTTCTATTTCATGTTCGTACAGTCCATCCAAAGGTTGTCTGGAAGAGATCGCTATCAGCGATAAGACCGCCATTGTAACCATAAAATTAACAATTTTGAAACCGTTCTGTATCAATTTTGGTGTACAATAAAGTATATTCTATTCTATTCTATTCTAAAATAACACTAACATAAAATTATAAAAAGAAAAGATTTTTATTAAAGGAAAAATAAATAAATTAATATTATTAACTACTTGTTACACTTAAATGTTAACTTATTCAGCTTTGTAGTACCTCTTCGCCTCACCGTCCCACGTACTGTAGGTAATGGTCTGAAAAAAAAACAAAAATGTTTTTATGACGGATCACAAACAATGATACGGTCTCTTTAGACTTTTGATGTGGAACTCGAAAAGACCAATTACGCTGTAATCACAGATATAATAAATACAGGAGATATGGCAAGGAGGCGTGGCGCTTGCGAACGCATCTAGCTGCAAAGAGGCTTGTTGCCAGTTTCGGCCATTAGTCGAATGTCTACTTGCGACGTCTTCACTGCTTGTGATTTTTTACAAAATGCCGCGTTGTACAGAGGTTGTTTGCAAAAATAACACCTCTATTGTGAATTATACGAAAGATGGCATCTCATTTCACACGTAAATACTAAAATATGATTGTTTTTCTTATTAAATTCATTAAAACATTACTTCGTGATACTAGAAACACGATAAAGTACCAAAAGCAATTATTTTCATTAGGAACAACAACCATTGTTTGCTTAATACACATCGAACAATGAATCGGCTGGTCTAATAGTGCAATGGATAAGTGTTTTACTGATACTCTCACTCACACGATAGTTTCGTGAAGCGGGTGTGTTTTAGGTAGATAATTAGAGAGGTGATGTCACTTTTGTGGTTGTCGATATTTTATACGATCCCTTAGTACGAATGATTACACAAGGGTAAAAAATTAGACTATTTATGTTACATGGAACTTTATAGCTGTTTTTTACTAATGTGAGGTACTTAATGATAAAAATTATATAATTAATTACTGAAAAATACAATTCATTACTATTTCTTGATTACTCGACTTATCTTTTATTGAATCAAGTATGGGTTTTTAATTTATTGCGGTACTCTTACACATGTATCATTGATATCATCATCACAATTCACACCTTGGTTTTATTTTAACATTTTAGCTATCCGAAGTATCCAAAAATAAAAGAAAAGTGGATAAATGCGACAGGAAAAGGTCCAAACTGGTTTCCCACAAAAAATAACACGATATGTTCGTCTCACTTTGAGCCACCTCGAATTCAGGTGCAAAAATAGTACTATATTTTTATATATAAAAAGGGCAGATTAAAGGTAAATGAATTTCATCGATACTATTTTTTCTACGATTACCTCTTCACATCACTAGTTGCGATGTGTGTTTATTCTGAGTCCGTAGCTACAGGTAGAAGCCCCGCCCTATGTATGCCTGTGTTCTATTAGTGAGTTTATTAGTGTTGCTGTAAGTTTCTTTGTGTGCGGGAGAAATATGAGCTCGTGTGCCGTTCTTATAGTTTTTGCTTTTGTGTTAGTGAATTAAGTGGGGAGAACACGGCGACATCTGAACTCGAATACATTTGTTTACAAATCATATCTCCTGTATTTATTATATCTGTGGCTGTAATGAATTAAATGATCTAAGACTAATCAAATGATTAGAGATCATGGCCTCAATATAGCACCCAGCAACATCCCTGTGACTATTTTGAGATAAAAAGAGCTTAAAATAACACTCTGACGACTTGTGTTAACTATTTTGAAAATAATAAAGAATTATTATATCGACAGAAACTAAAGAATGGCGCTAAGTAATTGTTAGACTTCAGTTGCATGATTTTATTCTGGTACAGTGTATCAAATGCTTGTGCAAGATCGATAAAATGATAGATGATGTTTATTTTGTAAATTACTTCATACAGGCACTTTAGCTTTATAGATGAGGTCAGTGTTACCTATTCTACTATTCTAAAAAGAAAATTAAACAAACTCAGGGTTCTCTTTTAAGTTCATATAGTCTTGGCGAAATCATATCGTCATTTCTTTGTGTGGTGAAGTAACAGGGATAGTTTGACTTACCACAACAAGTTCGTCACCGTTATACTCCCTCTTGAAGGTGGCTGTGCCTAGTTTGGGATTGCTAATAGACGTGACTTTGTGTGTTACTGTGTTTCCTTCGACTGTGTATGTATTCTTGACCTGCAGGTAAAAAATGTGATTAGTACAACTTTATATTATAAACATGATGCCTGTAATCTCCGAAGGGTTAGACTGAGGTGTACTTAAAAAATAGTACAGTCATATTACTTATGTCTAAGTCCTATATATAATAGGGAGCGAGCCTATTGCCTTCAATCGGGCACGGATCCAAAATCTGTGATTGCTATTGAGAAGTTCTTGATAGAAAAACCCATTAACACTTTGGTTAAAACCAGGACCTCATACCCCTCAGTCGCAGTTGGAAATAGATTAGGCAGATGATATAAATAATGTATTTCTGCAATTCTGTTTAATTATTGCACTTCGTAAGTGCTAGTTACAGAAGCTATCGAATAAAGGTTAGTAGTAAAAGATAATTTAAGGCTAGAAAATGGATTTAATATAGGTTTTATGTAACTTTAAGAAGGCTTGTGATAGAACGTTTTGTCATATTAAGTTACGAAATTCTTATACTTACAGGTGTCTTTTGGGCGCCAATGACGTCATCAAACTCTACACCGGACTTGAATTTGGTCTCCTGCGTACCCTCAGGTGTTACTGTGATATATGTGTAGGTGTCTCCATCCTTCACCAGTTTTATGGGAGGACCGAACTTCATAACCTGTTCGACCTTATCTTCAGGGACACCTGATTCAAAGACATTATTGTGAATAAAATCATAATTCACGGGAGATAGCTAGAAATATACCACTCGTCAAAACTTTCACTGATTTTATTTTAAGACGATATTCACTAATCAAATTCTGCTGGGATAATTTAATAAAAAACCAAGATCACTGATCTGATCTGTTAGATTTCAAAGCTTGAAATGTTGCACAATATTTCTATAGAAAATCAAACACGTATGTACTTCCAGAACTAGTACGTACCGACAACCTTCAGGAATTCATCGAATTTCTCCTGCTTGTTGGTGAAGATTTATGATATTTTTTATCATCTTACCTTTTATTTTCCTTTCTAGAGGGTTTTTTGTGTCGGCGGTTTTTTTAATCGTGTTGTTTTTCTTTTTGAACATTCACTAACTCACTCCTCCTATTGAAACCACAGAACGCCACCTGCTACGATCCTTACGTATACTCCTTTTGCCTCGTCAACGTTCACACATCTGGTGGCCTACCATGACGTCTTAGAGCAAGAATGTTTTAATTTCATGCCGGTGTTGGAAAGTGGCAGAGCTATACAGGATGTCTAGCTCCATGTCTTTCACAAACTGGAATAATACTAATAAACTACTATACAATAATTAGTAATATACCTGCATTAAGACGTCATGGTAGGTTACTCACGCCGGTTGCTAGTGCTACGCACCTGAACTTTCTGAACAACGTCACCAATGGTCAACACCCTTAAAAAAGACCACGGTTCTGAAACAAGCTGAAGAGGGAACTTTTACATCGCTCATAAGTGCCAGGCCCACGGAACGTTAATCGTCCGATATATAATAGAAGTTGTGATCATTCAGGTAATAGATTAGGCACATTAATTAATAAAAAAAATATTTAAAATTTTATAATTATAGTAGTACTCGTAGTATATATAATTATAACCGGAAAAATAAATATTAAGAAATTGTGTTTTGTTTCCTTCATTTATCATGGATGCCAAACAAAGCATAGTCTTAAGAATCGTAGCAGGTGGTTTAATTTCTCTCAATCTCAATGGGTAAAGGCGTGAGTTTCCGCCACTTGTTCCCTTCGAAAGTGAGTACTGTCGAGTCGCGGTAACTTATGGCATGCCTTAAGCAGTGTCTTTCATTTGTTATCTCCACAGTCGCTGTCGTTTGATCGTGTATCTCGTTGACAGTTGGTTTGACCTCACCACTAACGGGGAGTAAGTGGTGAGGTTTCCGTAAAAATCAGCGGCTCTACCAAAGCATCGTCACATCTAAGTCTGGTGATGGTCACCAGCACAATCTTAAGAGCTTCATCGATTAGGAATACCTTAGTAGCTGCTTAGAGTTTGGAAGTTAGCGGTAAGTGAAGATGACCCCTGTGTGACCCAATACGGTCAAGAGGACTGTTTTTTCTTACGACCTTCACTACCTCGCCAGAAAATCTTCTCTTATTAAAACTACAAGATAATGCTATCTCATTCATAAGCTTTTTTAGAAGAGGTGAATTTCTTATCCAGACTTATTTTTATGCATTAAGCGTGTACACACCGGGACTTACAGCTTAGTACGGCCGTTATTCCAAGTGCGTACGATGTGACTACGTTTGAGACAATTGAGCCTGGATCAGTACCTAAACCCAACTGACGCCAAACCTAGCCCAATAGTAACTACCTAGCACCCTATTATCCTAGCCCTATGGTAATTACCTACTTAGCACCCTAGTAAAAGTTATCCTAACGCCCTAGCCTACCATACAAACCATACCAAACGTAAGTTACGTTGGTTACACGAGAGGGAAGTCTGTTACAAGGAGACCTACGGTAACAGACGGAATTTGGGTAGGAAGAGGGTGTTGTGTACGTCGTGCAATGTACACAGGAAATGGTTTTCTTACTGCCGATCCCACAGACTCATAGGACCGATGATGGCTAAAGGTGTCTTGGCCACAGTAAGAGGAGGTATAGGAGATAAATCACACTCGACTCCAGCTTGATGACTAGTTTATTACAGTTATGAACTTAATTATATACAATTTTTGTGGTAAATACACATTGATACCCATTTACATGTGTGCCGTGTGTGTATCGAGCCGATGAAGCGAAGATCTCAGTAGGCCACCTCTTAGCGCTGACGGTGTGCCGGTGTTGCCGGCGCGTGGAACAAATGTATGTCGCTCTTAATGCTGACGCTGTGATGCTGTTGTTGGCGCGTGTAACTATTGTAATTATGTTCACGGTTGAACATTCTGGCGCCTCTCAGGACCTAGGCTCCAGTTGGTATAACTCAATAGTTTCGTGTTGATGTGGTACATTGTACATAGGTTCCGTTGTGATAGTTGGTTGGCCTGTTGTTGGTTTCGTAGTTGTCTTGTTGGCAGCAAGCGAGGTTGGTTCTCTTGCTGGTTCGGGACTTGGTCTTCTGGTCTTGTGCTGCACTGTGACTCCAATCCATCTCAGTATTGCTGGGCCGTAGCAAACTAAAAACACAAAGATTAACAACATGATTATACACGATATCGCACTAGTTACGTATGCGTGAGAGCTAATTTGATTCCAAATAGTGCTATCTAATTCGGTTTGTAACGCATTTTCTTGATTAACTAGAGTCTGAAAAATGTCTTTTGAGTTATCTACGACTTCTTCTTCTTTGGTAATGTTTAGCATGGATTTAGTCACCATGTGCGTTGTTATGGGAAACTCTATTTGTTTTGAATATGATGTTACAATCGGTACTGAAATAATTCTTTTGGCAGTTAATATGTTATTAGTTGTTTTAATAATGCAGTTATCTGCGATTCGTATTACACCAACATTTTGAAGCTCAAATTCTTCTCTTTGTCCATCACAAAGTATTGACGTCGTAACCCGATCTCTTACAATGAATAACCAGGTGTTTGGCATGTTAAGTTGTTTCCATATTATTTTATTGGATAAATAATATGTTTTAGTAGGACATTTCGTATGTGTCTGGTTTTTGAATAGTTGATCTACAATGCAATTTTCTTTTAATTGCATGTTTTTCACGGCCCCAGGAAAGCAAATAAAATGGTTACTCCATTCTAAACAACGTTTGAACTCCTCATAGTTCAAGTCAAAATACATTTCGTTGTTGTAATCCAACCCTATGTAAGCTTTAGGCACTTCTATACTTTGGGCAGACTTGTCAGAGTTTATCTTTGGGACTGGTGTAATATACATTAAAGTATACTTTTATATGAGTCTTGTTCTCATATATCTTGGTGTCTAGTAACTGTTGTTGAACAATTCTTAATCTAGATGGTAATTTTTTGTTTGCTGATGATATCAGGTCAGTGACGTTCTTTGGTGTTAAAACACTATATACTGTCGCCTTGGTTAAGTATATTTCTAATAGCCCGTTGTAATAATCAATGATTTCTTCCATGCAATTATATGCTAATTGGTAAGTCTGCATAACATGTATGTTTACACTGTTGTGGTCGACTGTACTGAACCAATGGTTGTTACTCTCTATGTAACCTATGACTTGGTTTAATTTTGTTTGAAATCCTGTTAGTTTTTGTTTTATTCTTTCTTCAGTTTTGTTTACTTGTGAGATTGTTGATATCATGAATTTGGTTTGATGGTTGGCAGCTTCAATTAATTTCTTTTGGTTTAAATTTAATGTGTCTATATCTCGGTATGCCTCATCATTCACTCCGAAGATAGCAGTTAGTAATTCTCCCCATATTCCCCTTTTCTTCCTAATCTGGTTCACTTCTGTCAAATACTCTTTAGTTCGCTCAAATTTTGATGATTCTTCTAACAAATGGTTGTAACTGTTTGCAAAATCCGGAAGCTGTTATTTGTTCTGCATTTGCACATAGTTGACTGAATTGTGACGTCATTGTTTTTATTTTGACAAGATCTTGCTCTAGGTGTTCTTTTTCATAATTTATTTCTATCCTAAATATTCCTCTGTCAATGCTTGCTGTTCCTATTTTCTCAACATAAAATCCTGGTGGTACCGTTTTTACAGAGTATGTCGTTGTAGTCGATTTTGCTGAACCCAATATTTGTAACATGATGAATAGCAACGTGAACCATTTAGATATTTTATTACTTCGTTTGGGTTGATTAGTTTTGTTTTTTCTTAGGATTGTAGCGGTATTTGTTTGTATTGAATGCATAGTTCCGTTACTACTACTACACATATTTGTTTCAATTGGTAATGGTATTAACGTGTTGATTGATCGTTTTTGAGTTGTTCCTGACGACTTTTGAAGTGTCACTACTCGGGATAAGTCGTCGTTACCAGTATGTATTTCCTTTATTTTTGCAAGTGGCCATTTGCTGGGAGAAACTTTTTCATCTTTTATAATTACTAGAGTTCCAACCGACAAGTTTCCTTGATTAGTTTTCCATTTGTATCTTTGTTGAAGTTGGTGTAAATAATCTTTAGTCCAGCTTTTCCAGAAATCTTTTTTCATTTTTTGGATCTGTTTCCATCTGTTTATGTGATCTGTATTAGTTTCCGATAGCGGGTCTGGTACCCCTACCGCTTCTCTTCCTATTAAAAAATGACTTGGTGTTAACACGACATTATCGTTTATATCTTCACTTAGTGCACATAATGGTCTTGAGTTTAAACATGCTTCAGTTTGGTGTAAGAACGTGTTCATTTCTTCATAAGTTAGCGTCTGCTCTCCTATCACTCTACGCAAATGGTGTTTCATAGATTTTACTCCTGCTTCCCAAATCCCTCCGAAGTGCGGGGATGATGGAGGAATAAAGTGCCATTGAGTTCCAATATTGGTCAACGTGTTTTGAAAGTCGTCAGACTGGGTTATGTCTAACATTTCTTTATACAAGTAATTGGCAGTGCCTACGAAATTCGTCGCGTTATCACTATACATGTGTGATACTGGACCTCTTCGTGCCATAAACCTTCGTAGTGCTGCTATAAACGTTTCTGCTGATAAGTCGCCTACCAGCTCCAAATGTATCGCTTTCGTGGACAGGCAAACAAATATCGCAATGTAGCCTTTGTAAGATTTATGACCCCTTCCTTTCATTGTTCTCACTGATATTGGTCCAGCATAATCCACGCCTGTGTGACTGAATGGGTAGGATTCCGTTACTCTTGGTTTTGGTAATGAGCCCATTTTTTGTGAGGCGGTGGATGCTCTGTATCTAGTGCACTTTACACATTTTCTAATGCTACTTTTCACTGCTCGCTTTCCTCCAAGTATCCAATATTTCTGTCTTATATACGCTAAGGTCATACTATTACCTCCATGTAATGTGGTTAGATGAGCATCACGAATTATGATTAACGTTACATGATGGTCATGAGTTAACAGAATTGGGTGTTTCTGATCGTATGGTAGACTGGAGTTTTGAAGTCTTCCTCCTACTCGCAGTAAGCCCTCATTATCAATAAACGGATCTAGGCATGACAACCTGTTTCCTTTCTTCAATGATTGTCCGGCTTTAATTGTTTTGTACTCCTCAGCAAATACTTCTTGTTGCACTAAGCGGAGGAGTTTTCTAGTTGTTGAATTAATTTCCTTACAACTTAATGGTTTTTTGTGTTCTTCTTTCTTCACAAATCTGTAGCAGTATGATAGTACTCGTAACATCCTTTGGAAGCTTGAAAATCTTATCCAGATTTGGTTTTTTGGTTTAATAATTATATGATAACATCGTTTAATCTCCTCACATATCTCTGGTATCGTCGCCCAGCAGTGAAAACCTCGGATGTCTCATTTCCTCAAAAAAAATATTATTTGTTCTTTGGATTGATAAACTCGGTAAGCACAGATTACTCTAGCAAACTTTCGAATCAGCTACTCCTAGCGCCATCTATGACGTGCTATGAGAACCTTGTATCAAAATAGGATCCGCCATTTTCGTCTGAGAAACTCGCCAGTGCGGTTGATAATAGCGTTATTCCGGATTTAAAATTGAAGAAAGTGTGTACAAAGTGCCCAATTTGTGTTGGTAACCCAAAACTGTACATTGTTTTAATTTGAAAACCTTACATAATCTTACAAAAAAAATATTAAGTTGTGATGAAAACCTTGTAAGTCACATCAAACTTATTTAGGCACACGATATACACACAGTTTTTTCTTCCTCCTGTAAAATTTTGTTATAAACACTTACGTGGTTTTCACTGCTGGGCGACGGTATAGTTTTCGTACTAGGCATGCTATTACTTTTTAACCACTCTGGTCCATTCCACCATTGTGATAAGTTTTGTAATTTATTTGGTGCAATGCCTCTTGTAATTAGGTCAGCTGGATTTTGTAATGTATTTACATAACTCCATTTTGCTTCTGGTAATGTTCTTTGTATTTCAGATACCCTATTAGCTACGAACGTCTTCCATCGCTCAGCTTCACCCTTAATCCAACCGAGAGTAATCATGGAGTCCGTCCAACAATAAATATTCGTGATTTGCATTTCCATTCCAGTAATAACTTTTTCCATCAGTTGGGTTAATAATAGTGCTGCGCATAACTCCAACTTTGGTAATGTAGTTTTCTGCTTTTTCGGCGCTACCTTTGACTTAGCTTGCAAAAGGGTTACATTAAATGTGTTATAATTTTGTATCCGACAGTATATTACTGCACCGTATGCTTTTTCAGAAGCATCACTGAACCCATGCAGCTCAACTCTCGATTTATTTGTAAAATGACACCATCTTGGGATGGAAATCTTCTCAATAGTCTTTAGTTGTTTTTGTAGTTCAATCCATCTTGTTTTAATAGTTTCCTCTACGGGCTGATCCCACTCTGTGCCATTTGTCCAAAGTTCCTGAATCATGAGTTTCATATTTATGACCACAGGTGCTAACCATCCCAGAGGATCAAATATCTTAGCGATCTCCGATAAAATGAATCGTTTTGTTGGTTTTTCATTTTGATTAATAGTTATCTGAAAACAGAAACTATCCTCTAATGGTGACCATAATACCCCTAAGGATTTTCTGGTTTCATCAAGCGGTATTTTCATCACTTGGTCGTCTTTGCTTTCATTAGGTATATTTTCTAATAATTCAGCACTGTTAGACGACCATTTGCGTAGCTTGAATCCGCCTTTTCGTAGCATATTTATTACGTTTTCTTGCAAATTTTTTGCTGCCTCAACATTAGTGTCTCCTGATAAAACATCGTCCACGTAGAAGTCCTGGAGAGTTCTTTGGCTAGCTATTGGGTAGCTCGCTTCTTCATCAGCAGCGAGTTGTTGTAGCGTCTTAATTGCTAAGTATGGGGCAGATGCAGTTCCATACGTCACAGTAGTTAATTCGTATTCGTCGATCATATGTTTCGGTGAATTCCTCCATACTATTCGTTGGTAGGTGTAGTCTTCTTCGTTAATCTTTATGTATCGGTACATTTTTTCGATGTCCGCCATAAATGCTATTTTGTGTTTACGCCAGCGTAACAGTATAACTGCTAATTCTTGCTGTAGTCTTGGTCCCGTAAACATATTATCGTTTAGACTTATGTTAGTACTTGATTTGCTTGACGCATCAAATACTACTCGTAGCTTAGTGGTTAGTGAATCTTCTCTAATGACTGGTTGATGTGGTATATAGTATTTACCGTGGTAATAGTCTGTACTAGAAACTTTCCTCATGTGGCCCATTTCTAAATACTTATTGAGGAACTCTTGGTATTTTTCCCGTAAGTTCTCATCCTTGTTGAACTTTCGTTCTAATTGTAATAGTCTTGCGACAGCTTTTTTGCGTGAATTCCCATAATCTACGCTTTGATTCTTGAATGGAAGTTTCACTGTGTACGTCCCATCTGGATTTCTTATAGTCGTTTTTTGGTAATAGTTTTCACAAGCCTGATCCTCGTTAGTTACTTGGTATTGTTCAGGAATTTCTTCCAATTCCCAAAACTTGTTTAGTTGCTGAACTTCTGTAGTCCGTGTTATCATACTGATAACTGTATTAGTATTGGTGGTATCGCCGCTAATACCGGATAAAATCCACCCAAACTCGGTATTTTGAGCGATGATTCCGTCTTGCACCTTGTGTAATCCGTTTAGTAGTAAGTTGCTATATTCTTTCGCCCCCAATATTATATCTATTGGTCCTCTTCTGTAGTATGTAGGATCGGCAAATAGTTTGTTTTGTATACAATCCGATATTAGTTCTGGTACATTTTTCTCTGGTAAACAGCCAGTTAGTTTTGGTAGTATTATAAGAGTGACTGGTAACCTATATTCGCTCGGAAATCTTGGCTGTAGCATGACATTGACAGAGTTTTTCGATGTTTTAGGTTTTTCGTCAGCAATCCCTATCACTTCAGTGTGTATCTTAATACGTGGGTATGCCAATAGTTGACAAAGACAAAGACAAAGACATTTATTCGTAGGATACGGTAGTAGGTACAAAGTTGTTATAGAAAATATTATGTTCAGGACATATCCGCCGCTAGACGCGGCATACGAATATTTACACTGGTTACATTCAAAAATTAACACTTTTTAATTTTACATAAACCTAAATCAGAGCTAACTTAAACACTAATAAAACAAAACTTAAATGTACAAACTCTATAATATAATATAATATAAGACACAAAAAAAAAAAAACCAATTGTATAAAAATATCTAGTAGCTACTTATTAGTGTTGGGCAACCTCTTCTGTGCAGAATGATGCCTCTGAACCTTGATCACATAGAACCCTCAGTAAATGCGATGTCCCGTCCGACGAGTGAACTTTTATTAAGGCCGTCGCTAGTAGTGTGGTTTTTGGTATATTCGTTTTGTTAATAGTAGACATGTTGGACACAGTTTTTTTCGTGGATTTACTTGTAGATGGGGTCGTCAAATTTTCCTTGTTTGGCTCAGTTTTTGCGTGTCTTGTAGTAGCATTATTGTTATGATGGTGTAGATAGGAATGATGACCTCGTTTCCCACAGTATCCACAACTTTTCTCACTGTGACATTTTACCGACGTTTCATGAGTCAAACAGTTTTTGCACTTCTGTTTTTCGTTTACGATGTTATTGCGTTCTTGCACTGATAGCGCTTTAAACCCAGCACATTGGTAAATGCTGTGCTCGTGACTTTGGCAAAACCAGCATACGCGTTGATCTACTTGTTTGGCATTTGAATTTGATGACTCATGGCGCGATTTGTGAGCAACCGCTTCTTCCCTCAGAGTGCTTGAAGTCTCCAGACACTTAAACCTTTTTTCTAAGAATTGCATCATTGACGAAAATTCTTGTACCTTGTTAGGCTCTATTAGTTGATGTTCGTATTTTTCATCGGTTTCTGAGTCCCATATTCTACTAAGTATCCTTGTCAAAATCGGGTCCCAAGTGGAAATGTCGATGTTTTGATTTTTTAGGGCTTCTAGGTTTTCGTTGAATGTATCATGGAGATTTTTTAAGTTCGCGGCATTACTTTTCTTTATTTTCGACATACTCAGAATATTATCAATGTGCTTAGTAATGATTAGTCTCTCATTTTTGTATCGCCTTGTCAACAAATTCCATGCAGTTATGTAGTTTGCGTCACAGACTGTTAAATGCTTGATCAGCTTTGCGGCGTCGCCTCGTACATGCGTTTTTAAATACTGCATTTTTTCTGTGTCACTCAGCGATTTATCTTCGTGTACTATTTTCAAGAATAAATCATAAAAGGAATTCCATGACTCATAACTTCCACTGAATGTTGGAATTATTATTTGTGGTAACTTAATCGAGGTTTTATGATTGTTTTGTTTCGATTTTTGACCTATTATTCCAAATAATTTTTCCATCACAAGGTCGAATTCCGTTTGCGTTCTTTCAAACATATTCTCTTGAAAATAGCTGTGTTCCAACGTACTATCTTCCATTAAAATGAGTACATGCGTTTCTTCAATTTCTTGCCATTGTTTTTGGATAGTAGTCATTAATGATTCTAAGTACCAACTTGCTTTCTCTTCAATAATTGCTTGTGTTGCCGACTGTAACTTTTTCTGCATCTGATTAATCCGAAATAGTTGAATAAATAGTTTGGGTGAGCTCACGCCTTCTTCCTCTTCGGTTTGTAAATCTTCTGGCTCATATAGTTGGTTTACTACCTGTAGTCTTTTCTCACACTTCAACAGGTATTCAATAGCCTGCGTATACAGTGTATTGATAGACCCAAAGTAGTTGGTAGTGATGTATTTGTGATCACACAACACATTTTGGTCCACATTCCATTTACGGATTAGCTTAGATTTTTGTTATTTTGTCCATTTTGGTCATGTATGTGTGTATCCGGCTCGAAGGACCAAAATGTACACACCGGGACTTACAGCTTAGTACGGCCGTTATTCCAAGTGCGTACGATGTGACTACGTTTGAGACAATTGAGCCTGGATCAGTACCTAAACCCAACTGACGCCAAACCTAGCCCAATAGTAACTACCTAGCACCCTATTATCCTAGCCCTATGGTAATTACTACTTAGCACCCTAGTAAAAGTTATCCTAACGCCCTAGCCTACCATACAAACCATACCAAACGTAAGTTACGTTGGTTACACGAGAGGGAAGTCTGTTACAAGGAGACCTACGGTAACAGACGGAATTTGGGTAGGAAGAGGGTGTTGTGTACGTCGTGCAATGTACACAGGAAATGGTTTTCTTACTGCCGATCCCACAGACTCATAGGACCGATGATGGCTAAAGGTGTCTTGGCCACAGTAAGAGGAGGTATAGGAGATAAATCACACTCGACTCCAGCTTGATGACTAGTTTATTACAGTTATGAACTTAATTATATACAATTTTTGTGGTAAATACACATTGATACCCATTTACATGTGTGCCGTGTGTGTATCGAGCCGATGAAGCGAAGATCTCAGTAGGCCACCTCTTAGCGCTGACGGTGTGCCGGTGTTGCCGGCGCGTGGAACAAATGTATGTCGCTCTTAATGCTGACGCTGTGATGCTGTTGTTGGCGCGTGTAACTATTGTAATTATGTTCACGGTTGAACAAAGCGATAAAAGAAATACGCAAGTTAAGGCTATTCTATCGATTGTCATTACAGCCAATGGCATAATGTACAAGAGTGTTCTTAATTTGGCCGGATAAAGAACCTGGTTTAGAAGGCAGTTCTTGGTACAGCAAGAATTGTGATTGGATTTTTGTTCCTCGAGCCCTAACTATTGACAATAGTTTGGACTTTTCAAAGAAAAGTGAAAAGAAAAGTTTACAATTATAAATATGAAATTACTTTATTACAGAAATAAATTATTAAAATTATTAACTACTTGTTACACTTAGAAATTAACTTATTCAGCTTTGTAGTACCTCTTGGCAACACCGTCCCATTTGTCAGAGGTAAGTGTCTGAAAAAAAAACAAAAACATTTGTGACGGAACGCAGGATACTTTTTCTAAAGATTCAAGTAAAATTACAATCATCAAGTAAGAAACATGGTCCCACTATGGCACCCTGCGACATCCCAGAGTCTATATAACGTTAAAGAGAGCTTAAATTACTTGGACTAATTGTTTTGACAAAAAACAGACAAAGTAACTGAAGACTTATGGCGCGATTACATATGCGGCGACCGCATTAGGTTAAACCGAATTGATTCACCGAATGATACCAACTAGTGTAAACCCGTTTTCATTAGTCGGTGACCGATTACGGGCTGCAACGGAATCGGTCAAACAACCTAATGTAAATGAGCCAGAAGACAGAAAATTATCGCTCAGTAAATTTTCAGACTTAGTTGCATGATTTTAATCTGCTTCAGTGTGCTAAACGCTTGAGTTAGATCGATTATTTTTGTGGAGGTAACAGGGATAATTTTACTCACCACAACAAGTTCGTCACCGTTGTATTCCCTCTTGAAGATTGCTGTGCCTAGTTCGGGCTTGCCAATTGCCGTGACTTTCTGTGTGACTGTGTTACCATCGACTGTGTATGTATTCTTGATCTGCAGGTAGAAAAATGTGATTCAAATGTATTGTACCATATTAGAGTTGCATGAGACAATTTTAGGCTAAGATATTTAACACATAAGGTGGTTTGGGCATTGTTTTTCTCTGTTTTGTTTATTTTTACAATATATACATTATTTACTAACTATCTCGTCCTAAAATAATAATAATACATACATGTATAAAAAGAAAACAAATTAAAGGGCATCAAAAAGTTCATCCGCGTCGCTTTCAACGGGGAAATTGCTTTGTTATTCTTAATTCTCACTGGTGCCAAAATGTTTTATTTAATTAACTTTAAAAAGACTTGGCGTGATGAAAATTTTATCCGTCGTAAATTACGAAATTCTTATACTTACGGGAGTCTTTTGAGAGCCCATTACGTCATCAAACTCCACACCGGACTTGAATTTTGTCTCCTGGGGACCTTCGGGTGTAATTGTGATATAAGTGTAGGAGTCTCCATCCTTCACCAGCTTCTGGGGAGGACCGAACTTCACGAGCTGTTGGATCCTTTCTTCAGGAACACCTGATTATAAGAAATTATTTTGAATGAATTCATGACGCACGGTAGACCTCGAAAAAATTGCACTGATAAAAACTTTCACTGGTTTTAATTGAAAACGATATTCACTGATCAAATTCTGCTGGGATAACTTAATAAAAAACCAACATCACTGATACTGTTACATTTCGAAGCTTGGAATGTTGCACAATATTTCTATAGGAAATCAAACACTTATGTATGTACTTCCAGAACTAGTACGTACCGACAACCTTCAGGAATTCATCGAATTTCTCCTGCTTGTTGGTGAAGATGTAGTTCTTGCCGATGAAAGACATGTTGACTGTCGTTTTTACAGGCGATCAAGGTAATAAATACAAATAGACCGACACAGGCTTATAAACAGAAGCTAATCAGTCGGATAATTATAATATCCTTTATCACCATGAGCAAGAATGACCGTTGAAAACAAAGATTGATTGAGATATCTAGACAAAACTGCTTAGTCATCGTGATGGGTCACCTTTAAATCAGGATTATTGACCAATTAGAGTCCATTACTTGCTTACTTACTACTTACCGATCAGACTGTTAAAGGACTATTAAACAGCTTTCTTTGAGACTGGATAGTAGCGTGTCTACCAGTAATATAAGTTTAAAAAGCATGAAATAAACACACAAGTGTCCAATGACCAGTATTACGTGGACTCAATTAGACCGCTTAGTACAAGCGGATGAGATACGCACAGAAAGTGATAAACAAAGAGGTCCTTCGACGCGACGACTCTTGGATTACAATATTCTACTCATATTAAACATATAGGGACAGTATTTAGATGTATTTTTTTCCTTTTTAGAGGTTTTTTTGTGCCGGGTTTTTTTTTAATTATGTTGATTTTTGAACATTCACTAACTCACTCCTGCAGAAACCACAGAACGCTACCTGCTTCAATCCTTACGTATACTCCTTTTGCCTCGTCCACGTTCACACATCTGGTGGCCTACCATGACGTGTTAGAGCAGGAATGTTTTAATTTCATTCCAGTGTGGGAAAGAGGCAGAGCTATACAGGATGTCTAGCTCCATGTCTTGCAAAAACTGGAATAATACTATAACATTCCTGTATTAAGACGTCATGGTAGGCTACCTGGTCATATACGCACGCCGGTTGCTAGGTCAACACCCTTAAAAAAGACCACGTTTCTGAAAAAAGCTGAAGAGGAAACGTTTACACCGCGCATAAGTGGCAGGCCCACGGAACGCTAATCGTTTGATATAGAAGTTCAGGTGATCAGATGATCATTCAGGTGATAGATTAGGCTAAAACATTCATTAATAAATATGCTTACTTACCGTGACGAGTAATCTTTGTATTTATGTTTATGCAGGTTCATTTTATTAGTGGCTTATGCACCTGTAGATAAGACGGCAGCTCAAAGTCGAACACAAGGTACAACGATATAAGAAAACAAAATATTTCGGTATGTTCGTTAAAGGCGTTTCATCAAAATGTTGGGCCACAAAAGGGATGAATGAAAGGCATTTGCATGTGGCTGAGATGAGAATGCTAAGAAGGATGTGTGGACTGTGGTATTACGCGAATGGATAAAATAAGAAATGAGTACATAAGAGGAAATCTGAGCTTTTATTCCGAGATCTCAGAGCTTTTATACCATAGCGGAATTTCTCAAACAATCTAATTGCATTGTAGATAATAACCTACTTACATTATATGATGTTGTGTTATTTAATAATGTTTTACTATACAAAAAATTTTGTTGTATGTTAAAAATACTTTATTATGTTAAAATTTGTTTGTAGTGTTTAGCAGCATAATTCTGTTTTGTGTTGTTTATTAAACTTAAAATATCCTACTTTATTTAGTTCCTACCTAATCTAATGTTTGTGTTTATTTGGTTACCTACCTAATTTTATGTTTGTGTTTATTTGTTTACCTACGTAATATAATGTGTT
The DNA here is from genome assembly GCA_964057025.1 of Standfussiana lucernea. Lineage (NCBI taxonomy): Eukaryota > Metazoa > Arthropoda > Insecta > Lepidoptera > Noctuidae > Standfussiana > Standfussiana lucernea. The sequence goes on from OZ059805.1 coordinate 3,634,644, forward strand.
TTATTTGGTTACCCAGGTACCTAATTTTATGTTTGTATTTATTTGGTTACTCAGGTACCTAATTTAATGTCTGTATTTATTTGGTTACCTACCTAATTTAATGTGAGTGTTTATTAATATTTGCATGCTATTTTTATGGCGAAATGTGTCACTGCACTACATGTTATATTTACCATCTTTTGTACCACATTTAACGTAAATAAATAATTTAGACTTTGACTTTGACTGAAAGTGGAACCGATGACTGAAAAGTTGTGTGGTAATCGTAGTATTGGCACATGATGCGGACGAATGAGGAAAATGTTGTGAGGAAAGTTTGGAATGTGGATGGGTATAAAAGTAGAGGAAGACCAAAGAAAGGATGGATGGACTGTGTGGAGGATGATATGGCTAGAAACGTGGTAGATGCTCAGATAACGAGATAAGATAGTAGTATGGATGAAGAAGACATGCTGCGCCAACCCTAAATAAATACGTAATGCTCCCTGGTGGAACCACAAGTTTAAGTTACATGAAATAATTCTATGGAATGTCTATAAAATTCTAGTCCTATTACTAAAAAGTCTATATCTCTAGTTTCGACGTAAACTTTTATTTAAAATGGTTGCGCTGCGGAGTACCCTCCCAGCGAAACCACCATGATATATCTATTACTATACATTATATTATTATAGCTAGCCCGTACTGTCCCACTGCTGGGCAAAGGCTTCCCTCCATTCCTTCCAACGGTCACGATTCTGGGCTACTTCTTTCCAATTCTCAAGGAAGACATCCAGTTTTGCTTATACTAAGGTGGGTGTACCATGGAAGGCCACTCTAATAAATAAACAGTTATTATTCGTTCATATACTGGATAAATGAAACGAACGAATATTTAAGTAATACTTTGTTTTATTCCGTAAAATATAAACCACTTTTTTAAATTTCAGATTTGATCAATATTGTATAATTCACTATAAGGATGTAGAGAAAATGCAAAGTCTGTATTAAACTTTATAATCACTTTATTAACACTGATTACACTGCGCTGGGTATAATTAACACGTCTTCACTGTACTAGTGCTACCATTCGACTGCCATGCTCCCAAGTGAACATAGACAAGTAATCTACCGTTTGACAGCTTGCTGTCAACCGGAAAAAGTCAGTTAAACAACTATATTCAATGTTATTTCACTTGGACACATGGCAACCTTACAAAACAAATTATGAAAATAAATAAAATAACTAATAATGAGAGCTTAATGTTATAACTAAACAATATAATGACGAATGGCTAACAATTGATTAAACTTAAGTTTCATTGAACTCTTAAAAATGGCCTTGCTAGGAACAAGGCTCCTTAGAAGGCCATTATAATAAATCAGTCATTTAACACTAAAAGTTATTAAATAGCCATTAAATCTACAATAAAAAGAAGTGGTTTATATATTACGTAATAAAACAAAGTATTACTTAAATATTTGTTAGTTTCATTTATCCAGTAAATAAACGAATAATAACTATTTATTTGTTAGAGTGGCCTTCTATGGTACACCCACCTTATTTTAACGTCGCCGATTTCCGATATCAATGAAGCAAGGGACCGTACTGCCAAAATAGTGGCGCGAGCGATTCACCGCCGCGTCTGTGATTTCTAGTTCGATGGATGTTTATGTAGATAGAAGGAATTTGTCATCACATGGCAATAACTACGAAATTTTAATAATTGGCCTTCGAAGGAGCATGGCCTTCCATGGTCCACCCACCTTATATATAGTGACTGGATGTCACTATACATAGTATAAGCAAATATATAGCATCAAATAATTCTAAAACAATTCTATATTGAACTAGTACCCCCAAAACCGAAATCTAATTTAAATATACGAACTAAACGGTGCCTCAAACTTTCTATTCAAAATAGTAGCTAAGCGCCTAGATTAAATTTTTTAGCAAATAAATATCATACAATGTTCTTCCAGGCGTTTAGTTTACTAGCATAAACATAATAATATATTTTCTTATGTTATATTATTATAGTCCTTTCGTTGTAGGAAAGTGAAGACATTAGATGAACCGTTCCTTTTCAATCTTGAACGTTACCATGATTCACAGTCATGACTGAATATTTTAGCTGAACCCTAAATACCATAGTCGTAAAATACGGAATCAGTAATAACTGTAGTACTTAAAGTTAGTAAATTTACCCTGCTAAAATATTATTGTCTACAAATTAAATTAAATTTTAAGAAAAATTAAGCAAAGTGTAGCGAGTGATATAAAAAAAAATGAGTATATATTAAAAAAAAATGTAAAGATTATAATTCAAGCTACTGTCTGCAGTTGCTTGTATTCAAAGTTCAGTTACACACTGGAATGCAGATCAATCTTATTTGAAAAGAGGTCATGATTGTAATCAGGCAACTCATGTGATGCTTTTTCAAGCAACTCGTGTGCAGTCATCATCTGCCTAGCCTTTTCCGAACTATGTTGGGGTCGGCTTCCAGTCTAACCGGATGCAGCTGAATACCAGTATTTTACATGGAGCGACTGCCTATCTGACCTCCACAACCCAGGTAGTATTGGGTAATACGATATCTGTTGGTAAGACTGGATGTCAGACTTTCCGGCCACTGACTACCTGTAACGACTGTCAAAGATCTACAAATGGCAGCCGGGACCAACGGCTTAACGTGCTTTCTGAGGCACGGAGGAGACATGTAATGGGTGGTCACCCATCCATAGACCAACCCAGGCCAGCGCGGCTTAACCTGAAGACCAACCCGAGCAGCTAATATTATTTAGCCACGAGCTCAAGCAACTCGTGTGCAGTAACAGACAATTTTTGTTTGGTTTTTCCAAGTACTTTTTATACTTGGTACTAGAGATGCCAATACAACTTATAAATTATATATTCCATAGTTTTCGTAGATTAGATTCCTTTATTTTATTTTTCTTAAAAAACAAGTTTAACATAGTTAATACCATCAATGTATGGAAGAGCGGAGTCTCCTAATACAGGCTTTATTAGCTTAAAAGGAGGCTCCAATCACTACTTAGTAATGTAAAGAAAACTTGTTAAAACTAATAAACATTTTTTCATTTTCATTCTTCGAAAGTTCATATCACTCCCATACATGGGGAGTATATTATTATGTAACTAAATGAATGTATATTATTATGTAACCACAGACGACCTACAGTGCTGTTTCTCCCTCTTCGTATTATCCATCCGAAGCTTGTCTTCAAAAGATTGCACTTAGCGATAAGACTGCCTATAATTGTGTCACCTTCAGTGAAATGTTTTCTTTTTATAAACATAACATAACACCACGCCTGTAAAACCCGAATGGTTAGGCAGAGGTGAACCTAATAGTACACCTACATTTCACCAGTTTTGTTTATGTCCCATGTAATAGGCGGCGAGCATATTGCCATCAACCGGGCACAAATCCAAACTCCGTGGTTGATACTGAGAAATTCCAGATGAATAAACCGAACAACACTTTGCCCGACCTGGGAATTGAACCTAGGACTCAGTAGTCGCGCTTACGACCACTAGATCAACGTGGCGAGGTAAATAAAAGTTATCAATTACAAAAAAAAAATGTTTATTATAAAAAATAAATTACTACTTAAACAACTTTAAAATTAATTTATGTAGCCTTGTAGAACCTCTTGGCAACACCGTCCCATTTGTCCGAGGTAACGATCTGAAAAAAATATATAAGTTTCAAAAATGTTATCATTTTGATATCACACTTATCATTTAAGTTCATGATGTATAATTTCACGTAAGAAGTAGATAAATAAAAGCAAGTAGAAAACAAGTTGGTACGATTAAATGAATCCATTAATCCAAGACGATAATGAATAAGTATATTTGTTCGATCGTTGAAAATTATTATTTTGTTTGTATTACGTCATATCATAATCAGTCTATAATTTTTCCAATACTGGGTCACTAGCCCCCGCTATGTGAGCAACAACGGGCCCACAACGAAGGCTGTAATCTACAACGCGGGCCCACAATGGTGGATATCACAACATCATCATCTGCTTAGCCTTCTCTCAACCATGTTGGGGTCGGCTTCCAGTCTAACCGGTTCCAGTTGAATACGAGTATTTTACGTGGAGCTACTGCCTATATGACCTCCACAACCCAGTCAGTACTGGGTAATACGGTAACCCTTGGAAAGACTGGTTGTCAGACCTTGGTGCATATCACAACAGGTCAAACAAACATGTCGTCTAAAAATTACGGGGTAGTATTTTAACCATGGCATGCGCTAACCCGACAAGCTTAGTCCCAGAATCTAAAAAGAATTGTCGTGTGTCATCTAACAACCCTAAATGGGGCTGCAAGGTGGATAGAAGCCCATTCTTCCTCGAGGACAGAATGCCTGTGTCCCAACTGTGGGCACATTAACGGATGATTTTGCACTACCCTCACTCCCATAGTTCTATGAGATAGCAATCCAACACGACCGACAGCAGATTAAATAGACGAAGAAGAAAACAAGAATATAAAAGAATTAGAAGACAATAAGAATAGAGTAAGAAGAGAACAGAATAAGAAGAAGACCAAACTTACAACAACCAGTTCATCTCCGTTGTACTCTCTCTTGAAGGTAGCTTTGCCAGGTTCGGTGGTGGCGTAGATGGTTTGTGTCACTGTGTTGCCATCAACGACGTATGTGCTCTTGATCTGGAAGAAAAACATTGTCTTGAGTACAAAATATAACAAACACCCGCGACCTGCGTCCGCGTGAAATTATTATAAAAAATATTTGAATCGGAATTTATTAACAAACTAATTTTATTTTTCTAAAATAAATAAAAGTAGTCTAAGTTGCTCGTTATAACATCAGCTATCTGCCAGTAAAGGTTTTGTCAAAATCATTCCAGCAGTTTTGGAGATTAGCCGGAACAAACAGATAGACAGACAAAAATAAATACATATGTTTTTGTTCTATGTACCGTTTAAATAATACTCTGTCTCTCTAGTTGTCCGTATTGGCAGGAACGCCTACTAGATTGCGTTAAAAAAAAAAATACGAATGCGTTGGTTTAAAAATACAGATCTCTAAAATACTTACGGGGGTCTTGTCAACACCAATAACGTCATCGAACTCTACTCCAGACTGGAATTTGCGTTCTTTAGGACCCTCGGGAGTTGCTGTGATATACGTGTAGGTGTCTCCATCTTTCACCAGCTTCTGGTCGGGGGCGAACTTCGAGACGTGGGCGATCTTGTCATCGGAGACACCTGGATCAAAGACATTTTTTTTAGTTTTTAGCTTCTATAAACCAGTTTAAATGGTGTTTCAGTCTTCTTCATGTATCCGTTGGGTGTATCTATGACGTGTATGAGATGGGCAACATAATTTTGCAATGAACATTATCGTTACGTTATATCAGGGCTTTTTTTCCGAATGGTTAAACAGACGCTAGCTTACAGCTCATTCACACGGCTACCGTCATTGACGATCCGTCATAACACACGATACGTCATGGCGGATGGACGTTCACATTGCATACGGAATCGTGTTTTATCACGATCCGGCAAAAAAAACGAATTGGTGTTCACATTAGTTCCGTGATTTTTCCGGAGCGAATCCGTCACAAAAAATCACGATTCGTGTTTTTTGACGTAGCTGATTTTGAAAAGACGTGCCGTGATTTAAGATGTGCCCGTCATTTTTCACTATTCGTGATGCGTGTGAACACGGGCATTTGACGATCCGTCAAAAATTGACGGATCGTGAAAAAAGACCATACTTCTAAAAAACACGGATCGTCGTCGTGTGAACGGGCTGTAAGACATTATTATTTTGCAATGCTATCCATGTGCTTAAGTATTTTTTAATTTTATTACGCGAAATAAATATGTAGACGAAAGTTACCCAAATGCAAAATTTTTTAAGTAAAATATTGTGAAATTGAATAATTGAATTGATTTTGTGATTTGAATTATTAATGTTAAAAAAATTGTATTTTCTTATTTATTTTTTGTAGTCTATCACAATGCTGTAGTAGTTGTGGCATTTATTCCGCGTATATACCACTCTTGTAGATGAAGTTTAAATAAATAAATAAATTGGATAAAAAATAAATAAATAAATTGGATAAAATCCTTGTTTAAAAGAACCCATTTTTCTGGGTTTTGTAGTAAAACAAGGGAATCATCATGGGCGACACCTAAAGTGCGGATTGATTTTTTTGTTTATATCAATGAACTAGCGACCCGCCCCGGCTTCGCACGGGTGCAATGTAGATACTAATGTTTTCTCTACTATAATATGCATGTATTATACATATAAACCGTCCTCTTGAATCACTCTATCTATTAAAAAAACCGCATCAAAATCCGTTGCGTAGTTTAAATATCTAAGCATACATAGGGACAGACAGACAGCGGGAAGCGACTTTGTTTTATACTAAGTATGTAGTGATTCGCATAACAAAAAACTAGAGATCCATTTAATTCACCTTTTCCAAAACCGAATCACTGATTAAACACTACGACAGAAAACAATACAAGGTACACTTTAGAACGAATACATACCGACTGATTTCAGGAATCCGTCGAAATTCTCCTGCTTGACGAAGGTGTAGTTCTTGCCGAGGAAAGACATATTGACTGTAGTTATCACAGGCGATCTAGTAACAACTTAAAGGACTGACAAGCCCAGCTTTATAACTGAACGCTAATCTACCCGATATGATAACGTTAATGCGAAAAATTATGACCGTCTGGTGAGTAGTAGAAAATGTGAATCATTTTTTTTTTATTAAGTTGGTGATGTGTCTTTTATATCATGTTTGCTGGTGTAGGTCTTGTTTATAAAGGATGTAAAAATACTAATCGCCTAGCCCTGAAAGAAAAAAAATTGCTAGGAATGATATCACAAATGTTCTATTTTCGTCGTGAAAAATCACTGTCTGTGTGTGTAAAACACGCAAATCATTGCGCTCAAGGGTGAATACAACGTAAAGTTTATAATATTTAAAACCAGTTTTCCTAAAATCAACTTAAATAAACTTGAAACTTTGACCTTCAATATTTGCGTAACCAGGCACTTCCCATGTATGGTCCAGTACAAAAATCACAATGCCGGGAAGAACAATAGTGACTCTCGGCTTCGTTATTCGTCTTTTTAATCGATTTCAAAAAGGAGGAGGTTCTCAATTCGTCGGAACCTTTTTTTTATGTATGTTTCCCTATTACTCGAAGATGGCTGTCGAAGTGGAAGTCGGTTTTATTTTTTGCAAAAAAGTTTTTTATTTTTCCATTTTTATTACTTGGTATTATTGTTGAGAGTTATTTTTTATCAGCTATTCAAAGTCCATCGCTAAACGTAGGTAATCCCTTAAGCTTTATTATGCCTGGCTGTAATTAGTACGTAATGTAATCTGTAAAAAAATCCTATGTCCATGGTGTCTATTCGTGTCCGTTTTTCTCCTTAATCAAAATCAGATCGTCTGTCGAAACAACAGTTAATATATCCCTCTCAAAAAGAGTTACGTCTTCGTGAAGGAGAAGAACTTTGAAGCGTTTCTGAAGGCTTTGGCTACACTTAGCAAAATTCAATAGCTATTTTCTTGCGAAATAAGGGTTTTTCCTATCAGATAAGTCCTATTTAGTGATAGTAAAATAAATAAATAAATAATAATAATTATAATTTAGTAATAATATGACTTCCAAAATACTATTGCGTGAAAACGTTAATCAATACAATAAGAGAAAATCACTTTTAAAAGTTGCTTTGTGCATATATATTAATGCTCGTGACTGTTCTCGTTTGAAAGTATTTATTAAATAAAGTGCAGCGCACCCGATAGGATTTCCCATTGACAAATGTAATAACATCACGTTTGAACCCTTCCATGGGATCAATTTTCTAAAAACTTTCCTCAGCGCTCACTTTAAAGATTTTTTGTACAAAACTATGAGTTTACACTCCGAGCGGCTTATGGAGGCATTGTAGGTCCTGAATACAATCTTTTTAATTAGTGGATTTCATTAAAATGTTACCACCTATGTCAGTTATGAAAATATACTAAGTAAATACGTTTTTGCAAAAAAAGTAACCGACTTCCAAAAAAACACTAAAAAAAGTGGAAAATAACATTACTTCGGAAGTCGGTGACTATGGTTTGTTTCATTGACTTTTTTGATCATTTTCGTGAAAAACTCTATGCAATCTTATATTTCATCATGAAATGATGAAGTAAAAAAAGGTTACGTTTAAAAAGTATGCAAACAGAATAAAAAACCTGATGAGTCAAAATTAAAAAGTTTGCCTAAATAAAATCAAAAATACTAGCTGATTTTCGCCAAAATTTTTAATAAAAGCCGTTTCCCTAGAAAAGTAAAAAAAAAGAAAAAAACATTTAATGGCATCTTTGCTTATTTTGACACGAACCAGGCAGTCAAAGTTGTAATTCAACATTTTTAAAAGTTTGCATTACAATAAAAATATGTAGACTGTGAGTTGCTGAACCAGATTTTCCGTATTCAAAGCCACTATACTAAGGCAGTCAAGGTGGCAGAGTTCTGGTCGAAGCATATTGAACTTGGACATGGGAATCATCGCCTCGACCAAAAAGAACGAGTATGCAGGCATTTTAGTTTTATTATTATCTACCTACTTCTTCTTTTTATTCTTCTCTTACAATAGTCCTACATGTGTCTACTAATAGTGATATTTTCCAAGCTCGTAAAGGGGGCCAGGACTAAGGACTGCGTGGCAGCCTGCTCCATGGAATCCTTGTTCGGAGTCCTGACTCCCACAAACCTTTGTGCTTTGTAAGAAAATTAATCGCTATTATTATAATGAAAGTTCATACACACAATCCAGTGAGAAAACCAACGTATTTTTTATTTTATCAAGTTGTATTAGCAGAATTTTAGGAATCATGCGAGCGATGTTGACTTGTAATCAGGCACGTGTAAACAGTTACACTATTTATCAAGACAGATTACAATTTAATCAATGCAGACAATGATATGACGCCGATAAAAAGAAGACAGGGCTCACACTTGCCCCCCCCACTGAAATAAAACTAGCGAGTATCAACTTGTAACGTTAAAGTAGATGTCAGTGAAAACACCGGGAGATCCCCTCCCGCATCCCTCCTAGAAGGACATACACTATAATGTCGTATGAGCCCTTCGTGTCCAGTTCAATAATGCGTTCAGGAAACTGATGGGGTTGCAATGGCGTTGCAGTGCATCAGGGATGTTTGCGGCGGCGCGTGTAGATTGTTTTTACACAATAATGCGCAAGCGTGCAGCTTCGATGGTGGCTCGAGTCATGGCCTACATACTACATGGTTCTACAGATGATTGCTGGCAGAGTGGACTGTCCATATGTGGTTCACTGCTGTCAGTTACATGTGTCACCGTATCGTGTTGTGTACTAACACTTAGTTTTTAAGCACTATGTTACTAACGGTACTAACTAAAGGTAATTTAAAAAAAAAGCAGCTGTTCCATACATTTTCAGTTTGACCGTGTAGGTATTGCATTTTTGTAGGAAACAGCAGATTTTGCGCCTGTAATCCCCGAAGGGTTAGGCAGAGGTGTACACCCACATTTCACCAGTTATGTTTAAGTCCCATGTATATGATATGATATATGGGCACAAATCCAGACTCCATGAAAGCTACTAAGAAATTCCTGATGGAAAAACCCAATAACACTGCCCGACCAGGGAATTGAACCCAGGACCTCATGCTACTAATGGTACGACCACCAAGAAAGTTATTTAAAAAAAAAATACCGATGAATTTCTATGTGGGGTTTGGACTGATGTACAGAATAAATGGTAATCGTTTGTGCGTCGATGTCCCTTACCCCCCTCTCCATCCTTTATGTCCGAAGTAAAAACAGTATGTAAGTATCGTAGCAGGTGACGTTTTGTATTGTCTGCCTATCACCATGGAAAACGCGTGAGTTTATAGATACATGTTTGTAGATTCATGTCGTTTACTGTTCAATTCACTCAATCAATTGATATTCTGGTCACGTTGTTATTCCAGTCGGTGTCATGCGTTCATTTAAACGATCGTGAAAGTGAAAGTGTTGCTTCGGTGCGTTTTAACTGCTGAACTGTCGGACCGATTTCGATGCGATTTGGCAAAAAGATAGTTTATAACTCGTACCTAAGAAATTTGGAATACTTTTACAATGGCTTCCTGGCGAATTGAACCATCGTGAGAAGTGGAAAAATTGGGGGGACGTCTTTGCCCAGGAGTGGCACAATACTGGATAAAAAAAATTACTGACAATCTATGAATGAACGGTCGATATATTTAAAAAAAAAAGTGAAGACCTATCACATTTTTTTAAAATATATCGACTGTTCATTCATAGATTTTTGTTAGTCGTTACGGGTAGTCAGAAATCTGAAAGTCTGACCTCTAGTCTGACCAAAGGGTATCGTGTTACCCAGTTTCTTGGTTGTGGAGGTCAGATTTTAATGCCTCCAAGTAAAATACTGATATTCAGCTGCATCTGGTTAGACTGGAAGCCGACTTCAACAAAGGCGAAGAAACGAAGTTACGAAAAGGCTAGGAAGATCCTGTGGAGTTTGTGTAGTAGTGGATATGTTAAAAAGAAACAGCCAGTTCTTGAAAGTAAAGAGATGCATTCTCACCAGTCACCATCAATATTAAGTAGGTCGGAGCTCGTTACGTTTGCCACTATCTAACGCGAATCCGGCTCGAAGGACCATGTGGAGTTTGTGTAGTAGTGGATATTATGTTAAAAGAAAACAGCCAGTTCTTGAAAGTCCTTAAGGAGATGTATTCTCACCAGTCATTATCAATATCGAGTAGGTCGGAGCACGTTGCGTTTACTGCTCCTATCGCGAAACCAGCTTGTTAGGAATTGATCGAGACATATAAACAACATGTTTTCCAAGCGGATACGCTAGTGATGTTCGTAACATTACTATTTTAGTGTTGGGATTTTAACAGATCCACCTTCCTTGCACCTTCTATGAATGTAAATTATAAAAAAACAACTTCAAATATGTCTGAGAAAATTTAAATTATTTTAGTTCCGAAAATTGTAGACAGTATAAATACTTATTAAATACAGGAGGTAAATAAATTAAGCCTTATAATATCTGCGGGCGACGCCGTCCCATTTGCTCGTGGTGAGGGTCTGAAACCAGAGAGAAATGAAATATTAATACTGGTTACTATAAGCCTGTCATGCCAAGGCTGGTCAAGAGGCTCATGACTTCCAGTTCTTTATATCCACGGCTCGTGTGGATCACTGGTCGCAATATTAATCTTTACAAATAAATTAAATTGAAGTGTCTGTTTCAAAATACAACAGCTTTTTACTGAATGCATGTACTTATAACAAAAAAAAAATATTTTATATTTTTTTTTGTCTGTCTATCTGTTTGTTCCGGCTAATCTCCGACTTTTTTTTTGTTTAATGTTACTCTAGAAGTTTCTCCTGTATGGTGGGTGCGTTTACAAACATTTAAACTCACATACACAAACAACCAGACCCGGGGCAACTATCTGTAGGCCATATAAATATCTGTTCCGTGCGAAATGTCTCTGGCTGGACCGATTTTGGCGGAACTGTTATTGGCAGATAGCTGATGTTATAAGGAGTAAGGCCACTTCTATTTTAGAAAATAGATTAGGGTTCCGTGCAAAAAAAAAACCCTTGAAATTGTTAACAAAATTCCGATTCAAATAGGGAAGTAATATTTTTATAATAATAATTTCTCACGGGCGAAGGTCGCGGGCAACAGTTAGAATATTTAAAAAAATCGTTCCAATTGTGTCGTATCCCCAGTACGGGCAATGTACTTGATGGGTTTTGCCTACTAAGACTTTTTCAGACGCATTCTGGAGTCCGAATTTGTTCCCGATTGCTGACATGACTACAATAATTTGCAAATATAAGTGCAAGCGTAATTAGCCTTCTTCTACATATTACTACTGACTACTCGAACGTATTAGCTATAATTTTTCTTAAAATTAATAAAAGTTAAAAATTACTCTGTGTTGCCATACAATGTGACAAAGCCGCTAGTCTCTTGAGCACATTACCAGCTGACAGCGTTGACGAGGAGTTTTTTGATGCCCTTTTATAGTTAGTTTAGTTATTGTAACTTAATTAATAAAATAAAATAAATTGAAGAAAAAAAAAACATAAGGAAATGTAGATCATGACATAATTTTGTTTGTTAACTGTGTTATAAATAAAGTAAATAATCAAAATTACTTGCGAGAAGTAGCAGTTAGTTTTTTATCATTATAGAAAGGTGTGTCCCTTGTCATATCTTCTGTATGTCATATCTATCTACAGCAAATTACAACCTTTATCTAAATTCTGAGAATTTTTAGTATTTAGGTTAGCAACAGACCTAACTTTACGATCTGATAGAAAGTGATTACCGTCGCTAAAGGAACCTACACCTAATTAGCCTCGCTGGTGTAATAGTCTCAATTATGTGACTGCTGAGCCTTGCGTTCGGAGTTCGGTTTCCACTTTGCCAGGTCAGGCAAAATGTTCCCGCGATGGCTCGCAAGCGCTACTGCTGAGCAATACGCTCAGCAGTCGCACTTGAGAACAATAGGTCAACGACGCAGTCCACATACAATGTATTGGATTGGATTATGTATTGAATACATAATCTTCTCCAAAAGCACGTAGTTGGCAAAACTCTGTCTTTCGTCAATTATTTTAGTATGAGTCAAATTCCAGTTCCTAAGGGTGCTCTTATGCGACTTCAACTTATAGTTCCAACCTATCTATTTATCTATCTATAAAAAATTGTTTCTACCTCTGTCCGTTAAAGACTTTGAAACCATCCAACCAAACCGGTTTCATTAGAAAGGCAATAAATGGTTTTAGACCACTAAAACAATGCATTAGGCACTATAGCGTAGTAGCACACGCCGGGTATCCGCCAGTAAAAAATGTTTTCTTACCACAGTCATCTCGTTGCCAGAGAACTGCCTGACGATGGTAAGGTCGTTGCCGTCTTCGTACTTCTGCACGCGGGTGACTTTGTCGCCTTCAACGGTGATGGTGGTCTTGCACTGGAAGGAGACATTGAGAAACCGTTAAAACCTTTACCCTCAGATATTAGAAAGACATCATGAACGATGTTAAATGCATAGACGAACGAGAGGAACCTATCAGTGTGGGAAAGAGACGAGAGCTATACAGGATGTCTATAGCCATCTCTTTCCCATACTGGAATAGAATTAAAACATTCCTACAATAAGACGTCATAGTAGGGCAACAGCCTAAAATGTTAACCCTATTTGTGTTTGCTGAAATGATATATCGTTACGCCGATTTCACCCGATAATTCTGTAGGCGAGTGAAAAAACCTGTTGGATCAGTTTATTAGTTGATAATTTATTCACTTTTCAATAATTTTCTGTTCACACGTTTCACTTCGAGTGAAATATGCCGAATGAAAGGCAAAAATTAACAGAAAGTGCGCGTCATTTATAGCTACGTATAACGACGATTCGGAAGGCGGGTTGTGCTCACAAGAAAGAATTATTGTTTGAATTGTTGTTTTTAGTTGTTGCTGGGTACTCACAGCACGGTCGGCAACTTTGTCGTCGAAAGCCACGCCAGATTTGAAGTTGGTCTCGTTCTTGGTCTGGGGGGTGGAGGTGGTCACAGTGTAGGAGTCTCCATTCTTGGTGAACTTGACCGAGGGGGCGTACTTGAGGTACGCCTGAGTTTGCTCCGCGTTCAGACCTGGAGAGATAAATTTGTAAGATTTAGTTAAGACTATCTCGTTGGTCTACTGACCAATATTTATAATGTTGATCGTTGTTATAAAATAAAAGTGGCTTAAGTTACTCCTTATACATCAGCTACCTGTCAGTGAAATTCCCGTTAAACTCGGTTTAGCCGTTTCGGTGATTATCCGAAACAAACAGACAGACAGACAAAATATCAAATAAAAAAAAAAGATTTTATGTTGTAAGTACCGTATATAAGTACTTTCATTTATGAATTCAGAAAAAAACTGTTTTTCTGAAATTACAAACAGTTCAATTTTATTTATTTGTATAGGTGGCGTCATGCCCAAGTATCATGGCATTGTCTTAATCATTATATCATAAATTATGATAAAATGTATACAACCTCAACTGTATGTTTCTACGACAATCGGCCAAGTTCAGGGCTTTACTGATAAAAGTACTAACGGTGACAAAAGTGCTTTAATCAGAAAAGCCATCCATTAGATTATCGTAGTACTGTGTAGTTATAGACTAATGCAGTTGGTGATACGATCATTTAAATATTGTAGACTTTGATCTCCTACTAAGTAAAAATATTGGTGTATCATAAATATTGGTCACTATCTCTGATAGTGCTCTCAATAATTGTAGACTTGTGGATGATTTAATTTTAGTACTGCAGTAATGGCCTATAAGACTAAGCTTCAATGTTTATTTCAATTTTATTTTTTGTCGCGCTACGCGTTTTCTTCATTCACTCAACCGTCACGCATTAATTCCCTTTTTTTTTACCTCAGACAGTCCACTTATCTTTTTTTTGGCCTTCCTCTCCCTCTCCATGCACCAACATTTATATTTAACACTTTTCTGGTTTGGTGGTTTAGTTTAGGTGGTGAAGAGCCGGTTTCATTGAATATACTTAGATCACTGAACTAACTGATCGCTTAATCGTTTTTTCAAGATAACTATGGACATTAAGACGTGCCCTAAGATATGTTGAGCATTCATAATATTATCTCAGTAGCTGACCCGCGCAACTTCGTTTGCGTAACATTTTTGATTGATGCTCTGCTACTATTGGCCGCAGCGTGATGTTATATAGCGTATAGCTTTTCTCGATAAATGGGCTGTCCAACAGTAAAAAAATTCAATTCGAACCAGTAGTTCCTGAGATTCGCACGTTCAACCGAACAAACATACTCTTCAGCTTTATAATATTAGTTTAGATAAAAAATACAGGGAAAAATTCTAGGCCCTCTCCATGTATCTATGTAGATACACCTGATTATTATTATGAGATACTACCAATTACCACTACCACCACCACCACTATGTTTACTATGTTATACCACTTTGTTTTGTCCAGTACGAGACTAATAAATACTTTTTCTTTCTTTCTTTCTTTCAATTACAGAGATTTTACTTTCTTATAAAACTCATTAACAAACCTCCATAACATAAAACACTGTGTAAGAGTATCGTGCCACGTTCGCATTCTAGATAGCGTTTCTAAAATTTGATTTAGCAAAGTGTGTTAAAATGATCCTGGGATCATTTTTAGCAGATGAGTTTGGGTAGAATACGGAATCTCGACGCACAAAATATCGATAAACGCTAATACGATGCTACAAAATTGCGATGCACGTTACTGTGAAAGACCGTTTCTGCGATACTACTTGACTTCAATCACGTTACCGCGAAAGAAGTAAAACTAATTTTTCCCTAAAAATTCCTTAGGTTATTTATTTATAATTTTCAAGCGTTTATTAGGTACTAGCTTTTGCCCGCGGCTCCGTATAAATGATCGTGCATCGCAATTTTGTAGCATAGTATTAGCGTTTACCGATATTTTGTGCGTCGAGATTCCGTATTCTACCCGATGAGTTTAGAGGCTTTTCTATTAAAATAAATAATTGCATTTAATCATTTTACTTACCCAAAGACTTGACGAAGTCGTCAAAGTTCTCCTGCTTCTCGAACTTGTATTCCTTTCCTAAGAATGCCATTTTTGCTGGTTTGATGTCTCGGGAGATTTGCAAACTAAACGGCGTAGGGGGTGTGATAGTCTGTTTTATAGTTGAGCAGTAAATCCGTGGATTTAGATAAAGTAACGTTCGCGGTATAAATGATAAGGTTTTATTGCATCTCAATCTTGCGGCGCCCGGCGGCTTTGCTTTTGAAAGACGTGCCAAGGTGTGTTTTATGTCACCGGCTTTAGGCATATCTACCTACCAACTACCGTTTCGTGTTGAGTTGGTTAGTAATCCGTATAACTATGTGTTGTCGCTTCGTTTATTTCATTGGTTGCAGTAACAGAGGTAGGTACTAGCAGTACTAGCAATGCAATAATAGGCTGCAGTGGCATAACGGTTAACAAAAACAGCAAGCAAAGATACTCCTGCAGTTTTACGTGACGTCACAACTTCAACTGCAATGACGCTTCTCTAAAAAAGCTGCATTTGCTAGCTTGATAAACAAAAATACGTCTTATCACTCTGTTATAACAGCACTATTCCTTTACCGCCTTCTCGACCGCAGCATCATGTTGTCACCTATGGATGCGTATTATTAGAGTCACCAAAAAACCTTTAGTGTCTGGCTTTGCCGCTTCGTTTCGTCTTTCTTAATTGTACCTTTAGCAGATTTCAAATTTTATTGGCACAAATCTTCGAGCGTCAATATTGTTTCTTATTTTGTCGCTATTGTCAATCAGCACCGCATTTAAACGAACCTGAATTAACGTTTCCCTTTTTGCGCCCATTTCATCATCTCCTCACTAGAAATTCTGAAAATGTGGTTGATACTAAAATAGGAGTACCTACCCTTGCAAGCGATTGAGGAATGAATGTCGTGGTAATGTTTATCTCCTCTTTCATAACGTAAAGTCGTAATTATGAAAGCCAAACTTTACTTCTTATTAATTTTATAACATAAGGCATAGGCTAAAGAATAACAGCCGCTCGGATCAATCTTCAATTCAAGCCACCTTTGCCTAGGCTGGGTGACCACCCATTTCTAACCGAATTTCCTCCGTGCGTCGAAAAGCACGTTAAGTGGTTGGTCCCGGCTGTCATTTGCAGATCTTTGGCAGTCGTTACAGGTAGTCAGTGGTCCGAAAGTCTGGCAACTAGCGAAGAGGTATCGAATTACCCAGTACTAACTGGGTTGTGGAGGTAAGATAATAGGCAGTCGCTCCATGTAAAATACTAGTATTCAGCTGTATCCGTTTAAACTGGAAGCCGACCGCAACATAGTTGAGAACAGGCTAGGCAGAATAGGAAGGCGCTGAGCAGGCGATTGACTATTAATTGTCCACCTGACAGAAATTATCGCTGAAATAATATCCTGTCCATTGACTGCCGCGTTGTTTTTCATTCGTTGGTTAACGTCCATTGGTTACATTGCAAATAGTCTGCGTCCGTCCATCGGACAAAGAGTACATCGTCTGACCAGCGCTTTAGTATTACATTATTTTCCGCAATCGTAATAATTTGTGTTTTCTATTTGTTATTAGATTGTTATTTATAATACCATGTGCGGTCTGCCAACAATATAATAATATTATTATATCTATGTTTATATCTACCTGAGCACTTACCTATTGATAAACGTTTAAGTAAAGTTGATTCAATTTTTCTTACGAGAACGTTCCTTAGTTTTGCGTTTATGTTCTTTTGAAATTTATGTCCTTAATATTTCTGGGTACTTCATTATCATCTGTCTAGCCTTTTCGCAATTGTGTTGGGGTCGGCTTCCAGTCTAACTTGATGCAGCTGAACACCAGTATTTTTCATAGAGCTAATGCTTATCTGACCCCCAAAACCCAGTTAGTACTGGGTAATACATACGATAACCAGATCGATACGAGAATCAGATTGGCACAGATCATATAATACCTACTACCTACGTCCCTTGGTAAGACTTATAGTTGTCAGACTTTCGGGACTAACTGACTACCTGTCAAAAATCTACAAATGACAACCGAGACCAATAGCTTAACGAAACTCCGTTAGTAACGCACCCATCCACGGACCGACCTTATCAAGCTCTGCTTAACCTAGAAGATCGACCCGTGCGGCTGAATTATAATTTATCTGAAGACAGCAATTAGTTGAATTATCTACGAGCCGTGAGTCCGTAAAATTTTCTGTTCGGCAAAATATTGCCAACTCTACTGTACAATCATCGCTAGCCACTTTAGAGGTTGAATTTTTAAGAACTTTTGTTGGGTAGGCATTCATGGGCAATATTTAATGTTTTGTTTTTATTTTAGTCAGCCTGTGCAAACGCTACAAGCATTTTGAAAGGCCGTATCCCCGCTACTTTGGATTAAAGATCATCAGTTGATAAGCAGTAAGTATTGGAAACCTTGGGTATTTGGTGAAGAAAAACTACAAATACCAAAATTTCACAGGTCTCATATTGGAATCACTAAGTTTCAATAGCGTTTCGCTGTACCTACACCTATGTGATCATTCATACTTTTGATTCAAAGTTTCATTTAGGTACTAGAGCCCTAGAGCTCCACGGGGTTATTCCACCATATCCCTTCTTCCATCGGGAGTCCAGACGTACACACCACCCATACCATCTCGATATTCCACACATTCGCACGAAGCGTTTTACTACATCTATTATGCGCACTGCCAAGGAGTGGAATTTGCTGCCTACGACGGTGTTCCCGAGTTCTTAATAATAATTATGACCCCAATCTATTAAGTCACGAATTACTAGGCTTATTTTGTGTTAGCTCGTTCCATCGTCGACTTCATCTCTGTTATCAGGACGAGAAGGAGGTCAAGAGGAGGCCCATTTAATAGAAAAAAAAACTATTAAAGTTCATATTGGCAGTTTGCTTACATAATGTTGAAGTGTAATGATCCACTGAAGAAATTCGTTATCGGTCCCGGCCGTTCCCTGACTGATAACAATATACCTGACTGATAAGAGTAATAAACTAGCGTTTTGTCCACCGTCTCGTCCGCGCGGATTCCGAATTTGAGATACTTAGTACTCGTCCGATAATAGTGTAGTTTACTCTAACAAAATCGCTTCGACTTCGTGTGCCCGCGTCACCGCGAGCAGTAGTGTGCGAGCGCGATAAAAGAGTGAGGTGGCGCGGGGAAGTGGGGGCCAAATTAGAATTTGAGCTGAGGTTGTATAGGCTCTTAACAGCACATTTCACATTTTAAAGCGTTTATATTTTGAGAAAAAAACAATACGAAAACATTTTTGTTTCCTCAGGTTTCATGTTTACTCCATACCGAAATTCATCAAAATCGAATCAGCACGTCAGCAGTCTGGTCGTGAAAACTTATACAACGTCGCTTAAGTTCTAACACTACGTACGTAAGTCAAAAATAACTACTTTACAGGAGGGTGAAAAAACTGCATAATAATTATATCTACCTAGGTAATGGTACATGCCATTTTATAATTTGAGTTCACTTCAAATGAAATAGAGACGTTGCTTGTTTCTGATTGGCTGTAACAACTTCCAATTCTCTAACAAACAGCGTCAAAATGTCAAAACCGCCAAAAATTGACTTACGTGGTGTTAGAACTTAAACGACGACAAATAGATACATTTTCGCTTTTATACATAGTTTAAGTAGGTATCAACCAGTCTTAAGCAACCACCAGTCTTTCCAATGGGTATCGTATTACCCAGTACTGTACTAACTGGGTTGTGGAGGTCAGATAGGCAGTCGCTCCATGTAAAATACTGGTATTCAGTTGCATCTGATTAGACTGGAAGCCGGCCCCAATATAATTGGGAAAAGGCTAGGTAGATTTTTTTTTTTTTTTTTAAAGAAACGTTGCCCCACACTAGGAATTTCTCCTGTATCGTGGGTGCGTTTACAAACATTTAAACTCACATACACAAACAACCAGACCCGGAACAACTATCTGTAGGCCATACAAACATTTGTTCCGTGCGGGGATCGAACCCGTGACACGCAGCGCAGCAGTCAATCGCTCAGCCACTGCGCCAACCGTGCCGTCAAAAGATGATGATGAAATAGTATAAGGAACTACCTTTTGATCGCTAGGTCGGGAATTATCCCACGGGAACATACCTTTTATCGAGACCTGGTGGGTTACGAGATAAGTTGTCTAGCGCTGTCACTTTCTCACTATCGGAATAGTCCTAAAACATTCCTGCACTAACAGATCATGGTGCAAAATTTCATTCAAAAAAATTCATTCCCCTGTGTGCAAAATTTCATCAAAATCTCTTCTTCTTTCTTCGATAAGGCGTTTAGGTGTGACAAACAAACAGTCACTTTCACACTTTTAATATTAGTTAAGATTATGGTATAAAGAAATTATACGATATCAAAGTACATAAGGTTATCTTTTTTGCTAAGGGAGCGCAATATGCACTTTATGTCAGTGATCAAGTTTCGTACTATCGAAGCCATATTTTTTTACACGACTGCCCAAAAAAGGCGTGTTATGTTTTCAGGGTTCATGTATGCATGTATGTTTGTGTGTTTCTTCACCATAACTTCTTAACGCCTGAACCGTTTTCAATGTATGTGGTATCGTTAGAATCTTTGGGTTATCCCGGATAACAAAGGCTGAAAATTAAAAATAATAATAGGGTGGCTATGGTTTAGGAATAAAAAAACAATTAAATGTATAAGCATCGTCAAGAATTTGTTAGGTGATTACAAATATATAGAACAGTAGTATTTAATATCCATTCGTTTACTCATGGTGGTGTACTAAGGCGGTGATGAGACGTCGTTGAATAAATTGAGTGGAATGTTGAATATTATAATAGGTATACTAGCGATCCGCCACTGCTTTGCGCGACGCCCGCTATCGGAATTAAGATATTGTGACTACCTGTCATGTATTCCTAATTATTAAGCGAATATCTTAGTCCATATTTATTTCAACATCATCACACGGTATCGGGACACTTACAAGCATATTAAACCTTTATTTTATGGCTTGACAGCCTGACAAGTTACTGTAATTAATAACAAAACGTTCCGTCCCTTCTTAGAATTGTAAAATAATATTAGCCACTCGTAAGCGCATAAATTCTCTATTTAATGGGAAGCGAGTTAGGGATGAATGACAGGTCAAAACTAATATTTCCACAAATTCCTAAGAAACGATAAAAAATATTCGGTTTGTAAGTGCATTCTTCAATATTAGTGCACATCTGGGAGCCACGTTTAGAGGCTGGACCGAAGAGAACCTTTAAAACAATGGCAAAAACGGGCGTTAGGCAGGCGTGGTATTTTTAGAGGGTTTGAAAGGAAGAAAGGGAGCTTGAGGCAGTCGGTCTTACACCGCTATAGGGTCCGGACGAAATAAGATAATGAAGTTAAGTTAGGTGACTCGGCAGATAGCGATGCCTATGTCCAAGTGGGTTATTGCAATAGTGCGATAGTGATTGAATAAGTTAAATATAGCTGTATTAAAAGCCTTGTTTAGACAAATCTAGTATGTGTGTGTGTTTGTTGGTGAGCGGCTGGGTGAGTCCTTTATTACAATAATTATCCTAGGCTGATGGTTTTATCAAAGTTCTTAAAACTAATCAGACAGAAACGTGTTGCTGGGGAGTTTGTTGCGCCACTTCTTCTCCCCAGCTCCAACACTAGGAAGTGGTGAAGGGTGGGCGCTTTTGGGGCTGTCGATAGGGTTACAATGGAGTTGATCTCCAGCTCCATTGAAAATGATTCTTGAGTTCTGATTATCAACTCTAATATCTGGTAATTCTTGAATTATGTATTCATTAGCTCTAACTAACAATCCAGCCATTGCTTTTTGAGTTTTGATTCTCAGCCTTATTATGACCAACCATATAGCGATTCTAGAATAATCCATTCTGTATCTTATACAAATGATTCGGTCAGGCTGACATGAACACATGTCTTGCATATACGATAGTTGTACGAAAAGTGCACTTTCCATGGGGAGGGATTGGAATGGTTTGATACCACATCTATTTTATAACCAGTCTGAGGACTGTTAGGGACCATGTCTATTGATTAGCATGATGATTGACTTTCTGCCGCTGAAAAGCCGCCTTGTCACGTACACCAGTTCGAAAGAGCTGCTAGGGACAGTGC
This sequence comes from Standfussiana lucernea, assembly GCA_964057025.1. NCBI lineage: Eukaryota > Metazoa > Arthropoda > Insecta > Lepidoptera > Noctuidae > Standfussiana > Standfussiana lucernea. Next base: position 3,656,469 of record OZ059805.1, read on the forward strand.
TCACTAGGAGCATGATGTCGACGCATTGCCGCTGAAAAGCCGCTTACGTCACTTATGGAAGTGTAGCTTTGAGTGCTCCAGGTGTAGATGCAAGGTATCGTGTGAGTCACGATTGACCTATTACCTATTACGTTAGCGTAAGGGTTACTTACGAGAACTATATTGGTTGCAATATAAATATACTTGGCTTCCCCAGTTATGTTTTACACTTTTGAAACCACTTTCAATATATTTCAATAACTATGAATTCCCTAGTCTGATTTACTATATCTTTCAATCCTTTCCTCGTTCTTATGATGATACGAGGCATTGGACTTCTTCATGTTAAGGGATTCACTTTCTTATACCGGTGGAGAGGAAATCCAGTCAGGGACGAACCTCACAGGGGCGCGCGGAAGGCGGGGCGCGTCCCTTTCCCCCTCAGGGAAACCGACTTTCATACTAATATTACCATGAATTAGGAAAAACGAAAATTTTATCAGCCTAGGGTAATTTAGGAACAGTCACATGTGGTGCCGTGTCCAGGATTCTCGTCATTAAATGTACTGATTCACTTCAGTGCAACGAGAAAGGACAATTTATGGGTTACTACAATAACAACACAACGTAATTATATGGCTCTAGGAATTGTGAGAGATGGCTAGTTACAACGGCTAAAATAACATATTTTGAATTAGATAACGGTTTGGTTATCGTGAATGAATTCTTCAACCACTGGTAGCGGGTTCAAATCCCGCATGATTTATCAGTTGATATATTTCCATTTAATAATGCATATGTTGTACTTCATGTAATGGCGTTTTAGTATGTTTTGATTGAGATGGACAGATTGTACTTGGCTTTTTGAAATAAAAATTGTTAATTACTATTATCATGCATTTTGGGTTCGATTCCCGTCTGACGCAATAGTTGATAAGTAATTAGATTCCTGTGTCACGGTTTTTGGGTTCGATTACTACACGTTCTATTGGTTTAAAAGGCTTAGGTTCCGATACTAGTTAAAGTGGGTTCGATTCCCGCACGTTATACGTATAGGTACTCTTTAGTGAATAACAGTTTGTAAGATGGTTGCTTGTGTTTCAGTGCACCTTAAATGATGGGTTCGATTCCCTATAGATGAAAGTTTCGTGTTTGATAGTACATAGCAAGATTTTGACATATGTTTGCAATTGCACGGTTTGTATTTGTACGAGTATGAGTGCGTGAGAGAGTGAACATAGAAATAAGACACGCCCTCAACTATGGGTAAACTTTATATTATTAGTACTTAGATCTTAGTCGATTAGTTTACTAAGAGGTACATTAAACTATCATCGAAGGAAGTTAACCTAAAACTTTTCGACTCCATAGTGTATGACATATAATAATTGGACAAATACTCGTGTGGCCTTATTTCGAATTCCAGGATATTTCAAACTTCGCTTGGCTGTCTAAACCTTTGGGTTGTGCGTGGCGCTTGGGTCAAATTTCCATCAAATTCAGCTGATATGGGCTGACTTCTGCGGCAGCCGTAACGCTGTTACAGTAACGAAGCTAAGTTCCACTCTTATTGAACTCTATTTATTGTTTCCCGTAGTCACGTGGAATGACTTTGTTGACTCAACAATAATTATATTTTGTTTTGAGCTATATAAATCTACCTAATCAGTTCCAATATTCAACGTAAGGTTAAATTCTTACCAATATTTTAATTTCCAAGTGAGAAAGTTATAACCCCTTGTCCTAATAAGCTAATAATTGTTAGGATAATCTAGGGTGTCTACATTTCAAAGTAAAGACCGAGGTCAAGATTATATTTGCTCAATGAAGGTTCACAAGATACGAGTACTTTGTGATTTTAATGTTGGATAAGCTCTTATTCTATATATAAATGTACAAGTGAGCGTTATCTCAAATTACATAACATTATACAGCTTTCCAACTATAGTTGGATTTCAGAACTGCTCTCTCCTCTTCGAATCGGAGGGGGGCGACTATTTGGAATAAAGTCTAATATGTCTATATGCCGACTATTTCAGCTGTTCCTGGATACAGCTGCGAGCAGCTAACTCAGCGTTGAGGTGCAATGGGAAAGGCCTCTGTCCAGCGGCAGCTGCGGTAGGCTGAGTTAAGAACGATGGAGCAGCGTAGGTAGCATCGCTCGCTAGCACATATACTCTTAGAAGAGACTCTGGTATGTAAAACTAAAATTATAAGCATGCACAGGTCTTCTGAAATTACCTGAAACGTTGTAAATGACAAGAATATTTTGAAGAAGAATAAGTTCAAATAGAGGAATTATATAACGATTGAACATACTTCTGCGAAACTAAGCAAAATTATAAGCAGATGTTGCATCTTATTCGATTAATGGTCCAGTTAGAACGGTTATAATGTTCTTATTAGGTGAACATAACAAATATATGAACATACAAACTCTCCAGTAATGTCATGGAAAGGCACAGTTTATCCTATTGTGAAAGCTCATCCGCTGTACTGCGTCACGCGTCTGATTTTCAGAGGGGGGAATGTGACTACCTGTCATGTATTCCTAATTATAATTAAGCGAATATCTTAGTCCATATTTATTTCAACATCATCACACGGTATCGGGACACTTACAAGCATATTAAACCTTTATTTTATGGCTTGACAGCCTGACAAGTTACTGTAATTAATAACAAAACGTTCCGTCCCTTCTTAGAATTGTAAAATAATATTAGCCACTCGTAAGCGCATAAATTCTCTATTTAATGGGAAGCGAGTTAGGGATGAATGCCGGGCTGACAGGTCAAAACTAATATTTCCACAAATTCCTAAGAAACGATAAAAAATATTCGGTTTGTAAGTGCATTCTTCAATATTAGTGCACATCTGGGAGCCACGTTTAGAGGCTGGACCGAAGAGAACCTTTAAAACAATGGCAAAAACGGGCGTTAGGCAGGCGTGGTATTTTTAGAGGGTTTGAAAGGAAGAAAGGGAGCTTGAGGCAGTCGGTCTTACACCGCTATAGGGTCCGGACGAAATAAGATAATGAAGTTAAGTTAGGTGACTCGGCAGATAGCGATGCCTATGTCCAAGTGGGTTATTGCAATAGTGCGATAGTGATTGAATAAGTTAAATATAGCTGTATTAAAAGCCTTGTTTAGACAAATCTAGTATGTGTGTGTGTTTGTTGGTGAGCGGCTGGGTGAGTCCTTTATTACAATAATTATCCTAGGCTGATGGTTTTATCAAAGTTCTTAAAACTAATCAGACAGAAACGTGTTGCTGGGGAGTTTGTTGCGCCACTTCTTCTCCCCAGCTCCAACACTAGGAAGTGGTGAAGGGTGGGCGCTTTTGGGGCTGTCGATAGGGTTACAATGGAGTTGATCTCCAGCTCCATTGAAAATGATTCTTGAGTTCTGATTATCAACTCTAATATCTGGTAATTCTTGAATTATGTATTCATTAGCTCTAACTAACAATCCAGCCATTGCTTTTTGAGTTTTGATTCTCAGCCTTATTATGACCAACCATATAGCGATTCTAGAATAATCCATTCTGTATCTTATACAAATGATTCGGTCAGGCTGACATGAACACATGTCTTGCATATACGATAGTTGTACGAAAAGTGCACTTTCCATGGGGAGGGATTGGAATGGTTTGATACCACATCTATTTTATAACCAGTCTGAGGACTGTTAGGGACCATGTCTATTGATTAGCATGATGATTGACTTTCTGCCGCTGAAAAGCCGCCTTGTCACGTACACCAGTTCGAAAGAGCTGCTAGGGACAGTGCTCACTAGGAGCATGATGTCGACGCATTGCCGCTGAAAAGCCGCTTACGTCACTTATGGAAGTGTAGCTTTGAGTGCTCCAGGTGTAGATGCAAGGTATCGTGTGAGTCACGATTGACCTATTACCTATTACGTTAGCGTAAGGGTTACTTACGAGAACTATATTGGTTGCAATATAAATATACTTGGCTTCCCCAGTTATGTTTTACACTTTTGAAACCACTTTCAATATATTTCAATAACTATGAATTCCCTAGTCTGATTTACTATATCTTTCAATCCTTTCCTCGTTCTTATGATGATACGAGGCATTGGACTTCTTCATGTTAAGGGATTCACTTTCTTATACCGGTGGAGAGGAAATCCAGTCAGGGACGAACCTCACAGGGGCGCGCGGAAGGCGGGGCGCGTCCCTTTCCCCCTCAGGGAAACCGACTTTCATACTAATATTACCATGAATTAGGAAAAACGAAAATTTTATCAGCCTAGGGTAATTTAGGAACAGTCACAATATCCTGTCTTTTTATACTAAATAGGCATGCGTTTGGCTGTAACTCGCCTGATGTGAAGCGATGATGCAGCCTAGGATTTGCCTAGAAGAAACGGATTCACTCGAACCTTGAATGGATTCAGATTATAATGATCAGGGAGCAGAGTAGCCGGCAGTGAATTCCACAGCCTGGCGGTTCTTTCTAGCTGAAACCAACCATTCACATTCGCAAAATTTCATTGAAATCGATTGGGTAATTTCGGAGATTAGCGCGTACGAACATAGTGACTCACGCTTTCTTCTATATTAAGACTAAGGGCTCAGGGTAACTTATGTATTTAACCCCGAATGGGTCGATCTTCTAGGCTAAGCAACGCTTGCCAAAGTAGCTCCGTGGATGAGTGACCAGCCATTACATACAGAGTTTTCTCTGTATCTCGGAAAGCACGTTAACTCGTTGGTTCCAGCTGACATTTGTAGAACTTTGACAGTCGTTACGAGTAGTCAGAAAGTGTGACAGCCAGTCATGTGATAGGGTATCGTGGTACCTAGGCACTCGGTTGTGTCGGTCAGATAGGCAGTCGCTTTTTGTAAATACTAGTATTCAGCTTTATATGCCTAGCCTTTCTCTCACTCAATCATGTTAGAGCTGACTTCCAGTCTAACGGGATGCAGCTGAATTAAAATATTTTACATGGAGCTACTGCCTACCCGGCCCCGTTGCGTGGTACTAATATGTATTTACTACAAAAAAATGAATTATTAATGGTCTTTTTAACCGACTTCAAAAACTGGGGAGGTTCTCAATTCGGTTGTATTTTTTTTTGTTACCACATATTTTCGTCATTTATGAACCGATTTTAAAAATTCTTCTTTCATCTGAAAGAATATACTTCCCAATTGATCCCATAGAAATTTCATCAAAATCGGTTGAGTAGTTTGGTGTTTAAATCGAAATAGCTGAAAGAAATATGTCATCCAGTAAAATCCAGTAAAAGAAATTACGAAATTGGTACTTGACAAGGATTTGTGTGTGTTATGATAACTAACTTTTATTTCATTTCTGCAGAGCAACGGAAAGAAACACTAAGAACGGAAGAAACGAAGAAAATGGTTAAAGATGCAGAAAAATTAATTAGTGATGAATCAAAGAGACACTCCTCCAAGTTCAATGAAGAGTACATGGGGATGCCTGGATCCTTCAGAGAATTAACTGTAGGTAGATTAAATAAAATGAGAATCGTTTTAAACTGGCAAAACAATAAAATGTTAACTTGTACGTGTAGATCTATAATTAGTCTGTAAATAAGGTAAATATTTTGATGATTTAACTTGTACCTTAAAACTTGTAGCTTAAAATATCATAATATCGAGCGTACCATAATACATGACCTGTGTATACGATATGTTACGAGTCAAGTGCGATTTGATATTTAGCGATATATAGCGATGATATTTAGGTACGGGTAGCGATAAATATCGTTTATAATTATTATAAACCCGTACCCGTAACTACCCGTACCCGTAACTACCCGTACCCGTAACTACCCGTACCCGTAACTACCCGGACCCGTAACTACCCGTACCCGTAACTACCCGTACCCGTAACTACCCATACCCGTAACTACCCGGACCCGTAACTACCCGTACCCGTAACTACCCGTACCCGTAACTACGCATACCCGTAACTACCCGTACCCGTAACTACCCGTACCCAAAACTACCCATACCCGTAACTACCCGTACCCGTAACTACCCGTACCCGAAACTACCCGTACCCGTAACTACCCGGACCCGTAACTACACGGACCCGTAACTACCCGTACCCGTACCTACCCGTACCAATAACATTCCATTGTTTTGCAGGATTAAAACAATAAAACGTTTTGACTATATATATATATATGTCTAGGTTTTCAGAGATTACAAGAGTGATGGTGGTCATCAAATAAGGAAAAAATAGTAGATTTTCTAAATGGGTAGTTTAAGTTAAAATGTAGCTATTTTAAGTATAAAGTGGATCATAGATAAAAATATAAGTTGTTAAGCTTTTTAAATAAAAAACAAAAAAACAAATGAGAATTTATTTATTTCTTATAGGGAAGGCAGAATTACTACAACTTGCCTTAACTAATTACTCATGATAATTAATATAATTTAGTTATTATTTTATAATGATACGCAAAATAAATGCCATTTTCATAAAGGTAAGTCCTGTTTTGTTTTAGACTCACTTTTATGATCAAAATAACTGATATTCGGCCCATGTGAAGATATTGGTTCCCATCGAAGGTATTGCGAAATCTGTCACAATCATGATATTTCAAAAGACTCCTGCTGAGCCTCTAAGATTACCTTCAACGGTTTGTCTTGATAGATTCACTGTCAGAATTCCATACCGATGACTGACCAAAGTATTCTACATGGAGCGCCGAAAGGAACCACATTACTAAACCTATGCCGTCGATAACCGCAAAAGCCAGTTATCACAGAGTGAGTACTGGAGCGCCAAGAAAACAATAACAGGAATTTAAATATTATAAGTAACTAGCTTTTGCTTGCGGCTTCGCTCACGTTATGTACAGAAGTTAACCCAGCGGAACGTTTTAAATGTAGCCTATGACATTCGGGGATAATGTAGCTTCTCGTTAGTTGAAGAATTTTCTGAATCGGATCAGTAGGTCCGTAGACTACCCCCTACATACAAACTTACAAACAAATTTTACTTTACAATATTAGTGAGTATAGATTTTTCAAAACAAATATAGCTGACGTGGCACAAAACGCTGCCCAACTCAAATGGGACTGGGCTGGACGTGTCTGCCGCATGCCGGACAAACTGTGGGCCAAAATGGCAAAAAAACTGGTGCCTTGACATGTTTTTTATATTTCTATGCTTGAGACAGTGAGGCATGGTCGCGGTAGGCCACGAAGGAGATGGTGAGAAGAACTGGTAAGCTTCGTCAGAACTGGAAGGAGGACGCGCGGGAGAAATGGAAGGAGTGGAGGTAGGCCTTTTCCTAGGAGCGGGCGGGCTAGCAAAACAAAAAGGTGTTTTAATAAAACGTCTTTGTTTACCCAAACTATACCCAAGCCTTTAATTAGTGATTCGACATAAGCAACATTCAAATTAAAAAAAACCTGTTTAGGTTATTTCAAAGCCATGGCCAGTTTTACGAGTATATGGCCCGGCTTATTCCAAACAGACTAATTAATTCTACTAAAACCATTGTTATAGTGTGGTGGGAAATAAGATAACTCTTAACATGTTTATATAGACTCTCGTACGTCAGACAAACAGGTGTACAGTAAGGAGTACTAATATGTACTAAGTAACTTTAAAAAGTGATTTTCTCCTTCTTTGGAAGCCATGCTATTACGAAATAGGTCATTGATAGCCTATTGGTGTGAACGTCGGACTGCCACGTCATAGGTCTCGAGTTCGAACACAAGTCACGCACCTCTGATTTTTCGGAATAATGTGCGTATTGTATAATTATCACCTGCTTCAGTGAAGGAAAACATCGTGAGGAAACCAGCATGCCTGAGATTTCTTGACGGCATGTAAAGCCAAGTCAGAGGCCTATGGGCGGCATAAAAACTCTGACACCAGGCTAGGCACTAAAAACACGGCAAAGAATGAAAGAAAGATAGGAAAAATGTACTCTGAATGACAGTAAATATAATAGTTATAACCTTGAGTTCTTACAGGGAGAGGTCGAGTTTTAGGCAATTGCTTAACGGGTTAATTGAAACATACTCTTGTACTCCAAAAATATATTTAAGTATGAAAAAAAAATACATCAAACTATCCAATATTTATACAAAGTCATCCTGTTCTTGAACTTAAATCTAAAATTATTCGCTGTAAAACACGTATACATGGTGGAAGTGACAGCGAGGCTAAGCCTAATACCACGTATTCAGTATATCTTTCTGAACCCCTCTACATAGAAATTTTGCGTCGGCGCAGCTGTTTCCTACAAAACTGCAATACCTACAGTACCTGCAGTACTTTCACAAGTTATTATGCCCTGTGGCACTGTAGCTTAGTTTATTTTTTGTGCTTTGACATTCAAAAGTGCCTGTAATGGTCTAATTGAAATAAATGCTTGAGTTTGAATTTGACCTACACGTCAAAACGTACTGAACAGCTGATATTTTTTTTAATAACCGATTAAAGATTTCTGTGTGAGGGGGTCGAAAATGGTGTACTGAACACTTGGTAAGCGGCTTAGCGTCGCTGTTCCATTCACCCTGTATTTGACGTCGTAATGTCTTTATGACTTTTGTCAATGATAGCAAGTAGCAAGTTGAAAGTTCACTGTCACCCAGAGTAAACTTTGTTGATTTATATCGTGCAAGCGATATTCAACCTTATGGGTAGTAAAGCATTTATGAAGTCGGATTATATTATGACATAATAGACTCATAATAGTTATTTGTTATACAAGAGTGCAAAGTTGCTTTTTAACCGCGTGTTCAATTTTGATGACCGAGCAAGCGAAGGATTCTAAAATTGAATCACGAGCGCAGCGAGTGATTCAAAATTAGAATCCTGAGCGTTAGCGAGGGAATCAAAAGAGCACGAGGTGAAAAATCTTTGCACTTGAGTGCAACACGTAACTTTTCATTCCACCTCAGCGAGGAAATGACTAAATGCAAAAAAAAAACGTTTACAATCACAAGATAGGTACACTTTTATTTCAGTTTAGGTATTAATTACTACATTATGACAGGTAAGTATTACAGAATAATCTTTAAATTATAACAAAATAATACTAAGGTATAATTAAGAAAATTTTAAAGTAACGTTGCTACAGTTATTTAAATTGAGTGTAATATTTTTGTTTGGTACTGTAATATTGGTGTTAGTCACTTGTGTACTGTTTTTCGGTAAACTATCTGTCATACTTAATAGTTGTACCGATTCATCGGATTCCCTTGGCGTGAATGTTGGAGAGAGAGGGAGATGGTTAGGTGTTTCATAACGGCTTATTTTTGATGTAGAAGGGCCAGTCCAAGGATCCGATTGAGGCTCTTTCAGTGTAATGGCTCCTACGATGCCTTCACATATTTTAGACTTATTTTGGATGGAATCCTCTATGTATCCCTCTACAACTGCATTGGACTTCCAGCCTCCGTGGCGCTTAAGGGACAGGAGATCAGCTCCGGAATCAGCCAAAAGTGTGGCTGAAGTTCGTCGGAAACAATGACCCGTGTACAACAGGGGTTCTGGAAGTTCAAGAAATGTTGCTATTTCTCGTGGGATACTGCCAATTTTATTAGTACCCATAGGCTGTCTAACACACTTTCCATTGCGATACTGTAGAAAAAATCGATTGATTGGAGTGTTAGGTGGGCGTAAGGCTTGATATTTCTCAACAATCGTTACGTATTCCTTGCGAATGACGAAGTTGCGGTCTCTTTTTGTCTTTGTATTAGGTAAATTAATTAATAGTAAGTCATCTGAATGTTTCTCAATGTTTTTGACATTAAGTTGTGTTAGTTCATTAGTTCGACATGCTCCGTTTATTCCAATAATAAGAACAACCTGTAACGTAAAGAGTATTGTAGTAGATAAATGAATAAAATTGATATGAACGCATAATTATGCCTATCAACATCTACTAAGTATACTATTTAATTGAGATTAATATACTTAAGTAGATACTGAATGTGCAACTGACTTACTTTTGCCGCCAAATATACGGAATCGGGTGCTTCGTTAAGAAACTTTTCAATATCAGATACTGTGAAAACCTTCGATTTTTTTGGTTGATGACCAGATGAGGCTCTTTTTAAAAATGCCACTAATTTAGGATAGGTATCGATATGTTTGTCTTTTTTCATCTTTATTGTTGCTTTTAGCATCGAATACGTACTCCATAGAGTGCTTGCTTTCTTGTTCTCGGATAATTCTATAAAATATGCCAGCAAAACGTTTTCTGAGAAAGTTTTGGCTCCTTTTGCTAGTCGCCACGTGTTGAACATATCGTACTGTTTTAAATACTTCTCGCGTGATTGTTGAGGGAGAAAGCTCATTTGCGCATTATTAACAGTTTCAGTCAATTCTGTTGGCGTCAAGCAAACTAACTCGTCGCTAGAATCACTCATTTTAGTTTTTTCATTTGTTTTCAAGTTTCTTGTTTTTAATATAAGGTTTAACAATGACGTGAAAAAATGCCGCGTAAAGAACCGCGTACAAAGCAAATTGAAAAAAGAACACCAAGAAGGTTCCGAGTCTGAGTTTTTAACAAATTTAAAAAAAGTTGTATGATATATTCGGCACCATAGAGGTAGCAGTAAATAGGTTTAATGTTTTTTTTAATTCACAAACTTAGTGCACACGATGTTCTAAATTCAATTTACTTTATCCTCTAGAGAATAAAAACGGCTTTTCCACTCAGATATTGAAGATTAAAAATACTCTTTCCGAGATGGTGGGATGAAAAATACTTTTTACCTTACAATACGAATTAAAAAAGGCTAGTCATAGGTATTTTTAAAAATATGTAGATAACTTTCTGCAGTTTTACTGCAGCCGCTGAACCATTATCACTTGACCACTATGTCTGGACTTGAAAAGAGACTGTGACCTCAGAGGTTATTTCGGTATTTCTTATCAGCGCAGTCGAACAGGAAACCACGACGTGATTGAGTTTAAAAACATAACTTATGCTACAGTGCCGTGTAAAAATTGTTTTCTTAAACCAATTAAGCGAAATAAATATAATTTAGGTATAATAAAATTCAACGCGGTCGGTGCAAACCTTGTGGACCTCAAATAAAAAAATTAAAACATTCAAGAGTACTTTAAAAAACCGGTTTTGTGTTTAAAGCCCATGAGGTTTTAACATATTATGTATTATTAAAATATAGTGTAGGGATCAGTTAGGTAGCATCGGTCAAGTTCAATAGTCAATCTTTTTATATTACTATGGAAGTTTTAAAAGATACACCGGTGTTGGAGTTTAACGAAACAACCCTTGAGGCAGTCAGGGAAGAACTCAATTTGACCCACGATGGGATTATTCAAATGTTGGACAATTTTGAAGAATGGATTTTAAAGCAGCAACATTTTACTAAAAAGGATTTTAGTAAGTAATTTTTTTTTAATATTATTGTTATTCAGCGGTTATAACAGGTGTACAGTTTTGGCAGATTAGTTAATTCTGCCAAAATTGTACACCTACCTAAATTAAACATTATGTCACAGTTACAACTAAACATTATGTCGCAACAGTTTATAAGGTTTTCAAAAGTTATTCTAAAATCAACCTTTTCTACACTAGTAAAAAGTTGATATTAATTTGTTTATGTTAAAATGGTGGGCCACGTGATGGTTAGTGGACACCGCTGTGTCTGTTGTCTACGGTCATCTGGGCTTATACGAGTACTCATTGGAAGAGGATTCGTTATGTACTTTAATTGCAGCCCGTCAAGCCTACGTAACCATAATATTGAACCTATATCTGAAAGGTCTCCAATACCAGAGATGACACATACGACCGTGATAATACAAGGCTGCAAATTATCGACACAACATCACGACTCTAATCTCCAAAATGTTAGGCAGAGGTGTAGCTATAATACACCCACAGTTATACTTAAGTCTCGTGTAAAAGGGGGTGAGCCTCTACCGGGCACAAATTCAGACTCCGTGGCAGAAATTCCTAGTGGAAAAACCCAATAACACACCGACCTGAGAATTTAACCCAGGACTTCATGCTCCAAAGTCGCGCTTACGACCGTTAGACAAATGAGGCATCATATTTTATTGACTCAAAAATAAGACAAATTGCCGTCAAAATGCTCAATTCTTAATGTTCAACTTACGTATTCTTTATTTTTATATTTATTTGATAAGAACTGCAAAGAAATATGATGAGATGACTTCGCTGATAGAATGTCTCTTCGCCTAAGCCTTCTGCCCTTTGGTAGGTTCGGCTACATCCCCAGGGATGTGCCTTAACAGGCGTTGCACAGAGGGGGCTCCGGACAGGTCTTTTCGGAGGAAACGGTGCCTCCTCTCATGTGCGGATTGTGACCACCGGGGTGGTTTTAGTGAGGTAAAAATCCCACACTTCCCGGCCTTATCCCCAAAGACCGGTCGCCATTTGAAGGTTTCCCCCCGAAAACAAAAAAAAAAAGGTTCGGCTACATCCCGTTTCACCACTTTCCCGATTCGCCAACTAAAAGAACACATACATCATTTGATTTTAAAACATGCCTTTTGCTTACCAGATTATTTCTACCTCTAAATAATAATTATTTTTATTCAATTTTCAGGCCGCACTTACTTGGAAACTTGCATAATACATGCAAAAGGATCAACAGAAAGAGCTAAGAAGAATATGGACAAATTGTGCACTTTGAAGACATTGTTACCTTCTTTTTTCGAGAAACACGATGTCAAAAAAGAATTTACGGACATATCAGGTGTCATGTAAGTTTAAATTTTTTTTTTAAATGTCTGGTTGGGTGTGGGGAGTCCGCCCGTAGATGGGTGGGGCCCGGACTCTACCAAAGCGGAGACGAGACGAGAGGAGAGATGTGTTTGTAGACCACTAATAGAATTCTCCACTTAGCTTTAGTGGAAACGGTTGAGCAGAGAGGGAGAGGAGATGTCTCATATTTGTTAGACCAGTCTTCGCACTCGGCGGCCAAGCAGGCAGCAGCGCACAAGGACGAGACGAGAAGTGAAGAAATGTGAGCGGTGTGCGGTGTGCGGTGGACACACTCTAGCTCCTGAACATCTCCGCTCCTCTCTGTTTTGCCCATATCCGCACGTCTCAGCTTTGGACTCCTGTTTCGCACGGTGGCACCTATCCGGTTAAAAACTGTCCTATCTTTAAAGCTGGAGCCAACCATACATAATACGAGTACACTTAATTCAAATCAGTCAGTATCAAAGTGAGATGCAAAGTTCGAAGATGTGCGGGGATGTGATCATGAGTGGACCATGCTGCACCGTTTGGCTTTGGTGGATCCAAGCGAAGCAGCATGGTCCACTCATGATCTCACTAAATCTTTGTTTTCCAGCACATTTTAGGTTGACTATGCTTATGCCATTTGAACGAAACACTTTTCTATTTCCAGGCTTCATGGAACAATGCCGATACTCTTGAAGAACAACTACCGCGTATATATGGTCAAACTGGTATCTTCTGGCATTGATGCGGCATTGTTACTCGAGTTCAATAGATTTATTGTACTGGTATGTTACATATTTTAAATAATTGAAATTAAAAAAAAGATGATGTGGTGACGAACATTTGAAAGAATAGATCCCTAATTATGCTCTGATGGTTTGGTCATGTTGAGAGGATGAATGGAAGACAACTAACAAAAAATAACTGATGTGTGTGGAAACGCCGGGACGCCTTAGGAGGACATACACTGACCAGGCAGTATGGTAATGTTCTTCAGAAAGGTTGGGTGCGTAGTTCTCGCAAGCGGCGTGCGTGTATGACCACATGTACATATGAACGTGGATGAAGCAAAATAATTATGGCAAAATAAGAATGGGTCGTTGAGGTGGTGATTTGTAGTTTCTGCGTATTTCGTGGGAAAAAGCCTCGAGTTTATGTATGCACGTTAGTTAATTGCGATTCAGATTTATTTTTGTAATACATTGACGCGTAGTACACGTCGATTAATATCATGTTGGTCTAAACAGAGAGCACGGAGAAACCTTTGAAAGCATGGTGGTACCATAGGAATCAAGTGTATCATGATTAAAACTCTATAATGTGTAAAAACTGACGACTGCCTTTACAACAGTGATAGATGTTTCGCACTCAACACACTTTCGTCGAATACGTGGTCTGTGAACATCTGTGAAGCCAGTGCTAAGATTGGATTTAGGACCCGGTTTTGCCTTTGCCATTTGGTCAGGGCCATCATAGTTACTAGAGCTCTTTGTAATGGAGATGGTCTGAGAAAATACAGTCAGTACCGTAGTAGTTTCGCATATTATCATTATTTGTCACAGGTAATGAAGGGCTCTGTACTATTAGCACACCTATTCCTGTTGGCAAACAGCTCGGCTGTTTCCGAGTTAGAAGGTTTGGCTGCCTGCGTAATACAAGTCACAGTACTTTTAGCTTGGTATCTGCGATGATAACGTATTCCTAATTCGTCCAGTATTAGCGACGTGCAGACTAATCGATTGTTTGATGCTAAATACTGTAGCGGCATTACAAAAACTACTACAGTATCATAGTACAAAAAGTACTACAGCGCCATCTATGACAAACGTGTAGAACTACTATGAAAATTCTAAATCGTGCTATTTAAATTATCGACCATGAAAAACCCGACAACAACTGTCAGAAGTAGCCCACCAGACACAACAGCCGTCTGGTCGAAGAACCCTCCCTTTTCTACGGGGGATGGAGAACTTTACACCCTGTTCTTCATATCCTTATAATATCACAAAAAGAACACTTTGGTCTACTCCCTCTTCTTAAAACTAAATAATGTGTCTTGGTCTCTTTCAGATGAGTGAATACGTGAAGATACACGACTATTCGTTCGGATTCGTCTGCGTTATAGACTGCAGGGACGTCAACATATTGAGCTTTGCTTCAAAAATTAACATTATTGACCTTCGCAATTCTATGACTGTGTTGATGGTACGTACCTTAATAATATCTACATAAATATAACATCGCACCTGTAACCCCCGAATGGTTAGGCAGAGGTGTGCTTAATAGTACATCGACATTTACGTGTCCAATGTCCAAAATAATCAATATCCTTTATTACACAAGAAAGTGGTTACATAATTGTGTGAAGTCCCTGACTCCTGAGCTAGGTGAGAAACCTGTGTCACAGGAGCCAGTGCCTCTCCCAGAAGGAGATGTAATAACAGGTTAGTCTATTGCCATCAACCGGGCATCAATCCAGAGTCCGAGTCCAGGACCTCATGCTCAGCATTCCCGTTAGCGACCACTAGACCGAAGCAGTATAATATACTGAATTGTTCTATTTCAAATGCAGTATGAGCCCATCGACCCCGTGCCCATACATGCGTGCGTATGAGTACATACAGATAATAACTATTCTAGCTCGTCCACAAGTTTCAACATTAAATTTCACCAACGAACAATCTATCGAATTTTGTGTTTTTTATTGTGATAAAATTTTCACACGTTTTTCAATACATCTGACAATAAAATAATCTGCGCCCAGCTATGGCCCAGTTCGAAAGATATAAAAGTAGGAACATTGCGCCACGACTCTTTCCTTTACCCACTTTGTACCATCAAAAAGTAAACAAAAAAAAAAAAAAAACAATCAAATTGGACTTTAACACATGAAAAATATGTTCTATTTTTCAGGAAGGCTATGGTTTAAGAATCAACGCAATATATGTGATATCAGCATCGAAAACGATAGATGTTTTCGTAACCCTACTGAAACAGGTGCTCAGTAACAAAATAGCTGGAAGGATCAATGTCGTCAAAACTATTGAAGACTTACATCAACATGTGCCCAAAGAACTACTGCCGAAAGATTATGGTGGTGAAGATAAAACTCTGAAGGAAGTTAATGGTACGTTGTTTTTACTAATAGATTTAATTTTTCATACAAATCCTTAAATTCTACGCAAGACATAGGATCAGGGTTTATGGATATTGAGTTCACAATTTAGTTTCCAAACAATTAAGTACGTGTTTATTGGACAAAAACCTATACTTAAAGTTCAGTTTGCCTTGTAAATTAAACCTTTGTATGACTATTCGGTCATACCGGTGTGGCTTTAATCTTGAAACATTATTGCTATTATTTACTTACCATATATATATATTTTTTTATCAAAAACGAACCAATTTCAGAAAACTGGGCGAACGTGTTAAGCCGTCCAGAAAACGTGGAATACTTCAAAGAGATGTCTCAAGCAAAAACAGATGAGAAGTACCGGAAGATTGACCAGTACAACGAGCAGGTCTTGGGGATGCCGGGGTCTTTTAGAAGCCTGACGGTCGATTAGCCAATACAGGATATCAATTTGATCATCTGCACCCGTCTTGGGCGTGATGTTATGCCTTTCATACAGAAACCTATACCTATGAAGAGCCAGTTCACATATATAGATATGCTTAGATAAAGCAAGTATCACGAACCGTATGAAAACCAAGCGTGCCATTTTTTACCACCTACTATGACGTCATAAGCTCTATTTAGGTGCTCTTGCGTTATTTAGGTATTTGCGTTATTTAAGTATATTTGTGGGCCAGACCAATCAGGTGTACCATGTAGGTACTACTTTGACGAAAAACAGCGCTAGTGAAAATTTTCTGATTCATGTACTGGATCCACAGTATAAGTGTGTAACGATGTGTTTTTTTCCGTGTATAAAATGGTAGATACATTAACACCTAAGATTTGTGTAAAATTAGACTAGGTGGAAGGGACTCCGACGTCAAAACGGTTACCACGTTTCAGTACATAGTTGTGAACCCACTTGGAAATTTTTCGTCGGCTTTTAAAAAAAGAGCTGTTTCCTACAAAACTGCAATACCTACACGGTCAAACAATGTATGGAACAATTTTTTTTTAAATAACCGTTTTTTTTTTAATTCAGTAAGTAAGTACCTCATTCTGACTTGAGGATTGTCTCAAACGTGCTGTATTTATTTTTACCTGGGATATACGTGGTCATTTGTGGTTAAGTTAGGTCATAGATTGTGGCCGTTTTGTGGACGAATCCACAGCGAGACCTTATTTGAAGCTTACGCCATCTATCGAGCTTGCCGCCAACTTTGATTGTGAGTTGACTTTTTTTTAAAAATCAACGCATCAATGTGCTTTGCGTTTTTTAAAAGACCGACGCGGCGAAAATGTGTTCGGCGGCGTTGTTGCTCCAAAACAGCTAACAAACCCAAAAAAAGGTATATTTAAAATATTGAGTTACCTAAATGGTTTTTGGCGCCCAATAAACCCATTTTATTCATTTAAATTTCATTAATTATTTCAATAAACAATTTCAATTTCGATACCTTTCAAATAAAAAGGGAAAAAAGTAGGGCTGCAATTACTATTTAATTAATTGCACAAAGTAATTATTATATTTTTTAAATTTTACTTATTGCTACGGCTGCAGCTTATACCAGGTACACAGATACACGGTACTATCACAAAATTATCATCGGTACATACTGATAATGTGAAATTATCTATATTATAAGATATCATTTTTATTTGTGTCTTTAAATAACACTGAACTGCATTTTGAGATTATTATTGGCGCCTTGTTCACGATAAAGATCACGAATGAAACTCATCCAACGACGAGGCACTTAATATACAGCAGTTATGCGCAACCAGTTTATGCGGATCTCTCATTGTATGGGAAATCTATACAAAGCGAGGCCATGTTATTCTGGAAATTATAGCTTGATGTGTCACCGTGTGTACTGCGCTACCATGGTAACTGGGTCCTGGTGGCTACCGTAACGTCTTAACACGTTCACTGTCCAATGACTCCAAAGGAGTCGCATTTGTACCAAACTCATATGTCCATGACTCTAATTGGAGTCATAATCCAAGAGTAAATTTGATGTTTTTTATTTGACTGGACATATGAATAAGAAGAAAAAGATTTTCATGGACGTATGGTTAAATGACAAGGCTATCAAAAAGGCCGTATTAGTATAAATGTAATCCCTTAGAATGATTATTGTCAAGTTAGGGTGAGATTGTAGGTAGACGTACGAATACATATTTTATAACTTTGTACTGGGACAGGGAACGTGTTAAAGCAGGAATGATGGACGCTACTGAAGGCTCCAAACTGATAGCCAAGTTCTGGACCGACCTAATGAGATTGCCATCGACGCGATAGATGAAGAAAACCAATGTAAAAGAACGCGATCAGCACATTTATACCGCTTTCAAGAGCGTCTTAATTACTATGGAATACTACTTAACTTTTAAAAGGCTATTAAATCGCCACCTGAATAATGTATGAATAGTGAGTTTTTGCCGTTTTTAAAACATAATTACTTATTTTAATTTATTACCAAGAGAACCCGTCGCTTATCTCATCTAAATTATTGTTTTTCCTCATAGAAGTGAATAATTGTATTATTTTTAACTTCAATATTGAAAGACGTTTTGATGTTGGTTGCGTTCAGATTCAGTGGTGAAATCCGCCGTAAAAAAATCGACGAAATCGGTTTAGGCGTTCAGAAGTTATGGTGGAATAAAAAAACACACAGAAACATACATGATCCCTGAAAACATAACACTCCTTTTTTGGGCTGTCGTGTAATAGGGAAGTATGTTAAAGATTGCCTTGTTGGTCTAACAGAGTACCTAGAGGTGGCGAGCGCGGCTGCGGAGCCTGAGGTCGTGACAACGATCCCACTGATGTGCAAACTCCTCATCTCACACTGAGGCATGAGCATTGATAACTACTCTTGCTGAAGGTGGATCGACGATTTCAAACTAATATGCATAATATTATAATAAGTCCTGGGGGGTTACCATGATCTGTTAGTGCAGGAATGTTTTATTCCGAGAGTGGGTAAGTGACAGCGCTAGACAGCTGTCTAGCGCCATCTCTTACCCACTCTCAAACATTCCTGCACTAACAGATCATGGTAACCCACCTGGTTACTGCACAGTGTTTTCTTGAATCGCTGTTATTGCATGAAACTCATCATGTACCTAGCCTTTTCCCAACTATGTTGGAGTCGGCTTCCAGTCTAACCGGGTGCAGCTGAATACCAGTATTTTACATGGAGTGACTGCCTATCTGACCTCCACAGCCCAGTTAGTACTGGGCTGTACGATACCCCTTGGTAAATCTACTCGCCCTTTTAAAAATAATAATAAAAATAAAAAATAAATACAAAATAATTTTCTTATCAGAACCAGCTGTATTATTGTAATTATAACGTATTTGACGACCACCCGTATAATAACATTTATTAAATAAAATTAACTAAATTGTAAGTATAATAATTAATCTTTAACTACTTCATAAATTCTTATGCACTTCCCATTCCAACCATCGGCCGTCGTTACCTGAAACAAAATAAAGCATTCAGAACATAATATATTTATAATTTTAAATTCGAAAGTAACTCTGTGTCTTTTCACGTCGGAATCGGCTGAACGGATTCAAATGAAAATTGGTATACAGATATACCTGAGTACGCGAGAGATATGATAGTGAATGATGTGGGCATAAACACTAATAGTCCGATGAGACGCAGTATCAACGGCTTAACGAGCTTTTCAAGGCACGGGGTATCACAAACCTAACATCCAAACTTCGGAACACAGAATTTGGAGAAAATAATGTAGCTGCTAACTACCCCATACAATAGAATTTCCTTGAACAGAAGAATGTAATGTACCAACAACGATGACCTCTATTTATCACAAGGCTGTCTTACCCCCGTATCTTTAAACAAGTCAAAGTTTTACTTGAGTAAATGTAATTTTTTTAAATACGATTTCTATTACGTAGTTTAGTAATTGGTTGAAGTTAGAACTGTAAAAAGTTAGAATTCTTAGCTTTGCTTTCTTTAACGGTTTTTACTTCTTTTAAATTATCGTCTATTGCTAAAAAAATTGCATTAACTTGGCTATAGATACGGGTGTAAGTGTCTATCGCTATGAGCACGTCATCTTGAATCCGGCCACGTATCCAGCAGATATGATAACAACATGACACATGACTTGAAGACACGTACTTCCCAAATATCGATTAGATTTAGAAGGATTGTGATATAAATGATTCATCATTGTGATGACTAGGTGACTCAATGATGATGTTAATGAGACAAGAAATTTTGTGTATATTTTTAGCTTTGGTGAGAACCAAAGTCATCGACACAGCTCACAGAATAAGACAGTTGAAAGGTAATGGGCCGGCCATATTAGTCGTAGAACCGTTCTTGGGTAGACTTGTTCTTGAGTGGAGATCGTGAGTCACCAAAATGTAAGCCTGGACGCCTCAGGTTAGGTTGAGCATCGATCTTCAATGGGCTGCTGGTAGCAGCTGGATGAGAGATGCAGAGAATCGAGCTGAATGGCGTGCATTTGGATAATAGATAGAGAAGGATCCTAAAAAGTTGATGAATTGTCAGTAAATGATAGCATGACGTTGACAGGGGAGTATGGAACAAAAAGAACGGGTAGCCATCATGAGACAGGAGCAGATTAAGAATTTTAGGAGACTCGCCAGTCCCATCGTAATGTCGAAATCTAGGCAAAATCCGTGTGACCCATGTCAGGGTATCGTAAGAAGGACTTCGTTTGTGATCAAATGTACTTTATAAACATACAACTTCTTTTGGATATAAAGGGTGTAAATAGATCCTTAGCGAAGCCGAAAGCACAGTATAAATATGGACAGTATGGAAACTAAGCCTAGTTGAGGACATAATTACCTACGCTCCATTGAAGCAATAGGGTTGTAACTTTTAATGTTTTTGATATTGTTTTTTTTATTTACATTTTTGTCCTATAGTGATCAATAACTTGCTTACAAATACAATTTAAAGAGGCGGAGAGCGTTTTTTTCATGGCGTCGGTTAATCTCGGCAAAAGACGATAGTTTAAACACGGAAAACAATTTATTATTAACACACAACAACTTGTAGAACTATAGATCTTTAACTTTGGAAGTTTAAAATACGATAGCTCCGGTTTTGATGAAGCCGAGTTCAAACAGCCGTATGCAACGCAATACGTTCGTAGCATTTCTAAAAAGATCGCAGAGATAAACGTGATCACTCGTCTTGACGCGGTACTCAATACTGAGAGCACCGCTCCGGTCATTTATGAGTCTCATCGGTGCGCATGTTTGTATGAGTGTGCCGTTTCGAGCGTTTGTAGGTAGTTTCCTTACTGTCCATATTTATATTGTGCCGAAAAGCACTTGTTCTCCCATCAATTGTGACCATTTTTTTTTTGTTCTGGATCACACCTGGGAACCTTATATTTACGGAGATATTGTAAGTCAAAGATCCAACTTATTCACAAGATTTTTTTTAATACCTACTAATTTTTTAACTTTTAATACCTCCATGGCCCGATATTCCCATATTCAATGCATCCATCAGCATTATGTTTTGAGTGCGTTACATTGAGTTTTATCGTAAAACGTAATTTTTCACCCCAAAAAAACAGTCGTTACCCAGCAATAATTTTTGCGTAGGGTTTCTTAGTTTTGATGTACAGACCACTTGGTTAACGGCTTCATGAAGGGTCCGTTTACACCTTGTATGTCCACTGTCCACTTTCATACCTAAGACTTAAACTACATTTAAGTTGGCTTCATTAATAAAATATTAATCAAAATTCTACTGTCGCCTTCCACTTTTACTGATACAGTTAACGTCCGTTCAAACCCCCAATCATAACTAGCTGCTTGACAATTATTTATTACCTCCAAGGCTGTCTTAGAACCATTTAGTACCTTTTAGCCTATAATGAGAGCCTTAAACCTATAATTATAAGATCGAAACTTACCACAGTTCCATCCAAGGCTATCTTGGAACCGTTTAGAGTCCCTTAAGCCATAATGATAGCCTTAAGTCGATAATTATAAGGTTCAACTTACCACAGATAATAAGTCCGGTGTGAAAGTTCGCACGTGTGTTGATTTTCGGCCGTTCTCCTCAGTTTGTATTTGTGTCATGCAGTCCCCGTTGAGCAACACTACGGATTTTAACTGGAATAATAATAAAAAGTAATTAAAAACGTAAACTGCTTTGTTGGTCCTGGGTTCGATTCCCAGGTCGGGCAAAGTGTTATTGGGTTTTTTCATCAGGGAATTCTCAGTTGCAGCTACGAGTCTGGATTTGTGCTCGGTAGATGGCAATAGACTCGACCCCTATTACATGAGACTTAAACATAACTGGCGAAATGTGGGTGCACCTAACCTACTTTTAGGATCACCTAAGGGATTACAGGCGTGATGTTTTGTTATGTTAATTAGAAACGTCATAGAAAGTACTAGCTCCTTCTACAGTCGTAGAATGTAGAAAAACTGCCATCATACAAAATAGATTTGATGATATCATCAAACATTGAATAATATATATCATCATAAATTGTATTTCCTATTATGATGACTACCATCACGAAACAGTTATAATATTCAAAATATCAACTGATTCCTCTGATAAATTATTCAGTATTCTGTGACTTCATCCAAAGTCATATAATATTCAAAAATGAATAGACCAGCCCCCTTGTTCACAACGCTTCGATTCGATTTCGATTTCGGAAAGTCGTATGTCTGTCTATTTTTGGCATTACGAAAACGAGCGAGATAGACATACGACTTTCCGAAATCGAAATCGAATCGAAGCGTTGTGAATACGGGGGCTGGACTGCAATAAAAATGCCAACTTCGTTGTATCAGAACTCTTAATTTATTATTCAAAGACAGTGATTCGAATGGGGGAAATTTCTTCGAAAGCAATATTGCTCGCGTAATCGATGCTTGCCCCTTTGAAAATTGGAAATTGCTGGGAAACTATGCATCAGGATAATGGCAGCCACTTATCATAGACAGTGGAAAATTCGTAGAAACTTGTTATGGTTAAAGCCAAGGTTTTTGTAGAAAGTGGTTGCTTTTCATTGTTTGTTTGTAATTTAATTCTAAGTTTTTTTGGCCTTGTGGAGTTTGTAGATTCTTAGGTAGTTATGATGTTGTAAAAAAGGTCTATTTTAATAACAAAATAAACTATCTTTTACTACTAAAATCGACTAGCTTTAACGGCCGGTAAAGGTAGATTTAAAGAATTGGAATAATATTTCCAGTCTATTTCTATCCCACTGGGCAAAGCCTCTTTTCATCATACAGAAGACATAAGCACTGATCACCACGCTGGCTGTAGGTGGGTTGGCGATTTCAGAACAAAATTAACTATAAGTTCAGATTTCATCTCGACGTCTTCCATCACCAATGTCGGAAATGTTCAAGATAAACTTAGAAAGCATTAAAGAATTGAAAAAGTCTCATTGGTACGAGCCCGGATTTGAACCCACAACCATATGAGGCAAGGCTCTAACCACTATGCCATCACGGCATAGCTATTACACAGGGTGAAATTAAATAAATCAGCTAGCGAAACTTCGCAGAAATCATGGGTATCGTTGTCTCTCACTTTTGTGTTGATGATGAAGTAAATAATTTTCCTCACCTTAACTCCATCAGGCCTCTCCTCAACGAACTCCTCGTCGAACTTGAAGCTGAAGGTGATCGTTCTGAAGGTGGTTGTCATGGTGAATGTGTAAATGTCGCCGTTTTTTGTCAGTATGGCGACAGGGCTCACTGCGCAAGCGGCCTTGCGGGAGATCATGCCGACTCCTGGAATGTGGAGATAGAGAATAATTAGAGCGGGAAATCAAAACACTATAAATAACTTGAACTCATCATTTGCCTAGCCTTTTCCCAACTATGTTGGAGTCGGCTTCCAGTCTAACCGGATGCAGCTGAATACCAGTATTTTACATGGAGCGACTGCTTATCTGACCTCCACAACCTAGTTAGTACTGGGCAAAACGGTACCCCTTGGTAAGACTGGTTGTCAGACTTTCGGGCCACTGATTACCTGTAACGACTGTCAAAGATCTACAAATGACGGCCGGGACCAACGGCTTAACGTGCTTTCCGAGGCAATGTAATGGGTGGTCACCCATCCACAGACCAACCTAGGCAACCTTTGAATAACTTGAACTATTTTATTTCAATGTTATTATACACTCCGCCATCTTACTACTTCTTCTTTCTCTCTCACGCATTCTCGCTCTCACTTACTAAATACTGTCATACCCAAATTAGTATATTTTTCCACAACTAATAGAGACACGGGGGTATCATACCGCCAACTTCCAGGTTGCTACTGAGAAATTCGTAATGGAGCAACCAGCGACTGATCAAGAGTTCTGACCGCCCTAGGCTAATTATGAGGACGCGCCCCCGCCAGGTGTGTTACGGACGGCCTAAAAAGTAGTAAGTGAGTAGAGTAGTAGTGTGAAAATTTTAACATGGTTATTGCGAGGCGGATTAAACAAAACTCGCACTAGGCACTCTGTTGCCAGCTCACCCACTCGCTCGACCACCGACCGATTCGAGTAACAAGTCAGTGTTTGCATTACCCGCGCTTTTTAAAATTTCAAAATTTATTGTTAAAATCAGGGACTCTCAAGCGCATTTAGTTTTAGTGTTTTGTCTCGGTCTAGTTGAAATATGTAGGGTAGATGCAATGATGCTAGATTATTGCATGCGAAGACACGATTTCAGCGCGCCCCTCCCGATCCTCGCGCCCTAGGCTGCAGCCTAATTAGCCTAAGGGTTAATCAGGCCCTGGGAGCAACCCTATAACACTTTGTCCGACGCGGCAATCAAACCCAGTTCCCCAAGATCTCGTGGTAAACGTGTCTATACTTGCGCCCACGAGACCAACGTGGGACAGGTTTCATAACTGTCATGATTTCCAAATATTAATAAGAATTAATGTGATTTTTTTTTTAAATTTAAATTAATAGTATTGGATTTGACTAGAGACTTTAATGTCGAATCAAAAGAAAGATTGATTTGACAGTTGCCGCCAAAAATGGAAAGGTTAAAAAAAAAGGGAGACTAAAAATGTTTGTCTTCAGTGTTATCTTTGTGATTATGTAAATTGAGTTATTGATTAAGTTTTGCTACTGCATTTTAAATACGAAGTTTTGTATTCTATACCCATGTGCACAAGATAAATAAATACAGATATTGATACAACGAAAGGTATATTTTTTACATAACTAAGTAGAGAGCAAGGATACTTGTCTAATTGGTTACAACTACAGAGAAAACAAGTTAATAGGTGCATCTCGGAACTGGAGAAGTCAGTTCTGTTGCCATATTGCTGACCGGGATATATTGTCAACCCGCCATGAGCCTAGTGGTAACAGCCCTGACCTTAAAGTTGGGTTTACTCGAGTTATTCCTTTGGTTATATAATGTCTAGATGGAGCGTCAAGTGCGCGCAAACGTGTCAAAAAGTGTCAACCAACTATTGGTTCACAAGTCCTTGCCCGCCAATCTGTGCAGATCGTGTCATACACCTAAAACTTATCTTATTTAATAAGTCTATTTTTTTATGTGATTTATGAGAGAATTATTGTAGTAGCTGGTATCATTATTTACGCACACAAAGACATAGACGCATAGTGTAAAACGACGCCGCACTATGGGACCAACCGGTATTTTCCATCTCAAAAATCGATAACTCTGTTGTTTTGTGATTTATCTCCTTGATTTTTTTTTCACGTATTTGTGAATATCTAGGCAATAAAAGAAATCAAACATCATCATTCTAAAAAAAATTTTTTTTCCGAAAAAAAATGACAAAGATAAAGTTATACGAAATTTCATACAAAAAATCATACAGTTATATTAAAATAGCAATAAAAGTTACACTTATGCTTAAAATAAGTTTAAAACTAAATTATTATTATTAAACAAACAGTTACATGACAAAAAAAATTATTACTTAAACTTATCCTACTCATCACTTTCTATTTCCAACAATTCTTTAGCTTCGTCAAATAATTCTTTGGATATTAGAAAACTTGGTTTATTTAAGCTAGATATATAAGGATCAGATGTATATAACAAAATATGCAGAACGTCTTCGTTTGTTGCTGATCTGGAACACTTCCTAGCGTGATGTAACCTATATTTCTTATAATCTTTATTTCGAGCTTCCTGGGCATCTTCGGATAATTGTCCTATAGGCAAAACTGCATAATGCTCTATTATTTTAGCACCATGTATAAGTACTTTATGGACCGAAGATGGCATGTAGTACCAGTTATATTTGCTTACATATAATTGCGCGGTTACCAATGTATACTGACCAAATTTTTCTGCGTTTATAGGAAATCCCGATGACATAGTTTGAAGAATTACATATAGTCTCTTGATTAATTCTTCATCAATTCCGGTTATCTCTGCAGAACATTGGTAATTTTGGAAAAATCTCCTTGCCGTATTACCGTCATTGCTATTACCGGAACCTTGACGTGGTTTATCAATATGCAAGCCAAGCACTTCTCGGAAACGTTTTTGGACAAATTTTTTCTTGTCTTCTTTAAGTTGCTTATTTTCTGGAGTTGTTGCAGACCACTTCTCAAAACCTAAATTGTAAGAAATATGGAGGATCATTTCCATAAATCTTATCCATGCGTGTAGCGTCGACAATCCGTATTTAAACGCATTTTCATTTTCAACTCTCGTTGTAACTTTTAAAAGATCATTCATTTGTCTGGGAGTTGCTCCACAAACAGTGCAGGTAGCACTGGATGATGTGTTTGTCAACACTTGAGCAACTTTCCCATCAATCATTTTCATAAACAGTTGATGTTTAACTTCGATGACTTTGTCTTCTATTGACACAAGAGTTGGAATCAATTGATTAATTTTGGCTTCAATTTCACTGACAACCGCTGTAGTTTTTTCGGGAGTTTCTTTTGCAAATTCTAATGAAATTGGTCTGCAATATCTAACAGATGAGCAAGTAGGGTTTTTCCATATGACCGTAGAAGTTTCTTCGTCTACTAGTCGCAGTGGTACAAGGGACACTATAAACGAATTAGCGTCCGATATTTGTTCGTTTTCTTCCGGTAGAGTTTGTTTATACTCACTTTGCCCGGAGGATCCATCACATCCCCATTTAGTGAAAAGCTTGAGACGATTGTAAGTCGATCCTGACTTTATCCTTATAATACGGCAGACTGTATGGTCTAAGAGATCTTGCAGGTTGATTTTTGCGCTTATATTTGTCACCGTAATGCTGGATGCAGGCGGATAGCAAGCCTTTTTTGCTTCACTTAGTGTTTGATACGAAGGCAATACAGAACTTAAATTCTTATCAACGAGCCTTTTTCTTAGGTACGCATATTGTGCTTTGGTTAAATCAGTTTCAATGCATATACTCAATGCTTCCTCTTTTGTAAAGGAAAGTGCGTTATCTGGATTGAGTATATTTTGTAGAATAACTTTTTTCTCTTCTTTTTCCTTATTTCTGATAATAGTCACAATCGACGCTTCGTCATTTTCCCCCATGGATCTTAAACCTTGCACATAAGCGTTACGGACATGTTCCATTCCATACTCCTGGACCAGCTCCATATTTTTTCGTTTCTTTGTGTTTTCCGAGCACTCGTCATATTGTTTTGTTGGTCTTCCACGTTCACCAGAAGTATTCAAACCAGAATTTACAGTGGTTGAGGTACTGCAAGAATTCAATGATACTTTAAACTCACCATTTAACCAATTTGAGTATAGGCTCTCGAACCGGTCCGGCTTTCTTTGAGCTTTGGTCCATTTCTGGTTGCAACTCGATGTTAGATTTTTTTGAATACTCTCTATTACAGTATTAACGTCAGTTTCCGATAGTTGAAAATTATCCAATAAATATTTTTTGAGGTCTGAAGTACTTTTCCCTTTTATTATTTGATCACAAAGATCGCGTCGAACACAAACGAATTCACTCATTGTTAGATAATAATGTTTTTTATGCGTTAATTGTTATTGAAAAGAAGTATCTGAACACTTTGATGAATCGTATGCTGAACATACACGGGTATTTAAAGGACTAATATTTTAGTGCCTTGTGCAAAAACCATGGGACAATTGATTATAACAGTTCTCATCGAAATAGTGTAATCAGTACTGATTGTAATTATTTACCACAACAGATAAATAGAACTTCCGCAGCAATATAGTTTATCATACTTGTGGTTAAGGTGACCACCCCAAACAAAATTGCCATGGGAAGATTCTTTCAAATATAATAGCAGTTTTTTTAATTTGCAAATGTATGTTTTTATCATAGAAATAGAAAAAACAATATAGACATCAAAGGATAATAACTAAATATAATATTTCATAATAAAAAAGAAGAACCGTAATTTTCGAGGATTTTTCCCCGATTGACATTATTGCTTCAAAATCACCTCTGGCGCAAAAAACGCGCAAGTTTTTTTTAAATCCTCATATTACTGAGTAGATAAGGTCTCTAATAGAGTAATTAACTTGACACCGGCTGCTTTCGGCAACAACGAAAACTCCAATTGAAATTAACAAAAACTAAATTTTCTTTACTTCACTAAAAAAATATTAAAAAATTAAATAAAAATATTTTTTTTACAAAAACTGAACGTGGTTGCAAAGTGTATATTCTAAGCTATCTAATGATGTATAACACTAATATGTTTCCTTGGAAAACTTCCGAATAATTATGTGTTGAACTCCCTTAACGGTAATTTAATTGGCATGAAAATATTTATGCCCAATGTTTGAGGTTCATTTTATAAACGTAAAACTTTATATTTTTTTATATTTTGTAATTTATTCGTAAGTTCCATCTTTTGAGAGTATAAAACCATAAAACAATCTATGGATTTACGACTTTCGACAAAACCATTTTTGAGATGGAAAATACTGTTTGGTCCCATAGTGCGCCGGCACGCACACATACTTGAAAATGTTTACTCGTTTTCTTTGATACGATTGTAGGGCGACGCTCTATCTAGACATTATATAATCAAAGAGTTATTCACATCTTCGCCGAACCGTATTTCAGTGGGAAAGTTATCACCTGATTATCCCTAAGCTAGTGCAGCATGAGCGATTCACTTTTGCTAAGAACGAAAAAAGATAGTCATGTCTGGTGTATGGTTAGGGACCTTACACCTTGAGTTTGATGCTGATTGATACACTGATTACTGATTGATTGATATTTATTGATAAAAGTATGATTGCATGATAGATGAGTGCACGCGGTATGAATGCTATTCGTGTACTAAATTGGCCGGCCCCGGCCCGGCGCAGGTAAAATGCTGACATATCGATATGAAGACTGTGCTGTGCTTGCACTGTACATCTGGGGTGTCTAGTGGAGTTTGTAGGAGAATGTGTGCTATCCGCGCGGACAAAGACGCGGACGATGTGCTATAAAATTATATGGGCATCTTTAATTGGTACGAATGCAAATCAATTCGAATGCTTAATCAATGAGCTGTTGTTTATAAAACTACAACAACAGCTGTTAGGTATTCAGAATCAGTTTAATTGATTTAAAATGTGTGTTTAAAAGTGCAATTAACAGTTTGATGGATACACACATTTTACATCCATCAAACTGTTAATTGCACTTTTTCATTATAATTTGAACTGATGGACGCCACTGAAGGCGCACAAACTTGTGGCTTTGTTCTGTGTCGACACAGTCGAGATTGTCATAGACACGCTAAGATTATAATTTAGTTGACAAAAATTGTCTAGTGGTCGCTAGTGGAAACTGAGCATGAGATCCTGGGTTCATTACCAGGTCGGGCATAGTGTTTTTCAACAGCATCTGGATGTCTGGATTTGTGCAAGGTTCATTGAATATGCTTCTTATATTATGCTGAGATGGCGAGTAATTGACGTGTTACCACACCAATCGATCGAACGACACACATCGGTCGACGTTGATCGATTGGTGTGGTAGCTTTGGCTGATCGACGGATACCGGGCGACGTTGATCGACAGTTTTACTAACCTCGACCGATGTCGATCGATGGCATCGATCGGCGGTCGAAAAATTTTTTATCGCCCGGTATCCGATCGATTGGTGCAGTAGAAACTCTCGATCGACATCGACTAATCCATTCTACCATTGATCGATAGCATCGATCGAGAATCGGTCGATTGGTGTGGTAACACCCTAATAGAGAAGCATGGATGAAGACGACATGTTGCGCCGACCCCAAATAAATTAGGACAGGTATAGGAAAATAATGATGATGATTATTGTGGTACTTTAACATAACTGGCGAAAAGTCGGTAACTAACTATACGGTACACTTCTGCCAAACCCTTCGAGAAAACAAGCATGATTTATCTAAATAAATAAGATGTGTGTGAGCACGATATATTTCCAGCGTTAAACAGCGATATTAATTAATTGTAGATGAAGCACCATCATTACGTATAATTTTATTACTATACCAGACATTGTTTATTCAAGGTTATATACTATAATTATTACCTGCCAAGCAGGTTAGTGTATAATAGACTAGATTTTTTTATTGAAAATGACAAGATGTTTTTCTACGCATTATCTGCGACTTTGTCTCTTCTTAGATTTTTATGCATGGAAGTTATCATCTGCGTAACCTTTTCCCAACTATGTTGGGGTCGGCTTCCAGTCTAACCGGATGCAGCTGTATTTTACATGGAGCGACTGCCTATCTGACCTCCACAACCCAGTTAGTACTGGGTAATACGAAACCCATTGGTAAGACTCGTTGTCAGACTTTGGAGCCACTGACTTATGACTACCTGGAGGTCTACTCTCTAAGCACGAAACCCGTAGTTTAGGCCGCAGATACGGGCATTTCCTACTCCGTATCACTTACGGACATACGATTACTGAGGGGCCCGAACTAAAAATGAATGACAACACGATTGGACAGTTGTCCCTACTCCCGATGTATTTTCAAAACTTATGAATCCGAAAATAACAGGGCGTAGGGTTCATTTCAAAGTTTCTATTTACTTTCGTACGGGCCCGTATCTTCATTGACGGACTTAGAGAGTAGACCCCCTGTAACGGCTGTCAAAGATAGACTACAAATGACAGCCGGGACCAACGGCTTGAAGTGCTTTTCGAGGCTCGGAGGAAACTCGGTATGTAATGGGTGGTAACTCACCGATGAAAACTTTTTATTTGGGAGGGGTGGAGGAGGGTTCTGAATGCGTGGTAACCGTTTGTGCGTCGATGTCCCACCCTGTGTTTCAGAAGGTACTTTTACTTTACAAAGATCCCGATTTTTGGTTAAATTGATTACTTTGCACAATTGTATCGTGTTATGAATTAATTAAACTTGCTACTTGCGTCATGGATGAACTTGGAAACCACGGGTCTAAACTCTAGTTCCCAAAAATTATACTAACAGATTATTTAAATCATATTGTTACATTATTACTAAACTAGTCGGCAAGTCGGTAAAAAAGTTATTAATTAAACTAAGTATAGAATGTAGGTGTGTGTGGTTCAATTGCCGTTAAAACTGACAACTTTGCCCCTGAGTTCTGACTGTGCCCAGATAAACTCGATACACAGCAAAATCGTAAAAATAAATCTAAAGCTCTCTTTATGAAGCCGATGAGCAATAGATAAGCCTGTTTTCCTTTCCACACAAAAGTTACGGTGCTTGCAAACATAACACCTGTCGGTCCACAAAAAAAAAATAACATAACATCACGCGTGTGACCCAAAGGATTCAACAGAAATGTACCTTGTAGTACACTAACACTTTGCCTGTGTGAGTCCCAGTTGTAATGGGGGGGCGAGCCCATTGCATCAATCGGACACAAAAATAGACTCTGGGCTGCTTTGGCACGCTTTGCCCAACCCAAAAATCAAACCCAGAACCCCATGCTCGGCAGTTGCAATTGCAATCTCTAGACTAACAGCAACGGGGCAGTCCGCAAAACATCTACCATCATCAATATGCTCCTGATCCTACTTGGGGTCGGCGCAGCATCTCTTCAAACTCAAACTCAAACTCAAAGCATTTATTTCAATTAGACCATTACAGGCACTTTTGAATGTCAAAACACAAAAAAACAAACTAAGCTACAGTCCCAGTCACAGGGCATAATAAATTGTGAAAGTACTGTAGTTGCCCATTCGAAAGCGTAGATCTCTATGGAGAAGAATGGGCAAGAAACTCCATGGACACTCTTTTAAATCATTATGTTGTTACAAAGTCTCGGTTACATCATTCATGTCGAGATTAAACATACATGTGAGAACGATGTAGAAAGACGTGCGAGTAAGAGCGTCCAGAATAAAAAAGATAAAATTAACAATTCAAAAATACAATAATCCATGGCAGCTGCGAGATGACCAGTCACAACTGACAGCGCCCGTTCACGAACATGACGCATGGATCAGCCATCATTCAACTCAACCATTTTGGAGGGAACTAAACGTACTTATTCCATACTTCTCTGGTCTACACAAAACATCTTTGAATACCAAAATACTCACCAATAAACTTCAGATACTCTTCAAAATGTTCCGAAGACTTCAACTTGTATTTTATATTAACATATTTGTCTATACTGGTCATTTTGAAGACCGTACTTAACCGCTTTCAGCTGAGAACTAAACGATTTCAAAGCAACTGGTTGCAAGATGCTGTATGTAGTTCTTCTTAGCAATAAATTTGCAGCTCTGAAAGTAAATAAAATCATTGGTTAGTGTAATAAGAAATTCTATTAAATTCTATAGGCCCTGTTCACGGCTTCGGGCGATGCGACATGCGTTAAGCGACACGTGGGCGCTTGTTTCTTTCGCGTGAACACAGGTGCTTTGACAAATCAGAGGTGCATGGGCGGCACAAAAACTCTGACACCAGGTTAGGCACACGATAAAGAATAAGCCTGGCTCTTAGCAAGTCGCGTCGTGTTACCATAGAGTTCACTGACGGTCGACCACTTTTCACCCTTATGCTCTGAGTATTAAGGTTGAAAAGTGGTAGACCGTCAATAACCGCGGTAGTAGGTACTTCCTTCATTTATTATCTTTGCAGTCGCTGTCGCAAGACGCGTGTCGTTTGAGCGTTTCGCTCGTGTCCAAGAGGTTAGAATTAATTTACATGAAACTGTTATATGGGCTCTTGAGAAACAGTGTCTAGTATTGAGACAATTCTATGAAGTCCTAGCGGATACTCGGTGTGTGCTACTACGCTATAGTGCCTAATGTTTTAGTGGTTTAAAACCATTTTCGCATTATTTCCTTATAATGAAACCGGTTTGTTTGTTTCAAAGTCCATAACGGACATAGCTAGAAATAATTTTTATGTTTGATATCTATACATATTTTAAATTGTAACAGGCCGATGTCTGTACATTTAAGATATTGAAAAAATATATATTTATGGGGGGTCTTTATTAGAGCAACAGAAGCCAAAACAACAGTTTTTAGAATTTTTGTCTGTCTGTCTTTGTTCGCGCATCACGCAATAACTACTGCATGGATTTGAACGCAGATTTCACCACTCTACTTCTAGATGACTTAAAATACAAGCTAAATTTTAGCACGGAAATTTCTTTTTTTAGTCTAAGTACCACACGTACGAAGTCGCGGGCAAAGGCTAGTATTCTAATGTCCACTGCTGAGACATAGCATAGACCTCGTCCATATTATGAGAAAGAGTAGATTGCGTCTGCTTGTTGTTTTTTTTTAAATCCTGACTAATTGCAACATTGTAAGGCCGGCAGGCAAGATTTTTAACATGGGTCGAAGGGACACTGACACGAAAAAGGATAAAAAAAAACATCGGTAATTAAAAAAAATACTGCTGTTTCCTACCTAAATACAATACCTACACGTTCAAAATGTATGGAACAGATGATTTTTTTTAAATGGATTATGTAAAAATTCTGTGGGGGAGCTCAGAATGATGTACTTAGCGTTTTCGCGTCGGTGTCAAATCCACCCTATATAAATAAGTCATTATTTCTACAATATTCGCAAATGCATCAAAATCCTTCTTACTCCGAAGATAACAATTGCTGGGATCAGATACACGCAGGGTCAGTCTCTTTTAGAGGATATCACAAACATGTCTTCGAACTTTGGCTCTAGGACACGCTGGTTTTAAAGTCCAAAATGTGATGTGCTGTTGACATCAGAAACTACTAACATGTTATTTAGCTGTAGCCTTGACTACTAAAAGGTCAACATAATAATGTTAAGCGACGAAACAGCCCATTATACGATTTGGTTTAATTTTGACGAGGACAATAGAGAGTACGGTCAACAACAAAATCGTTATTGAATTCAAAGTTTAGAAGATTTTTTGCGAAAAAAATAAATTGTGTAGGTTCCTAGGTCGAGCTTCCATCAAAATGTGATGGTTATTTGGCGGACATTAGAAAAAAGAACACTAGCGCCATCTATGACGCAAATGAAGAACTAAAATCAGAACCCTGCATCGCGAAATTAAGAGTTCTCCGCGAGTTAAGAACGTGGAAAAGCCCGACAACATCTACCGGCAGTAGCCCACCAGACATAACACCCGTCTGGTCGGAGAATCCTTGCTTTTCAACACAGTATTGAGGACCTTCACACCTCGTTCCTCATACACCTACAGCGACCTCTCCCCTGATACCAAAATCGTTTTTCCTATGGCACATAGCCGCTTATAAATAATATTTTTTTTTTCAACAAAACCTTTTTTTTTAACGCATTTTAAACACATCTGAATCAAATAAAATAAACGATACAATAATTCTCGCAAATTTTACAATTCTTATTTTTTAAACTAGCTGTGCTCGCGGCTTCGCTCACGTGACCGCGTATTCTTTTGGCATTGTCAGAGTAGGTATATTACATGGGGACGTGAAGTCATAGTACATTCCTAACATTCTGTATAAATAATATATTAATTAACTGACTTACTGTTAATTTTAATCAAAATTTAGGACCACATACTGTCGCGAAACTAGTTCATTCACGGATAATCTTAACACCGCGATCCAAAAACTGGCGTCAAATGCCCATCGCCATCTATCGAGCACGGAGTTAACAAGGTGTTGCTTTGCATCCTCGTCAAATTCAAGGAGGTAACTATGCTAATGACTCTTGACCCGAATCAATAATAAAATGGGTAAGTAATTTTTTATATTTTTTTCTTGATATCGGAAATCGATAAGTATACACCACCCGTATTATAACGCGGCCCGTCTAATACTAGCCCTATCACCGTGCTTTTACACACACAAACAAACACAGACGTTTATACGATAAACAGGTGATTCTCCTCTTTTGAAAAGAGCTTCATTCTGAAATAGCGTCAAATTAAAACAACTAAAAAAAGCAGCGTTTATTATTATTGACCAGGTACAGTAATTTATATTGATTGTTTACGTCTTCTATGACAACCTCCTGAATTTTGACGAGATTGCAAAACTACACCTTGTATATTGATTATGTAGATTTTTCAAAGCAGCGCCATATTGAGTACCTTTTACTATCATAACTTTTTGAAAAACTTGGGCAGTCGATTTAAAAGTGATCTTGTGAGCACATTTATTTCATTAGTACCATATTGGTTCAATAGATGTCGTTGCAAATATCTTAAGTAATTATTCGTAAGTGATTGCTTCTTGAACACTTTAAATTCATATGTCTTTTGATTAAGAGCACGAATTGCAATGAAAAAAAACCTAATGCCTTTTCTAAGTTACGCACAATACTTGTGCATTGAAACTAACCACATTGGTTTTGTGAATTTCACGTGATACTTAAACAAACAAACATATTCGTAGTCTCACAGACTGCAGACACACAGACAAACAGACAACAAATTAAAAAATGGTAGAAATGGGTTCTGTTTGTTATCCTTTAACACCCCTACTATTATTTTCTAAATATATTCAACGTACAGAAACGCCACGTCTACAGATGTATTACGTATGTATATGTAGATTCGCAAGAGCTATCAACCCCAAACAGCATCATATTTCTACCGGCTTGTATGATGCTAGGCTGCCTCATGCGTCCAACCTTTTGCAGTTGTGGGTACTTGTACAATGCACCTGTTATGCTAATATATTATTATTTATATACTGAGTAATTAATTAACTTTGTACAGGTAAACATTCTTAGAAGTCCTGACTGTTTACCTATCACGATTTGCGTCATTAAGGGCTAGTTTAAACATAACATAACATCGCGCCTGTAATCCCGAAGGGTTAGGCAGAGGTGTACTTGGGTATACCTGTCAGTTATAGTATTAGTAGTACACCCTCATTTCGCCAGTTATGTTTAAGTCCCATGTAATAGGGGGCGAGCCTATTGCCATTCACCGGGCGCAAATCTACACTCTGTGGCCGCTACTGAGAAATCTGAATAGAAAAACGCAATAAAAATTTTGCCCGACCCGGATATCGAACCCAGGTCGTCATGCTCAGCAGTCGCGATTGCTACCACTAGAGCAACGAGACAGTCTTAGGCTAGTTTTAATTATAAACAATAGATTTATTTTTTTGCTTGGTCTTTACTATAGAAGTGTCTGCCCATTGGAGGCCTATAGGTACTAACGAGTTGTATGTCCAGAGTTCGAACCCAAGCAGGCACTTTGCTACATCATCACCATTGCTCTCAAATTAGTGAAATAAAACATCGTGTCTTAGGACCAGAACTTAATTAAAAAGTCACATCAACCAACCTAGGGCTTAAGCAGTGATAGCCTAGTGGTTTGACCGTTGGACTATCAAGTCATAGGTCTCGAGTTCGAATCCAAGACACGCATATCAGATTTTTCGGAATCGTGTGCGTATTGTATAATTATCGCTTGCTTCGGTGTAGGAAAACATTTTAAGGAAACCAGCATGCTCGAGAGATATTTCTCGATGGCATGTAAAGCCAAGTCAGTGGCCCATGGGCGGCAAAGAAAAACCCTGACATCAGGTTAGGCACTAACTACACGATAAAGAAAGACCTATAGCTGGGCCTATGTGGTGGATGACGGCCTACTGCCTCGAGAGGAAGCCTGTTTTCCAACAGTGGAAATTTTTTAAACTGTTATAGTTAATGTTGTTTTTCATCTGTCTAGCCTTTTCCCAACTATAGTGGGGTCGGCTTCCAGTCTAACCGGATGCATTTTACATGGAGCGACCGCCTATCTGACCTCCACAATCCAGTTAGCACAGGGTAATACGATACCCCTTGGTAAGACTGGTTGTAAGCAGCTATTTTTACCGACAGTAAAAACGCTTTACAGCATGCAGCTCGATGCGCCTCTGGTTGCAGAGGTGCATCGATAGCTTACGACATT
Source organism: Standfussiana lucernea (assembly GCA_964057025.1). NCBI lineage: Eukaryota > Metazoa > Arthropoda > Insecta > Lepidoptera > Noctuidae > Standfussiana > Standfussiana lucernea. The sequence goes on from OZ059805.1 coordinate 3,693,594, forward strand.
CTTAACATTATAAACATAATTAATAAAGACGAAATTAGAATTATATTGCAATGGGTTCCAGCACACATAGGATTACGCGCAAACGAGGAGGCTGACCGGTTGGCAAAATTGGCAATTAACGCGGGGAATGAAATTTCTTACCTACCTGATCACTGGGAATATGTCTCAAAAATCAAGGAGTCTTGTTATGATAAATGGAAAGATCATTTCAATGACATTTCGAACAAAAAAGGTATATGGTACAAAGTAATTCAGAGTGAACCTCCTCGCGTGCCCTGGTTTGATGACATTAATTTAAGTAAGAGTTACGTCAAGGTAGCTTTAAGACTGCGCTCTGGGCACTTTCCGTCAGCAAAATTTGCTTTCCTAATGCGTAAGGCAGCATCTCCAAACTGCGAAGTATGCAACAAAATAGAAGACGTGCAACATTTGCTGATGGAGTGCGTTAAAGAACAAAAATGAAAGAGATTCATTGATTAGGGAGTTTGGTTTGAATATTTTAGATCTTGGGCTTATTTTCACTATTTTAGCGAATCCTAAATCAAATGTTCCAAAAAAAATGTGTGGTCTAGTACAACAGCTTAATCAATGAATAGCTAAATTTGCTAATTAATTAGGACTATAAGAATATTGTTTTTATATTTTAATTTTAGTGCTGTAATAGTAATAGTAGTGATAAGGTACAATGGGGTTGACGTATCCATGTGGATAAAAACCCCCTATTAATATTTAAGAAATAAAAAAAACCCCTTGGTAAGACTGGTTGGCAGACTTTCGGGCCACTGACTACCTGTAACGACTGTCAAAGATCTACAAATGACAGCCGGGACCAACGGCTTAGCGCGCTTTCCGAAGCACAGAGGAAACTTGGTATGTAGTGGATGGTCTGCTTAACCTTTAGGATCAACCCGTGCATCTGTTGTTATTTAGCCACGAGCGTCAACAGAACAAATTCACCCAGAACCGTATTAAATAAAGTTAAATTTAAATATAGGTAAGTATGTAAATCATTTATGTAAATATTCATTATTACAGTAATTTATGTCATACGATTAAATACTTATCAACCGTACAGTCAGGAGCACTAATATGTCCCTATACACGCGGCAAAATTCAAAAGTGACTGCCTCGTGGAATATCGATTGCAACTTTGCGACAAGACCTACTTCAAAATAGTTTGGGGTCCAAAATACTAGATGCTCGTGGCATCATAACATTGCAAACAAATCCAATAGGAGAAAACTACTTTTAAAAGTAACTACATGTTGCTCATGACTGTATCTACCTAAAGAATAAAATCAGTTTTTTAACCACAATTAGTAATATCATATTAATAACAAAATCTAGAATAATCCAACGCGCTATGCCAATCCGCCTAACACGTACAAAATGACATAACAATATTATATAAAAAAGACAATGTTTTCTACATAATGATTCGTCAATTTGAACACTAATCAATACCTAATCATAATTAATTAATAAGCCGATAAAAATTACTTACAAAAAAATCTGCAACTATTTATATCTAATTTTCTTTTCACATAAAAAAAACATCGAACACTCATCCATCAAACAAGCACTACTCAAATCTATAAAATTTAAAAACTCACCAATTCAAAATTCCAATATTTACAATATTTATTTTGCTCAATGTTCCCTCCAAAATAACTCACAAATACGCACTGTGTTAATCTATTGCTCAATAGCAACAGAACTAAAACGATGTTTACGCAACACGACTGTGCGCCAAGGCGGTATGATTTATAATAAAGCGGTTTCTACACTGCCCACGCGCATGTAATCCATGCGCATCACATGTGGTAGGTACAGTCTATTCAAATTCTTTGTTTTTTTTTTCTATTTAAACGACTAACGACTTTGTGGTAGTATAAAATATGTTGATTTCAGAATGAATAGTAAACGAGTCATAAAAATGTTTCCTGTTCGATAATATTTTTTTTTGAGTCCCATTGGTCCCACCAAATAATTTCAGACTGACATCAAAAACTCTACTTTTTGAATGAACTTATAACATTATGCTGATGAATGCATTAAATAGTAAGTAAACAGGGATCACAGAGATATTTAAAGTAAAATTATAACATTAAAACATTGATTTTGTTTTTTAAACTTTTAGCTCCAATAATTTCCGTAACTATAAGGTTCCTATGACCCAAGTATAGTCCAGAACAAAAAAAAAATCGCCATGACGGGAAGAACAAGTGACTATTGGTCTCGTTAAGGGTCTTTTTCAAACTCAAACTCAAACTCAAAGCATTTATTTCAATTAGACCATTACAGGCACTTTTGAATGTCAAAACACAAAAAACAAACTAAGCTACAGTCCCAGTCACAGGGCATAATAACTTGTGAAAGTACTGTAGTTGCCCATTCGAAAGCGTAGATCTCTATGGAGAAGAATGGGCAAGAAACTCCATGGACACTCTTTTAAATCATTGTTGTTACAAAGTCTCGGTTACATCATTCATGTCGAGATTAAACATACATGTGAGAACGATGTAGAAAGACGTGCGAGTAAGAGCGTCCAGAATAAAAAGATAAAATTAACAATTCAAAAATACAATAATCCATGGCAGCTGCGAGATGACCAGTCACAACTGACAGCGCCCGTTCACGAACATGACGCATGGATCAGCCATCATTCAACTCAACCATTTTGGAGGGAACTAAACGACCCGACACACGCGCCACCATCAGCGAGACATTTGAGTGAGCATGACATTCTCTCAACCGCCAGGGCAAATTCGAGTCAGTAAAAGATGTAAATGGTAGCTTTATCGTACATAGAACTCACACATGTGCTATGCAATTATATAATACTAAGAGACTGAATCTATACAATGCAAAGATATGTTTACAATCTTCTGCAGCTTCCACAATAACTTCACAAAGTAATCAATTAGTTTGCCCCTATGGTTGTGGAGCAGGACCAGCATTGAGCCAAGCATTTTTATCATCAATGTAATCTCCCAACTTATAGTATGCTTGCCTACATAGTGTGCGTTTTATACAAGATTTAAACTTCGTCTCATTCAGTTGTTTTACGTTTGTTAAGGGTCCAAACACAACACAACAACGCATTATGTTATGGTAACACACAACATAAAGCAAGCAAAGTTATAGCCCATATTGAACCATGTTTGTGGGTTTTAAGTTTGGTTTTCCAAGCATTGCACAGGCACATGTTTGGCAAGTAAATCGTGAACGCAGTATAGATACGGTACTTAGCACTTCGCGGTTAACTATGGTAAAGTCAACAGAACGTCAGTAGTACTGTAACTACCAATGGTACCCATGTAAACTTTGAGCAGTAGCTACGAAATAAGACGGTTGTAACGGCGGTTGACTGTACTAGGTATATTGTTACGACTAGCTTATGAAAAAAATGCGAATAAAGTTGCATCATTCTATACGAAACAGCTGATAATAAAAATAAGACGAAAAAGATTAGGATGCCAATAATTACTTAGACACTGGATGACTATAATTGTCACCATGAACTTTGAAGTTTCAACCATTCAATGCCAGATTTATGTTTATTTTGTCGCACACAGAGAACATTAGTGAATCATGGTTCAGAGAGTCTGTCGTCTTTTTTAACCGACTTCCAAAAGGAGGAGGTTGTCAATTCGTTTGGTTTTTGTTTTGTGTGTGTATTTTCAGCGATATCTTTTGCATCAACAAAAACGTTTCACGTACTTAAGCGTTTGTTAAAGTGCAGAAACCATTTCGAAAGAAAAGTTATGAAAGTTATGCTTCCAATAAACTGCGTTTGGGCATTTACAAGTATGGGCATTTTGCTTTTTAGCCTTTGTTTTTTTCCATATTTTTTTTTCAAAAAAATCCCGGTACTGAAATCCAGAAGGAGGGATAAGTAAATCTGCTGTTCCCAAAGACGTTTGACTAAGATAGCGGAGATTGGGAATATTTTCATACAAAAATTTTGATCCCGAACATTTTCGATTTTGACACACGAATGCTAATAATGCTGACATGCAGGCGTATTACACAAGAAAAAACGATTTGTTACTAGGTAGTAACAAGTTTTTGGATCACGATTTTCTTCGTCTTGTCCCATCTATCGCTCGTAAATATTTGAATGTCTTTGGCTGTTCCCAATCGAGTTATGTGAACATAATTTAAATAAATAAATTCATATAATCAGGTAATTTACACCCACTGCCATTTATCACAATATAATATAGCTATGAAGCTGCTGAGTTTTTTTTTGGGAATATCAATACAGTCATTGACATTAGACTTCAAAAGCGTGTGCGCCGGTCGCCGATGTAGACAGGTCTTTAACAGTGTGATAACAAGAGATCAACGCACTTATTTGGCGATTGGAAGTCGGTACATTCGGGTTGGTACATTGAGATTGTTGATAGATTTGTTGGTCTTGTCTTAAAATAGATTGATGGAAGTTATATCACGCAGTATTACGCCAGTAAATATTTATTTTGGTGACCATTGATTATTTATTAGAATAGGCGAATTATTATTTACGCCGTATATTGATTGCTTGCGATTGGCTCGTCGGTCAAGTCCTAGAGTCTAGAGTTAGTCTAGGATGCAAGCCATACTGCTCAGCACGGGGTTCGATTCTCGGGTCGGGTTGTTATTGAGTTTTTTTATCGGTACAAAAAACCCTAGGGCGGGATCGTCCACTGCGACCCACTAAATGCACGAAAACAAACAAACAAACCTCTCCGTACACATCCTGTGTACCAGTTGAGTTGGACCCACAGGGATAGCTCTCATGAACTCGCTCCATCTACTCTGACATAGATCTCTACTTACATACACACTGCACAAAACATAAGCTCACGCTACTTTTTTGCTTGGACCCACTTGTGAAACCCCAGGTTAAAAGACAGATACCAAAGCACGCCACCCGTTATGATTTTTAGCCTTACATGTTTCTTTATGTTTTATCCAAGTTCAACATCTGTTCATACACGTACGTGGGCTGCGAGAACCACACGCCAGATCTTTCTGAAGAACATCAACACTAAGGTCTATTAAGTCATGGATAATAAGTTTCCTAGTCGATTGCTTGAAGCCATAAACATTAGACAATTACATAAAGAAAAAGATTTATCTTCATATAAAACAATTATATGAAGATAAATCTCGTTGCAATATAAATTGCGGAAACTGCACAGTTTGAAGCCAAAGGTTTAAATCGCTAGATGAGGCCGTATCCGACTTACTAAGGAGCTGACACTAAGATAAGTGAGTTCACTATCCCGCTTGAAACTATAGATCACATAGTTTTCAAAAGATATTACGGGGTGGAAGGGACATCGACGCGAAAACGGTTACTACGCATTCAGTACATCACTCTGAGCTCCCCCAGATAGAAATTCTCACTGGTAATTTAAAAAAAAAACTGCTGTTTCACACAGTTTGAACGTGTAGGTATTGCATTTTAGTAGGAAACGGCTGTTTGTTTTTTTTTTGTTGTTCCGTTATACCAAATGTAATATGTTTGGGGATTTTGTTATAAATAAATTATTAGTGCTAAATAGAGGATACATTTCTTTTCTTTTACTTTCGGTATGAGTGAGCGAGACATTACTGTTCGAATGTTCAACGAAACAGAAACATGATTATCTTTTTAGAGGTAGGGCTAGGATCAATCTAACGATCTAAATTTTAGCTTGAAGCCATTAAAATCACACAGGGTCGTGCTGAGTCCAAGATGGCATACATTGGAACCACCTACAGGTTTGAAATAATGCACAACTAAGATGATGTTGGTATTTTAACATCACGCTTGTAATCCGTAAAGGGTTAGGCAGAGGTTTACTTAATAAATATTACATCCACATTCCGCCAATTATGTTTTTTAAGTCCTATGTAAGGGCGAGCCTATTGTCATCAACCGGGCACAGATCCAGACTCCATGGCTGTTACTCGATGGACAGGAAATTTGGTAAGCAGTGCACGGTCACCCATCCACGGACCGATCTTAGCAAGCCCTACTTAACCTTGAAGAGCTCTTAACCGGTGAAATTACTTAGAAAACCTTATTACTACAAAAGCGAAATGTTCATGTACAACTGGGCAGTTTAGCGTAGAATGTTGTCCAACTAGTTTACCTGGAGCCAGTCATGCACGATCATTTACTTACTTCATACAAGTATCTAACGACCTAATGCAATAGATTTTATTGTAGCTAAATGGATATATATGATGACGCACTTGTATTATGTATGACTCACTTGCTTAGTTAGCAAGATTTTGTCCTCTTTGGCCCCCAAGTTGTCCGAGCAATGGTGCAAAGTGGAATGTTAAAGTTTTCATTTCTACTACGTAACATAACATCACGCCTCTAATCCCTGAATGGTTACGCAGAGAGGCACCTAATAGTACACCCACATTGCGCTAGTTATGTATAAGTCCCATGTAATAGGGGGCGAGCCTTTTGCCATCATTCGGAAATAAATCCAAACTCCGTGGCTGCTACTGAGAAATTCTTGATGGAGAAACACAATAACATTTTGCCCGACCTGGGTATCGAACCGAGTACCTCATGCTCAGCAGTAGCGCTTGCGACCACTTGGGGATTACATGCGTGATGTTATATTATATAATTATTATGTAAAACTGTCTCGTCTGGGTTCGAACCTGCTAGCACAATTCGTAAGTTGCGGCTGTTTTCACTAGTTCACGAACTGCTCTCTGCTTTTTTATTGCCTGTAATTAAATTGCGTTTAAAATGCCTATCTTCTATTTGCTATAAAATATTGCCAAGGCGTAGTTTCAAGTGCCCGGATAGTTGACGTTCAGTTTTTCTACATATATCGTCTTAGTAGCTGACCGGCGCAACTTCGTCTGCGTAACATTTTTGATTAATGCTCCGCTCCTATTGGTCGCAGCGTGATGTTTTATAACCTATAGCCTTCCTCGATAAATGGGCTATCCAACACTAAAATAATTTTTCAATTCGAACGAGTAGTTCCTGAGATTATCGCGTTCAACCACACGAAAAAACTCTTCAGCTTCATAATATTAATATTAATTAATATAGATATTAGTATAGATATAGCGTGTATTTACTTCGATACCTTTTCCTCCATATTATACTTCAGTACCTACTCGATTCTTTACAGTTGATTTAAGTAGAATACCATGATGCGAAGACCCCAAATTAATTCGAATAGGGGCAGGAAAGTGTTGGGTTCATAGAAATGGCTATTAAGTACACGTCTAATTGGCATTGGGTGATAGTTTGATAAACTATTTACCACATAAGGAGGGGTAAGTACGAGTAATAGATGATATAACAACAAAATCTCTAATATTAACAACATATGTATAACAACGGAACCTATAATTTTATTTAATATAGCGACTAGTTAATATAATGAACGATTGATATAATTTTAAAATAACAAATTTTTATAAGCATAACATACATTAAACATAACATCGTTTGACATAACATACATTAAATACAAAATCGTTTGACATACCACTCAAAAGATATAAAACTTATTTGGTATAATATGATGAAAACGCCTACTTAAAAACACAAAGCAAAATTGCATAGACACGGGTTAGCTCCTTTAGTATTATTTTCATGTTGTAGCCTGTGGGTAGCTCAACAAAAGTTATTGTTAAAATGAAATTAGACCAAATGAGTTTATACGTTATGAGACGCACCCAGTTCTATCGTAGATATAGGTAATAGTAACCTAAGTAGATATTAAACATAACCAGTAACTGATAACTACCTGTGCTAAGATAGGTCGACGGAGCCCCGCTTCGCGGAGCTCCTATTTCTGGGTGGTTTAAAAAAAAACAAGCACGAAGGCTAAGCCAACCATAATAGGCAGCCTTCTAACCTCCGAATATATAATCCGAATCGGGCTACTCTTAGTCGGGGTGTTAACCATAATGACGTTTTTTATATATATTAAACGTTAGACCTAATGATTTTCGATTACATAACCGTTATATCAAACAACGTTATACTAATTAAGTTTTAGAATAAATATATGTTATATGTAAAGAAATTATATCAACAGTTGGTATATCTCACGTTGATTATATCTTATGAACGATAATAAAATGAAATTAGAACAAATGAGTTTATATGTTATGAGACGCACCCCATAAGGAGTAGGGTAATCTAAAAGTAAACAAAATAATTATAATAGAATAAAGTTTATTTAACTACTCTGATAACTACAATCACAAAATACATTAGGTACTCGTACTTACATCTAAAAAATACAACAGATCTTACATGTTTTGAGTTTTTTTCTAAATCTAGATATGATTAGCATGTTCCCAGTCGTTACTGGACTGCGAATCCCGGACTCTGACAAAGCGGAGACGAGCGGAGCCAAGAGGACACGTGCAAGATTCGAGCAATCACATTGGTTGAAATCTCTCCTCTGCCCTGTGATTGGTCGGATTCCACACGTGTCTTCTACGCTCCGCTCGTCTGCTCTTTGGTGGAGTCTGGGCTTAAGCATAAGCATAATTGACCTTTAATATTCCCAAAGCTGAGACACAGTGACACAGGTCTCTCGTGAGTGGTAGTGGGCTAAGTCCATCACGATGGCCCAACCCAGGTTGGTAGATGTTATAGTGTCTTCGAAATCTGATTAAGTCTTTTGAATACAGACTGCTTACTGTTTTTTTTTTGGGTGGGAAATCATCAAATGACCTCTCCCGCTCTGGGAGCGGGAGGGCGTGCAGATTCTTACTGACTAAGGGAAAGGCTGATAGAAATCCCTAGGAATAGGGATTTCTATCAGCTTTGCTTTCTGTATGTAGTGGTATCGTACAAGCGTTCTATCTTAGGTTCCACGCTCGCGGTGAAAAGGTGCCCTATACCGCGTTCGATATTAAATACGTTATTAAAGGTAATATAATATTTTTCTACTCACATTAAGTTTTCAGTAAAAAGTGAAAATGATAAGGTTCAACTAATTGGTGTTGAAGAGAGAAAGTAACAATAATTATCCTTATTTATAATTCTAATTTTATCACTTACAATGCTTCTGTCACTTTTCAGTGATTGACAGTTGACGGAATAAATTATTACAAAATGCATTAAATACTTCTTGGTATGTTTTATAAATCTATTTTCTACTAAAATGAAAGAGTTTAACAATACAGTTACCAAATTTACTGTGCTGCATGATTCTATCAGCGGTTTGTAACTACGGCCGCCATCTTGGTTTTTAAAATATAATGGGGAATATTGTTAAAAGCTCATTGTAGATGACGCGTCCATTGCTAGGTCCCAATCTGACCAATGAGATCAAGCTATTTTTGAAAAAATAAAGTGACATTACCAGTGTTTCATCCAATGACGACGCTTGGAACCAACTATGCTAGCGCCATTCGTTTCACAGTTGCTATTGTAACCAAAAGATCCATGCTACACTGTACTGTTTAATATAATACTAGATTATTGCCTACAGTGGCCCTATCATGACGTCTTGGACGAAATGTTTTAGTTTACCTTCCAGTGTGGGAAAGAGATGGCGCTAGACAGCTGTATGTGTGCAGTTGTGTGTATTCCTGCACTAAGACGTCATGGTAGGGGGCCACAGGTACAGATTACTTTACATTGTTTCTCCTGTCCAACGTCTATTGGATGCGAAGGTTTACGTGTGAACAAACCGTTTAGTTTCAATAAGTTGTTTTTTTCATGCTGAGATATCATCAACACAACTGCAGAGTTGCGATAGCTTATTTACCTTTACACCTCACTCCTCCCCGGGACGAGGCCCACGGGTCCAGCGTGCCTGCGCTAGTCCGGGGCAGCGGAAGTCACAGTAGATCCCGCTGCCTTCCGACGACACAAGTGTGGAGGGAACACCAGTGAAGTTATAGTCAGCACGAGTCTGACAGACCTCTGCGGCGGAGGACATCCATTGAGGAAAATACGCTTATTTCCCTAGACCTTACATGGGTCATAGCAGGCCAGTCGCAGTTTTGGTATGAAGCTACAAGCACGTGACTGTCCCGTCTGGATGGACCAATTCAGTGGGGCTGCCGCGCGCCGCCCGCGTCACACGCGCACCGCAGAGTACATCGGTCGGTGATTACATTTGTTATTCTTATTTATGTCACCCGTATTTAGGTACTTAGTTTGAATATTAATTATTACCATTAATTATTTCCTATTTTATTTTTCATACTTGTTTTTTAAATATTCCTATACGGTGTTGCTTTGCATCAAATTCAAATTCATAGAGGTAACTATGCTAATGATTCTCGACCTGAATCAATAATAAAATGGGTAGGTAATTTGTTATATTTTTTTCTTAATATCGAAAATCGTTAAGTGTACACCACCATATTAAAACGCGGCCCGTCTAATACTAGCCCTATAACCGCGCTTTCACACACACAAACCAACGCAGACGTTTATTCGATAAACGGGTGATTCTCCTCTTTTGAAAAGGGCTTTATTCTGAAATATAGTCAAATTAAAACAACTAAAAAAAGCAGCGTTTATTATTATTGACCAGGTACCGTAATTTATATTGATTATTTACGTCTTTTATGGCAACCTCCTGAATTTTGACGAGGTTGCAAAACTACACCTTGTATACACACCTTGTCAGGGTGGACAGCGACGCGGCGACGCTAAGCCATTAAAAAAAAATCACCTGTTCAGTACATTTTGACGTGTAGCGTAGGTATTGCAGATAAGTTGGAAACAGCTGTTTTTATCCAGCTGCCTAACGAGAACCTCCTTAGGTATTGGTTGAGGCTCTTTGATGAAAGTATGGACGCCTGCACTAATGCTTAAAGCAATCGGACACAAATAGTCGTGTCACTTCTCAAGAGTGACAGGAGCGCTCTCGTGTGTTCCATCTGTCACATTACGTGCTAACATTATCCGATACAGTTGTATTATTTTTTAATCTTCTAAATAAATTAGTTAACTAAAGTGAATTATCCTTGTTATTATGGCATTACTCTTGGCAATTAAGCCATTGGCTGAAACGACTATCGGCACAATGATCGCTGAGTCCGCATCCCACATGTCGACAACATCGCGAGCCAAGTCAAGATACTTGATTTGCTTAACTTTCTCGGCTTTCACGAGGTTCTCGTCATGCGGGACCGTTATGTCAACAATCATTGCGCGCCGCTCTGATCTATCCACCACATCTATATCAGGCTTGTTGGCCACAATAGTCCTGTCAGTGATGATGGATTGATCCCAGTACAGTGTGATATTGCCATTTTCAAGAACTGCGTCGGGCACATACATATTGATTTAGCGCTGTGCGGCCTGAATTGCACTTTATTGTGTCGTGACAAAAGTCGCTATTAATTTAATTGATTTTGCGGAGAGAATCCGTAAAGACCGCCTTCTACTCTCTGTAATGTAGGTATTAATTAAAGCTGCTATCGTGTACCGTATAAATCAGATTAAATCATTTGCAACGTGCATTAAACTAAACTTGTGCACTATCTTATCCTAAGTATAAAGAAATAATTTATTCTCTAGGCATTTCTATCGCCATTTGTTTTAGTTTTCTCCTGTGAACCTTGGTGGATGCGGTCATGGGTATATCGTCGACGAATAACACGCCGCCTCTGAGTTGCTTCGCGTCTGAGAGAGATTCTGTAAAATAAAATGTATTTGATAAAAATATGTACTTATTTAAAAAAATTACCATAACTACCCTTAAAACGGGCCACTCCCGTAATTTTTGAAAATTGATCATGGAGGTGTTGAAATTCGCAAAGGAAAGTGCAAAAAATGCGCGGACGAAGTTACGTTCTCTGTATACCTAATAAGCCTCTGTATACCTAGTACTTAAGCCTCTGTATACCTAGTAAGCCTCTGTATACCTAGTACTTAAGCCTCTGTATACCTAGTAAGCCTCTGTATACCTAGTAAGCCTCTGTATACCTAGTACGTAAGCCTTACCTTTAACCCAGTCCTTGATCTCGTCAGCGCTGGGCTCAGCCCCAGGTCTGGGTACCACACACGCGACGGGCAGATCGCCACACTCGTCGTCGGGGACGCCGGTCACCGCCACGTCCAACACGCCCGGGTGCTGACGGATTACTGCTTCTATTTCTACTGGTGATATCTGGTTAGAGAATATTGGGAATTTAATTTCAAATAACATCAGGCCTGTAACCCCCGAAGGGTCAGACAGAGATGTACCTAGTGATACACTCACATTTCGGCAGTTATGTTTAAGTCTCATGTAATAGGGGGCGAGCCTAATGACATCAACCGGACACAAATCCAGACTCCGTGGCTGCTACCTTACCAACGAATCGAATCCAGGACCTCGCGTTCAGCAGTCGCACTTGCCACCACTACACCAATTTAATTTGTAGGTATTATCATGGTTCCTTGAAGGCAGTGATGCATCACCAGAACTCTCAAAACGGGGAATAAAAACATTGTGAGGAAACCGGTATGTTCTAGTATCCAATAATTCGAAGACATATGCATGTGACATGTGCCAACCCATCTCTACTGGACCCGCGTGGTAGGTAGAATCCTCCATCCTCTGTTCCTCTCACAGAGCTGAGATTTGTGCCCCACTGGTGGGAACATTATAGTGTAAATATGATATCGAGTTAAGTAAAATACTTCTCAATGCCCGGCCTCAAGGTTACATTCACAGCCTGAACTATTACTTTGACATTACTACTAAATGATAAACGATAAATGATGTTTATTTTTCAAATAGGTTTTTACAAACACTTTTACACGTCTTCTTTTTTAAAACTAGATGAGGCCGGTGTTTCGTATCTGACTACTCTGAGAAGAAACAGCACAGAAGAACCACACAGATTTGAGTGGTCCAGCCAGCGCAAGCATTTGTCAGTTATCGTGTAGCTCGACTCATAACTCAAGGAGCTCAACGAAACGACGAACAATACCAAAGAAAGGACATTTGTGTAGGTCGCTTATAGTACTCAAACTGCCAGACAATAGTATAAACAAACAAAAAACATAAAAATTACCCACATTGTCCTCACATTCACACTAATCAAATAAAATTGATAATACTTACAAAACAAATAAAGAGGATGTAGTTTACTTGGCAAATTAAAGTCAGAATTTTGCTCTCAATCAGGTAGGGTTAAACTCATACCTGATAACTCTTGTATTTCAGCAGCAATTTGATCCTTTCCACAAAGAAGAAATTCCAGTTTTCATCCCTATAGAAAGTGTCGCCAGTTTTGAACCAGCGGTCTTCGGCGAAGGTCTCTTCAGTGGCTTCGACGTTATTGTAGTATTCCTGTCGAAATAGTAATAGCAACAATATCAGACTTGCGAAAACAGTAATCTTCTTCTTCTTTGCATGTCGATGAACTCAAATAATATCCTACCAGTATTTAGCCACCTGCACAGCTCTTTCGTCGGCTTCATTCTCTCCTCAGGCGAGAACATGGACTTAATATTCAAACAAGACTGAGTACTCCAAAATTCATATCACACTAAAATGAACCATAACGGCCAGGTCGTAGGTTTCCTTTTCTTAGGTTATCATAGCCGAGGCAAAATGAGGTGAGAGAGATAGCCAGAACCGAGGCCGTTTGTCCCTTTTTCTCAATTGACAAAAGATGAAAATTTTAAAGACGGTGGTTGAAAATAATACACCAACTACAAGAAGGAAAATAATATTATACAGGATCGAAGAGACACCGATGCTAAAAGGGTTACCACGTATTCAATGCATCATTCTTAACATAATAAAAATAGCTGTTGATCCAACAAAAGTGCAATTCCTACACGTCAAAATGTAAGGAACAGTTTAAAAAAAAAAACAATTTGTGGGGGGGGGGGGTCAGAATGATGTACCGTTTGTGCGTCTGTGTCCCTTAACATTCTTACCTTAAAAACACTTGGTCCTTTGATCCACAACTCGCCGGGTACGTTAGGTTCATAAATGTCTTCTTGAGTCTCAACGTCGATAATCTATAACAGAAAACTATAATAGATCATAACCCATCCTTCGTAAGAGACCATCAAAGCAAGAGTTTAAAGGTATATTCTAGGCACGCTTTTGGGGACCTTTTGGCCTCATACAGGACCTAAGCTGATCTTTTTCATCTTTTCACTGGTCCATTTAAGTTTTTTGTTCTTATTTTTGTAATTAGTTTTATTTCCTTTTTTTGTTGTTTTATTTTATTGTTTGTCCTGTGTGAGTCAAGAAATACTTTTTCATTATTTCTTTCATCCATTGCTTTCCTTCATGTGAGATCAAGGTTAAGAGAAGGTTTTTCAGAAAACGAGACACCTTGTTAGTGTGATGATATTTATTCTGGATTGGATCCGAAGGAGAGGTTGTTCCACTACTTCTTCTCCCCGGCTAAAAGGAATGAAGGAAGACAAAAGACGTGCGTTTTGAGGGTTCTACTAACTAACTCTTCAAAAAGTGCAGTTTCTCAATATGAGACTTTTGAAAGATAATAACAATAAAAATACATTAATTCGCACAAGTTCAAATAAATAAAAGTATTTGATAAACAGATAAACAATTTTTGACATCTTTGAACCACGGGCGCTCAAGTTGGTAGAGACAAACATGGTAGCAGATATTGCAGAATTTCCTTACCCGATATTGGAAACACCCCATTGGCTTGCCGCAGGACCCTGGCGCGGGGTTGTCTCCATGGAATGCAACACCACTCAGCTCGCTCATGCCGTATACGTTCAGGACTTCTGTATCCGGGGATATAATCTAAAAGAAATATTAGAGTAGAGCTATATATACTTGGATATGCATAATTGCATACCCAATTTATATCTACCAGCAGTAAACCAACGGCAACCTTTAAGAACTTTAAAGAGGACTAGGACTTTAAAGAGCATTGTGATTTTGACAGACGCGTGATTAGCTATACTAACATTGAGGATTAAGTATTTATCGAATTCATCACCAAAATATCAATGCATCGTAAGTATGACTGGCCTGGAAACTGTGAAAGCGAAGTAAAACTTGCTAGTAAAAATGAGGTAGCATTTCTAAAATGATAATGTATAATCTTATTTATCTGCCAACTGCTGAGTCCCCTGTTGCCAATAAAGTGCATCATACGTAAGTACTTAAAGATAGTGACAGTCTTAGGGAATGACTAAACGTATACAAAATGTCACAGTCAATACTTTTAATAAGTCAAAAGTTCAAAACCGGTTTAAACGGTACACCTTTTTTTAACAATAACTGGAATTTCCTGTATTTCGTCAAAAACTTCAATAAAGCAGTCAGATTTCATAGCAAATTGCCCATGGTCCTTTTAGCCGAAACTGCTATCTATTCTGCTTCAAACGTTTTGTACAAACCTTCAATTCATCGATCAGTTCCTGAGGCACAGCGCTTCCACCCAACATGAGGAGTTCCAAGCTGGTGAAGTCACACTTATCACGTTCGTCGGGCTTGATGAGCGACGTCATCATTGTGGGGCTGAAGATGGTGTAGGTTGGCTGTAAAGGCACTTAATTAGAACAGTAGAATCAGGCAATACCAGCCTGAAGAACGACGCCTGAAGGTCACTCAACCCTAATGCAGTCCACTGCTGGACAAAGGCCGTCCAAGCTGTACCACATCATCTAGTCTGATCCAGACACAAAGGACGTCGGTCCATCTTACTGGGAGCGTCTCACACTCACACTCTCCGGAATACATTTGCTCCAAAGGCCATAGGGCAAAGTAAATGAAATTATTGCTGGAAAATTCTGAAATCTTGTAAAAATCTGCGGACCACTCTGGATGCAATTGCGATCACCACGTATTGTTCAACACTATAAGAAGAACTTCAGAATTGACTGTTATAGAAACAGTTTGAACATTATACGTATATGCTGACTATGCCAACGTTTAGCTATCTCCTGTCATTTATTTTTTTAACACTTTAAGCACAGATCAGCACTAACTGTTTCATTAACAATATCTACTAAAGTTGGTTTTCGGTAAATTTAGTATTCTTACCCTATACGTGTTGATAAGATCATACGCATGGTCTTGTGTCATGTTCTGCGACGTCTGAAGTCTGGAGAACCTCAATATTGGAGATACGATGAAATTCAAGATGGCGGTCAGCCATTGCAGCGGTGATCCGATCAAAGCGAGGCGTGTTGGTGTCGGGAATGTCGTGAATCTAGACCTATTGAAAGGAAACAAAGAGATTTAAGGTAAGAGAGGCTAAAGAAGATTTCGTAATTGAAAAATGTAGTAAAAATTGCCTAGTTTGACACGTTCTTATTTCTACCATATTAGCCCACCAAAAGGATATAGGATTAGGAAATGCCCGTGATTGGCTTACTTTTTAATGGACAAGGGAAGGGACATGTAATTTCGTTGCGGGAGAAATAGGAAAGAATCAAATCAACGTACTCAACGTAGGATCCCAGAGCAAGCGAAGTGAGCTCGATTTTATTTTCACCCTCATTATTCGTTCGATTTTCTGTTGACTATTCAAACAAAAATAGACATTGGTTTCTCAACATACGCAGAAAAAAAGAACGATTGATGGAGCAGCGAACGAAGCGAACTGTAAAGTTTTTGCACCCCTCATACAGAAACAAGCGCGTTGCTTTGTCTTCTTTACGTAAGAGAATTCAATCAGAACCGTGAGAAAGAGAGATGCAAGAGCGAGCGAAGTGAGTTCGAAAATATTTACATTCCAATAGATAGATATTGCCAAAAAGTACAGAATGTCGAACATGTCATTTTGCTAACTTGTGCGTCGAGGCACCCGAGTGCGCAGCACGCATTGCACAACCGGTTGTGGCAGGCCTGAAAACAAAAGTAAAATCGAATCTGTATAGCCTACAACATCTTCATTTCTCAAAATCAGGGACCGATTCATCGGTTTAAAAGGTTAACCGGTAAGAGTCTAACCGGCTAGACCTGTAACCCAAATGTTAATTAACCACTATACGGGTTAACCCTTATAATAAATGGCTTAAGCATTTACATATTGCTGATTAACCAAAATAAAGAGACAAAACACCTAGCGCGGGCTAACTCTGTAACTTTTGCATATTTATTATTTACAAAAACGGACTCTGAGCGTGAACCGGTTATTATAGGCTGATTACCCCTATAAGCGGGTTAACATTTAATCTAGGGTGTTCCACCTTACTCTAAAAATAACCCGACTAAAACCCTACACGGGTTATCTTTTCGGTCCCTGATCACAGTCGATAATACCTACCAGAATCCTGTCAACCTCAAACTATTGGGTCCACCGTAGGGGGGTTCTTCATTCGAATGGACAACGGTACAACTTCTTTACACTGTTTTGGGCTTAGCAAATGTCCCCATTTATTGCAGTTTCAGAAACGTTGTTCAGATCGTCAAGGATGCAGGTGACCCTCAAGCCAATGAAAACAGAAATCAACAACACTTACCACACGTATGGCGTAATGATGGCGAAGTTCTTGTGGGTGACAGCAGCAGCCTTGGGCAGACCAGTAGTTCCACTCGTAGCGATCAGGAACGCTGGTGAGTCTTCGGGGTCGAAGTCTGTACACCTGTAAATGCACTAGATAGTAGTAGCCACAAACAATTGGTGTGTGTATTGGTGTATCTACAAATTTTTGGTCATACGCCACGAAATGGAAATTGTACATTATAAAAAGATACAGAAGATAGCACGTCAGTACGTCAGTGGTAATAAAACCAGTGCAAGCTGGTCTCTTATTCTATTGAAATTCTGTTCCACACGAGGCCCGCTCAAGTTCTATGAACCCACGAAGACGTCGTACGTTGTCCCTGACCTACCAGACGAAAACAGAAGTAACTGAAAAAAAAATGTACTCGTCTGGAATTATTTCATGCAACACACTTATCGTGAATAGAATAATATAGTATCACCTATCATTGAACAACGAGCATAAATATGCACTGCCTATTTACACACGAGATCGCGATGATCGTCATGATAACTTAAGTAGACCATACAATGACTTCCTCATAATTGAAGGTGCTCATATTACCAGCTACATTGTCACAAGATCTTGGGAAGATTGCAGGGGTCAATGGAGCGAGACTACTATACTCAGTTGAATAACAATCAGGATATACTAAAGAGCAGAGACATCGGCCATAAGGGGTCTGAATATTTTGGCCCGCGAAACTTCCGCCATTTTGTTTCATATTCAAAATAGCAGCCACGCATATATTCAATAGCTGGCATCATTACAAACAAGTATTGAATGAGACAAAATCTTCTAAAACGTACCAGAAGTTAGGCAAGCCATGCTTCATATAATAAAATAAAATGACCGGCGCAACTTCATCTGCGTAACATTTTTGATTAATGCTCCGCTCCTATTGGTCGCAGCGTGATGTTTTATAGCCTTCCTCGATAAATGGGCTATCCAAGACTAAAAGAATTTTTCAATTCGAACCAGTAGTTCCTGAGATTAGCGCGTTCAACCAAACAAACGAACAAACTCTTTAGCTTTATAATATTAAGTATAGATTCTTCCCTTTAGAAGTTGTAAGTCATGGGTCCAAGTTGTACTTTGTGTATTTATTTATTTATTAAAACTTTATGCACAAGTAAAACACTGTACAAAGGCGGACTTAATGCCTTGGGCTTTTGGCTATTATTTATGGTATGGTTTTTTTTTTAATCCTTGCTCCTCATTAAGAATGACTCCTATATCGTGGCTGCGCTTACAAACATTTAAACTCACATGCACAAACAGCCAGACCCGGAACAACTACCTGTAAGCCATACAAATATTTGCTCCGTGCGGGAATCCAGCCCGCGACGCGCAGTGCAGCATCCAATCGCTCAGCAACTGCGCTAACCGTACTGTCAATTCCATCTTTACTGCCCTCAAAAGGGAAACTGGTACTTCCACTCACTGACAGTGACAGGACATCTAATTCCCTGCAGTGGGACCACTATAGGCTCATTATGTGCTTATTAATATATACTAAACCAACCAATCAAAAACATAATTAAATTCAACGAGACCACGAGTGGTTGTTTATAGTACACAACGAATCGAAGAACCAGAATTATAACAAGATAACGGAAAGTTTGTAATATTAATAGTCCCTGTTTACGGTCATGGTCTCTAGTGGAGACTAGTCATTTGTGCAGCTAATATTGTAGTGCACATGTGCACTTTAGTATCTGCTGCAAACACTAGTGCACTCACTCTCTTTCTCTCTCTTACCTCACTCTCATACCACACGACGTCCGAAACGACGGCAATCTGCCGGAGAGAGATCAGGCGCAGAACCAACGTTTTATTGTGCTTACGAATTCGTAGTATTATAAAAGTATCCTTACTTGAAATCTTCCACTGGTGAGTCATCTCCATATTGCTCCATGAAATCCTTGAAGCTGCTGAGGTAATCTCCCTTGTCAAAGCTGACTATCTGAGCGTCCAGATTCAAGTTGTTCAAGGTCAGCTGGACATCTGACGCGCGGTCGCTTTGGCAGAATATTATTTTGGGTTTAGAGAAAGCAAAGCTTTGTTGCAGTTCGTCTGGAAAATTAGATGTACCTGTATTCAGCTTATCAAGGTAGAGCACCCTTTGCGCATATAATTTAAAAAATCCAATGGAGAGAGCCTTTTGCCGTCGGGCTGCTAACTAACGGGAAGATAAACGCAGTAACCCATGACTAGCAATCCTAATTATTCGTGACTAAAACACCAACCAGACATATTTAATGTTTAAACAAACAATTATTCCAGTTTTTAGGCCTAAGAACGCACACTGATAAATTGTGTGTGTACAAAGTTCTCAATCGTTTGGAAAATTCCTATTTCTATAATTACATTCTTGTTATTACAAGACAGTTTAAAGTGCTAGCTTGGTCATTGTTTAATAATCTCAAATAATATTATCAGCTCGAAAGCATCTACAGAAGATAACTCTTTAATCACTATGGTTGGTGGTTAGCAAGAAGGTGATCGATCCAACCCATCATCAACATCATTTCAGGCTTCAGCCAAAAGAGTTTCCTTGCTGGACATCCCCTCCCCTAAACGTCGTCTCATCAAGCGGTCCTGCACTCTTCGTATCCGCCGAATTCCACCGACCTTCACCAGAGGACCTAGACTACGGATAATCACTTGCAAGGCGTTTCGTCAAGGATAGAGATAAGCTTTAAGGTATTTATCTAATAAAAATATATAGAATTTCGCTCGTCTAGACCCTGGTCATTGCGTTACGCATAGGCATGATTTGCTAGAAGCTGGTCATATCATACGTACAAACAAAAAAAAGGAAAATTGCCTTCTTTTTTTAATGCAAAGATGAGAGGAATCACAAAACACATACTTGTAGTTAAAGTCCTGTCGACAGCAGCAACAATGACTCCAAGATAAAGCGCAGCATACAAGGGTATGGCTACGTCCAGATGGTTGGGAGCCATCAGTATTATCACGTCTCCATGCTGAAGACCCAGGTTCTTCAGGCAGTTGGCACATCGCACTGTCCTCTCCAAGGCTGAAGCGTATGTTTCTGATTCTCCTGTTGCTCCGTCAATCTGTGGAAATGATTAACTATGAAAAAAAAAGATTCTAAATACTAAACAGTTCACCAGTGGGCTTAGTTTAAAAGTTGCATAAGAAAAAGATATTTAAAAAGAAGTCGTTTTGCTCGTGGTATGACCACTAGTGGTGGGGATGAAACGTATGTGACGAAAACTGATGAATATAAATGCTAGTGGATAAAGAAAAGAAAGTAAATGAACGCTCAGGAAGGTTGACAGGGGAGAATGAAAGAAAACATGCTGCGCCGACCCCAAGTAACATATGACAAGAAAGATGATGACGATTTCTTTTTGCAATACCAGTGCTGAAACTCATCATACCTGCAGCACAAAATCTGGTGCATCCTTAAAGCTTTGCAGCAGGATCTTCCCAAGATGGTGTCGGTCTGAAGGGATCCCCGACTCGGCCACTATTCGTGATGTTAGCTCCCCCACGAACCAGTGGACGGAGTCATTGGCCATCCGACGTAAAGTCATGTTTGGTCCTTAGAGTCCTGTTTTTGGTCCTAAAGAATGTCGATCTGAAACAAAAATTGAGTGTTGAATGTTGAGTTAGTTAGTTGCGCTTCGATTATTATTCTCTTAAGAGCACTCTGACATTTTGGCATTACGCTAATGTTACAATTCACCTAAAAGGCATATAACGAAAATGTATTCTATTTTAATATAAAACTATAGGATATTTTTTGAAATTGAAAAAAAAAACGATGGTCTATATTCAATAGAATTTACAAATTAGAGGTCCCGAATCAAGTCTCCGTGAGTTTTTGGCTAAACATGCATCGGGGGAATGATTATTACTAAATAAATAAATATGTAAGTTATCTAAAATTCGCTTTATTATTATTGTAGTAGGGAAAATAAACTATTTTAACAAGAAATTGTTATTTTAAGCACCGAACGAAAAACACAATTTCAATGGGCAAAACCTTGCAACTTCGCATTTTTGTTTTTTACACCCCTTTAGGATGGTATTTATTTTCAGTGTCATCTAAACATTTGTTGGCGCAATTAACGTTGATGAATTAGTTTAAAAAATAAATTGCTTTTATTAATTTAATGTAATAAGAAAAACTTTTTTGCAAAAAAAAACCGACTTCCAAAAAAAACACTAAAAAAGTGGGAAATAACTTTACTTTCGGAAGTCGGTGACTATTGTTTGTTTCATTGACTTTTTTGCCACCGACTTCCGAAAGTAAAGTTATTTCCCACTTTTTTAGTGTTTTTTTTGGAAGTCGGTTTTTTTTTGCAAAAAAGTTTTTATTTTACCCTTTTTAGTTCAAATTCCATCACACACAAATCCATGTCAAGTATCAATTTCGCAATTTCTTTTACTTGGATGACATATTGTTTCCAGCTATTTTGATTTCAAAACCAAACTACTGAACCGATTTCGATGAAATTTCTATGGGACCAATCGGAAAGTAGATCCATTCAGATAAAAGAAGAATTTTTCAAATCGGTTCATAAATGACGAAGATATGAGGTAACAAACACAAAAATTTCCAGCTATTTTGATTTCAAAACCAAACTGCTGAACCGATTTTGATGAAATTTCTATGGGACCAATCGGGAAGTAGATCCATTCAGATAAAACAAGAATTTTTCAAATCGGTTCATAAATGACGGAGATATGAGGTAACAAACACAAAAAAAAAAAAAAAAAAAAAAAAAAAACATACAACCGAATTGAGAACCTCCTCCTTTTTTAGAAGTCGGTTAAAAATAAGTTCGATTCAAAAGAATGACCATTTACATAATTCTATATTTTACTGATATTTTTGCTTATACACCTAGGCACATGTTTTATACGAATATTTGCACGTCAGGGTCCCGAAATACCCACGGCATTATTTTTTATTTGTGTGTACAAGTAAGCGTTTTTGACAAACATACTATGACACCTGTTTTCATTAAAGGGGTGGGCAGGTAGTACACACAAATTTCACCACATATGTTTGTTTCAGGTAATATGGTGTTGTGGGTGTGCAAAGTATTTGATTTGATTTAATTGCCATACTATGTTGGTTTATGTTTTGCTGTGTAAGTGTTTATTTCTAGAAGAATCTGAATGATATTTCATCACAAGAGTCAGAAACATCTTATCAATAGTTCAATAATTAAAAACAATAATGCGTTTACAAGTGCAGATAATAATATGGAAGTGAGAAGTTCGTAAACAATGCACATAATTATATAATAATTATTGTCAACACAATATAATTTACTACAATATGCAGTTGTGACGTTAAATTACTACACGTCGTTGTATTTGGACTTTATTGGTTCCAGAGATAAAGTTTAAAATCTTACTAAAATGGTGTACCTATGGTAATTACATGATCATGTTTCTAGGTTCTGCGCTGTTTATGTATTTTGAATTTACTAGTCCTTAAGATAAAGTTTAAAATCCAAAGTAAATGGCAATGTGTACCTGTGGCTTCCTTTTATATATTTAGGCTAAATACATGATGCTTACGTTTCTAGGTCCTATGTCAAGTGACAGTGTCTTTCTATTTTAAAATTATTGGTCCTTAAGACAAAGTTTAAAATCCAAAGTAAATGGTAATGTCTTTTAATTACAGTAACCAGTTAGCTCTTGCAAGTGGAGCACGATTTTGTTCGAGTTTTTATGTGTATCATAATATGATTTTTAATACACTACTACAAATGCGAAAGATTATGAGGAGGAGATGGATGGATGGATGTTTGTGTCTCTTTCACACAAAAACTACTGAACGAGTCTGGATATAATTTGGCACACAGATCATTTTTACCTAATTTATCTCGGCGCTTTTCTGGTGGTCGCCATTGTTGATTTCGGCTTTCAGGAGTTGCAGTGGTTTGAGAATAGGCTGGCGGGCTTGTCCCAATAAAAAAAACGTAATTTATCTCATAGCTTACTTTTTATCACATTTGTGCGTCTAGTGGGCCAATTACCGAACTCCACGCAGGCAAAGCCGCGGGCATTAGCTAGTCGGTAATCTATACTAATATTATAAAGCTAAATAGTTTGTTTGGTTGAACGCGCTAATCTCAGGAACTGCTGGTTCGAATTGAAAAAATCTTTTATTGTTGGATAGGCCATTTATCGAAGAAGGCTATATGGTATAAAACATCACGCTGCAGCCAATAGGAGCGGAGCATTAATCAATCAAATCAAATGTTACGCAGACGAAGTTGCGCCAGTCAGCTAGTGTATTATAATGTCTTCGTGTGCATGTTTCTAGGTCCTACGCCATAAACAAGTGACAAGAGGAAGTGGGTTTGAAGGTTAAGTCAATCATACGCCTAAAGAGGGTGACGTTACAACATTATATTATGTGGAGATAAGTGCGTGGCTTTGATACCCCACGGGTACAATAATTGAAGTCAAATTAAATTAGCTAGCGCAACTCTACAGACATGATGAAGCTACCCGAAACTGTAAAATTTTCTCAATCAACCTTGGACCTAATTCATTAATACTAAAGTTGAAAATCTGTTAAAGAAATTTGACAGATCGTTGTAGCTTGATGTGCTGGCGTCTGTACATGACATATTTCGTGATGACTGTTATAAGAAAACCGAAAAAAAATTATCAATATCTTGTTTAGAGTGTAGGTATCAGAAAGGTGTGATCATATTTTAGGGTGTGATTCAGAACATCAAACTTAACAACATTTTAGTATACATCGGCAGTAGGTATTGAAGTTTTGTACTGGACAGCTGTTTTTTTTGCGATTTCAATGTTGGTCCCATGAAGAAAGTTGTTCAGTTCGATGGTCTGAATCGCACCCTGAAATATGACCATACTTTTCTGGTACACGCTGTATTTTTATTAATTACCGTTTTGTTCGTAGATGGGTTTTTGTTTCGAACCTTATTCTTTTTGTCCATTATATAAATATTAATATGAGTTTTATCAGCAAAATGAATATTATTATGACTCTTTATGCGTAAGGACCAAAAAAATAGGTTAGCGTAGCTTCCGCGTTTCCAATGTAATATTAAAAATACAACTAACAAGTAGGTAATTGAAAAGTTAGTTACTTACTTAATCATATCTAACACATAAATAACTACTTCATATTAATATCAATAAAATGTAATAAAAATAATTTATACGACAGCTGATTGAATGTTAATACCTAATGAGTCTATCTACATTGATAATGTGATTGCATAAACAAATAATTGTATCGCAGGACAATGCCCGGAAACCAAGAGGAATCTGAGCATATTTCTTGTCTACTAAATACTAAATAGCGACCGAGAGCTCTGCTCGAGTGGAAATAGAGGAAACAAATCCTAGACATGCGACCTAGCTAGATTGATTTTTCGCCCCCGTAAACTCCCATATTGAAAGAAAGAAAGAAAATTGGTTTATTTGGCACATACCCCAAAGTGCACACGAAATAAAAAAGTAACGAAAAAAACTTCAATCTAAATAAAAACAAAGGGAAAATTATTGTTTATCTCACGGCTGCGCCAGATAGGCCCAGTTCAACAAAAGCCGGGCAGCTAAACTGCCCGACGCTGGTTTTCAACTGGATCTGAGATAATGATGTGAAGGACAACTTTCATCCTCAATAAATCCTGATGAAAAAACCTAATAACACTTTGCCCGGCCCGTGAATCAAACCCGGGATGCTCAGCAGTTACGATTGCTACCGCTAGACTAACGAGGCATAGTCTTCAAACTTTACATCTTTATAAAATTATTAAAAACTAGCTTATGCCGGCGGCTTCGCCCGCGTGAAGTTCGATAATTGACCCAGGGGTCGTTCTACCGGGATTAAAAGTAGCCTATGTGCTATTCCAAACTATAATCTATTTCTGTGCCAAATTTCATCCAGATCCATTCAGCCGTTCTGGCGTGATTGAGCAACAAACATCCGTCCAAACTTTCACATTTATAATATTAGTATAGAAGTATAGATTGTGTCCAGACGAAAATTATGTCTAAACTGCTTGTTTTATTTTTTTTACATGCAAGCTTTTTACCGATATGAATTAAATTGATGATTCAGCAATATTATAATTTAATAGTAATGCAAAGTCCAAGACCTGGTATACCAAGGATTTATTTTATCTGTGTAGTCATAGGCTAGTAAAAAACGAATATTCTTAGGCCGATGATGAGTTGATTTTTACTTATGCATACGGGGTGGAAGGGACTCCGACGAGAAAACGGAAACCACAAATTCATCATAGTGCATCATTCTGAACCCATCTTTCTAAAAAAAAACAGCTGTTCCATACATTTTCACCGTGTAGGCATTGCACTTTTGCAGAAAACAGCTGTTTTTTTTTTTATAACAGACGAAATGTTTATATGTGGGGGGGGGGGGTTCAGAATGATGTACTGAGTTTGAGGTTTCCGTTTTCGCGTCGGTGTCCCTTCTACCCCGTATACTTTGGAATTAGAAATAACTGGCAATTTTTTTTTCTTTGACCTCTGCCTAACCTCAAGAGGATAACAGGCGTGATATTGCGTTAAATAAAGTCTTATAAATTACTATTGTATTGCATAACGGGCTGGTGTCCGCAACTCCTCGTCCAAAGCGCTTAGATTGCGTACGGAGACATATTACTATTTGGATGGATGACCACCCATTACATACCGAGTTCCCTCCGTGCCTCGGAAAGCATAAAGTTAAGCCATTGATCCCGCCTGTCATTTGTAGATCTTTGACAGTCATTACGGGTAGACAGTGGCCCAAAAGTGTGATAATAAGTCTTACCAAGGGGTATCATAGTTAGGGGCCAACTTAGTTGGGTAGATCCATACGATTTTATTGTATCGACAGTTGGTCAGAACATAAAATAAAATGTTGCCTATTTTGTATATTTTTTTAAATATTTTGTTAGTGGCCATGTCAGTTTAAGATCTTATAGAACATAATATTGATGCTCTTTCCCGCGTCGACGAGTAAGGTTGTCCTGTCCTTATTTGAGCCTACCATTATCTGGGATTATACTAAGGTTAAGGCCAACGTGCAACGGCCTTAGAACTCAATTGCGAATGTGCCTTATAACGCTAATGACCTCCTCACCGATCAACGGCTTCCGCCAAAATTGGTCCACAGGAGATCTTCTAGCGTACGCCAGTCACATCTGGAGTGAGACCATCGAGAAATATGGGCAACTGACGTTACTGCCGTCTCACTGGACATCTGGAAGGCCTTTGATAGGGTTTGGCATGATGGCTTTATAAACAATCTTCAATATTATGGCTTGCCTACTGGTTTCTGTAAGTGGATATCGGACTTCTTGAGAGAACGGTCAATACAAGTAGTTATCGATGGCTGCTCGTCCGATCAAATGGCTATAAATGCCGGAGTCCCTCAGGGGTCGGTACTCTGTGCAACCCCATTTTTGCTTTTTACGACGCACAATATCAGCTAGGTACTTGCAATAATAGACAAATAATCTGTGTTCACTTGTTTATCTGTTTTACGGGATTGTCCACTTTCAGGACAGATGTCATTATTTTTGTTATCAATTTCGTTATGATTGGTATTGGCACTTCTGTTGGCTTATCAATGTCATTGATTGTTTTTTTTTTTTATCTTTGTGCACTTTAAAAGCTAAAAGCTTATTTATACATCAACATCAATGATTTTATCTCTCTCTCCTCCAATGAAACTATGATCCTCGTCAGGGACCCTGGACTTTACTAGGGTTATTATAAGGGTGAAATTGCCACTCCACTTTGTGCAAGCGTGGTGATTAATGCTCATGTCTTAATCTCTGTTTGAGAAGAGACCTTTGCCCTGTAGTAACACATGCTGGTAAAAATATCAAGCTACTAGCTTATGGCCGCGAGGAGTTTGGTTTTGTCCTATGGGATGGTACTACCGGGATAAAAATTATCCTGTATTATTCCAACTTATGTATGCCAAACTTCATCCACATCCGTTCAGTAGTTTGGGCGTGAAAGAGTAACTAATGTCCATCCATCCACCCACAAACTTTCGCATACATTTTGAGTTTTTGCTATGTTTAGTTTAGCGATAAAAAATACTTACGGATACGGATTTCCGCAAAGTGACGACTTTCCGTCACAGTAAAATTTTAATTTAATTAAGTTAAAACTAGATCCAGGTTTGGATGGCTTAAACCATAAAACATAACCATCTACTTACTATTACAAAGTGTCCTCAATGTCCGTCTGAAAATCACTTAAAAAGCCCAACTAAAAAACTAAATCCTTGAACAAAATTATTAACTTGTACCAAGAAATTCTTGTCCTTCAATACAACTGATATTAACTAAACGACCGTACTATAATAATATTAATAAAAGTAGTTAACTTATAGATGTGCGATCGGTTATGAGTTCAACACAATTCTGTTCCGTCAATAGGCTTGCAAGTAGACACATAGCTCATTATATAAGTATATAACTTAGACTAGACTCTGCTTATAAAGTTGTTGGCACACCGGGTGAGAGAGAGGTACTAACGATATCTTTTAAAGACCACAGACACACAAAATTTTTTGAGATTACTTTTTTTCTTGGAATTTTTTTATTCAGGCTTTTTAAAACCTGTTTAAGCAAAATCGTGGATGTTTTTGAAGTAAAGTTATATATATCATTAAAAACTTTTATTTAAAAAAAACTTGTGAAAAAGTTGAAAATATTTCCGTAACTAGAAGATTCCCAGGTATGGTCTAGAACAAAAAAAAATCGCAAAACAAGTGCATTTCGGCTTCGTTAAACGTCTGTTTACACCCATTATAATAATATGATGTTACAAAATACAAACCTTCTTTCTTATACCTTGTTTCTCTTTTTTGCTAGAAATTCACTGTAAATTATGCGATTTAAAAACGGAACACATACAAAAAGATAAAATCTAAGGATTTTTCTGTACAGATTCGCCGATTAATCGTACTAAGCCTGGAATGGATACTGCCGACACACAAGTAACAATTTGCAAGACCTCAATCTGCACTGCGTATGCGCACCAATTTGATAACGCTCCATCAATTGAATCCTAGGATGTGGTTATATTAAAAACCACTCTATCATCTAGACTAGGTTGGGATAGGGTTCTGAGAAATACATAATATATAAATAAATAATAGTAACTTAACATCACATCCAGACTCTGGGCGATTTTTGCTCGTTGCTGGCAATAGGCTCGCCCCCTATTATTTGGGACTTAAACACAACTGGCGTAATGTGGGTGTACCTACTATTAGGTACATCTCTGCCTAAATCTTCGGGGATTATAGGCGTGATGTTATGTGTTCGACTTGATTTGATTACAAAATATAGTGCACTGCCACGTCATTTGGCCAGGTCCTCTCAAATCTGGAGGTCTACTGTCTAAGCACCGAACCCGTAGTTTCAGCTTAAGTTACGGGCGTTTCGTAATAGGTATCACTCACGGACATAACATAACTTAAGGGCCCGAACTAAAAATGACGCACTATTGGACAGTTGTCTCTACTCCCAATACATTTTCAAAACTCAGAAAAAATTAGGGAGGAGAGTTCATTTCAAAATTTCGAGCTACTTTCGGACGGGCCCGTATCTTTGACAGAGAATGTAATTATTTTGTGAAGTGTTTTTTTAACAACCAATTGACAATATAATCTATCATAACCCTCCTTATTCATAACATATGTAGGTATGTGTAAATGTGAGGAGGAATAATAATATAAAAATACTGACTCTTCTTTCATATTACCATATCATTAAAAATATATCATACCAAGTGTAACTCCAGTATGTCACCGTCTTTATTCTCCAAGCGATCGACTCGTCGCACAGTGTACCGCGTAGAACATGCTAGGTGGACAATATTATTTTATGATATTTAACGATGCTTTTATATATAAGTAGTCATATTGAGGCATTATTAATAGTTTTTGTTATGATTTTGTAATAAAAAACAAAAAAATTATATAAAAACAGAAAAATTTATTTAAAAATAATAAACAAACAACAAAAATGCGTTAAATAAATAAATACCTACTGTACAAACTAACTTAACCTAAACCATCATCATAATCATCAGAATCATCATCAAAATCTTCTGGTGAATCGTCATCATTTTGTGGCAATGTGCGACAATATGATGACGTTTCCGGTCTTGATGCTACTATGGTCGGGCTTACAATTAACTTTAATACTTCTGCACATATTTTTTCCGGCTTTTTTTGGGGAATCTCACGAAGGCCATTGATCAAAGGGTTAGATGTTATTATTAATATGGACAGCAAGTCTCTATTCGTGGCAACACGTGAGCACTTGCGGGTGTTGTTCTCCCTAAATCTGCGGCAATCTTTGTTACGTGCTTCTTGAGCCTCTTCGGAAAGCTGCCCAATTGGAAGCAATGCCGCTTTGATGACCTCAGTACTGTGTACTAATTTCTGAGTTTCTGGTATAGCAATGTGCTCCTCTGCAGGGTAACAGGCCTGTTTGGGTTTTACTACACTAAAATATGACGGAAACACATTACGTCCTGCCATTATGGACCACTTCCTAGTTTGTTTGTAAGCATATGTATGTTGTTGACTTAGAATCTATATAGTATGCTAAGGCTTCGTCACTACTTAACTGCCTAGGATTAACGGAACTGGTATTTTCTTTTGACTTAATAATATTATCTGGGCTCTCACTAATGTCTCTAATCCCATGGGCAACTTTTCTTTGCCCTGCTGAACGCATAGCAATTTCGGCAGCAGTCACTAATTCACTGGCACTTCGAGATTCTACGAGATCCACGACTCGACGTTTCTTCGTCTTAAACGACGATTCCTCGAAATCTTTGCGAGGTCTTCCTGCAGATGTCACAGCCTCACTCGATGTCGAAGGTTGTGGGGCTAAAGAACTCACAGTAAACTGTATGTCTCCTTCATCCAGCCAAGTCTTATTTCTAATTAAAAAACGCTCCTTCGATTTTCCCGAAGCCAACCATTTGGCTTCAATTTTAGTAGAAAAGTTGGATATTTTCAACTTTATTTCTCTTTGGCTGCTTTCAGTAATGTCACTAAAGTGAAATTTTGAAGAAAGATAGTCATAAATACGCGACCTTTTATCATTCTTCGTGTGTTTCAACCACTCTTCAAAAAAGGCTACCCTTGAAATAGAGTAAACGTGTTCTGAAAAAAAAAAGAAAAAAATATGTTGTACTGAAGTGTGCTGAACAATATGTGTATTTTTACAAACTACACAGTTAAACCTACAATATATCTAAAAACTAGCCCGAATAGAGGCGAATCAATGTATTTCCTGAACGTTCAAAGTATTGTTTATGAAAAAAATTACGCAAAAATGTATGCATTAAGTTAAAAAAATGCTAAAAATTCATTTTAATAGATTCTGATAGAAATAATGTATTAAATAATAGTACATACCCTCAGTATTAATATCCATCACAAAAAACTTTCACAATTTCACTATAAACCACTATGAGATGTGCACAAAAGTGTCGCTAAATTGCAACTGATTGACCGGAACGCTTGCATTAAACTCATTACCTGACTTCTGAACTCTATGACTCATCAGTTAAGCATTTGAAAAACAACTTTTTCTCGGAATTTGGAGTTTGGGGGTGTTGTTTGTGTTATGCAATTAAGATTTCCTGGAAATGAAAACTTGAATTTTGTCCACCTAGCATGTTCTAGGCGAAATACCGTGCGTCGTTGTCGTTCAAATATGTAGCAGGGAACATAAATAATTTCGTAGATAATGGCGGCTCTTTGTGGCACAAAATTACTAGTTCTGCTGGACAATTGTTTTCAAGGACATGTATTAAATTTCACCTTGTAATGGATAATGATGGGTAATAATGTGAACTAGACTTTTGCATGCACGGACGTGCATATAGGCACAATGTTGATCTTCATGATGACTATCGTTTAGTTTGTTTATGAACTAGCTGTTGCACGCGGCTTTCGTTGGCGTGTTTTTTTTTAGTAGCCTTGTATGTCCCACTGCTGGGCAAAGGCTTCTCCCAAAGCCTTCCAAGTATTTTTCTGCGAGCAAATATTACAAAAATATTACTTCCCTGTTTGAAACGGATTTTGTTAACAATTTCAAGTGTTTTAATTTTTTTCCACGGATCCTAAATTCTTTTTCTAAAATTAAAGTAGCCTAAGTTACTCCTTATAATATCAGCTATACGCCAGTAAAAGTTCAGTCAAAATCGACGTTTAAAAGTTCGAAATCAATCAAACTCCCAAAGGCATACGCCTTTTTCAATCGGAAAGTTAAACTATCATAAGTGGGTAGTAAGAGAATTATTGGGGTTAGTCACCAACTCGACACGAAAGACTAGTCACACGTATGTCCAGTTAGTGAAACTCAAAATTAGTAGGACTTATTATTTCGTCAACTGGACACGCAAAATTTTTTACGCGTGTCGACTTAGTGAAACTTAAATATAATCACTTTGAAACATACGCCCTTATTTTTATATTGACAAATAACGAAACAAAATTCTCAGAACGAAAACATCGAAACTTTTATGATTTTTTAATGGAAAACGTTTAAAGTTTTTCTGTACTTCAGTAATTTTTTTTCTGTTATTCGGAGGGCGGAGTACAGCTATTAATATCATGACAATAGGGTCTTTCATTACTATTGTTTGTAAATTACTACCTTGTTATTTACCGTTTATTACTGAAAACATTACATTAATACATTATTACGTTATTATTTTAATTTTTATAATAATTTGCACGCCGTAAGGTAGGCCGTAGCTGATCTCAATGTACAACATCTTATACCTGTACCTACATTCAAAGGAAATAAAGTACTGATTCTGATTCTGAATGTCTCTATATTACACTCACTTATGGTAACAATTTCAAAAGAAAACTACTTGCCTAAGTTGCCTTGTTGCTATTGTGGTTGTTATTGTTGCTGTCGCCTTGTTTAATGTATTGCTCATATCTTGCAACTGAATTTCAAACCAGTTCCCCCAAACCGATTGACATAAAATTTTGCACACACCTTTTGTTTTGGTAACAATACATTTTTATGGTAGATGTGACTTGATCCTGCAGCCAGGATTATCTTCTCACGAGAGAACTCCTCAACGGTTAATAACACGGACACAAAACTTTGTATATGCATTTAATTTTGATAGATAAACCTCATTTTCTTTTCAGTTATTTCGATAAAAGATTGTTTTTTTTTATTACTTTATTTATTGCTGAAAACAACCCATATGGCCAAAAGTCTGGACAAGCCCGGATGATTCCTGCGCTAGTCTTGAACGAATTTAATTATTTTGTTAGTCACGTTGTTTCAGTTTTGTTCGTATCTATATTTGCACCTGGCTATATTTTGATAATGATAAGTGTAGTAGGAAAAAAACGATTAATCAGATGATTAATGGTTTTTTGGTTTTGATCTACACGACGGCGGAGTGAACTGGTTAAAAAACTCTATAACTAGATTTAAAATTTTTAATGCCCACAATCATGTAAGTAAATAACTATTCGAACAATGATGATATTTTTTTTTGCAAATCATCAGACGTACCTACATAGGAAACGACGAACACACCAGGTTCTGGAGATAGACTTTGAAGTTTGGATCTTGTCAAACTCTGCTTGCATTAGATCAAACAACACGATGAACCCTGTTTGTCTGCATGGTGGCTTCCGCGCGGAAAGGTGGTCAGTGCCGCCGGCGCCGGTCCGCGCGGTCAAGCGGTATATTATGTGTGTAAGGCATCAACGGATTTCATACAAACCAATGCGACGACCGCCTTAGAAATTCACACGCATTCATTTTTCATCGGTAATTTAAAAAATTACAGCTGTTTCCTACAAAAATGGAATACCTACACGATCAAAATGTATGGAACAGCATTTTTTTAAATCACCGATTAAAAATTTCGATGTTCAGAATGCTGTAAGTGCAAAATTCGTGGTAACCGTTTGTGCGCCGGTTTCCCTTTCAACCTGTATAGAAAAATATAGATAATAAACAAATGTACATGGAATATTAAAAAGATGATGTCACCAATACAAATATATGTATATTGGTGACATAATTTGTACGCTTCAGGGCAAAACATATAGAAGCTTACAATGTAATTCATTGTAACATCTCACACACCGTGTAACTAACCTATGTTTACAAATAAAGTTACTTATTTTTATAATTTTATACGTCAAAGTTCAAATTCATAGATCTCGAAGGAACCCTCTGTGCACACAACAAAAGTGTGATTATAAATTCATTACAGGTATTTTAAGATCGGACCTAATTTGTTTGGATAATAATAGCTATTAATAACTTAGTGATTATTTTGTAATCACAATTACGAAAACATTATCTGCGACGCGATTGACAAAAATAACATTATGAAGTCATATTATGAAAAACTTGATACTTGACAAGGATTTGTGTGTGATACGATAACTAAAAAGGGTAAAATAAAAACTTTTTTGCAAAAAAAAACCGACTTCCCAAAAAAACACAAAAAAAGTGGAAAATAACTTTACTTTCGGAAGTCGGTGGCAAAAAAGTCAATGAAACAAACAATAGTCACCGACTTCCGAAAGTAAAGTTATTTTCCACTTTTTTTGTGTTTTTTTGGGAAGTCGGTTTTTTTTGCAAAAAAGTTTTTATTTTACCCTTTTTAGTTATCGTATCACACACAAATCCTTGTCAAGTATCAATTTCGCAATTTCTTTTACTTGGATGACATTTTTTCCAGTTATTTTGATTTCAAAACCAAACTGCTGAACCGATTTTGATGAAATTTCTATGGGACCAATCGGGAAGTAAATCCATTCAGATGAAAGAATAATTTTTCAAATCGGTTCATAAATGACGGAGATATGAGGTAACAAACACAAAAAAAAAAAAAACATACACCCGAATTGAGAACCTCCTCCTTTTTTTGAAGTCGGTTAAAAATAAGTAGAGAGTAATTGTTTTTATTGTCATATTATTATTTGCCAAGCATTAAGTTTATTCTATTTATATTTTTCCTGGTACTTTTCCTTTTCCAAGATCGTGATTTTTCCTGTTTATAAATAGTTAGCAGTACCCCGGATTTATACAGTTGGTGATGTGCCACCCTACCCGTGACACCGAAAGCCCTTAAAGCCTTCGGCCCTTTCTCTGGTCGCGTCGGATTTTTAATAGTCAAAACGTGGATGACCATAGTGTAAATTTGTGATTTCGAGGATATAAAGAAAAACACTAAAATATAAAAAAAAACGTTGAAATAAGTTAGCGACCCTACGATTGGTCTGGCTGCTTACAATAAGTACTGAAATAATTCCCTAAGTATCAATTATACAATCAAAGCTCAAACTGTAAGTAAAAACACTTAATTTTTTCGGGCTTGAAAGCTTCTGGCAGAAATTTCCGCCGACGGGAAGTGTCTGCAGTGTCGCAGCATCGATAATTAATTTGTTACAATATTTTATCCAACATTAGTTTCAGTATATGCGAAACCTGAAACACGTGTCTAGTATTTTTATGTAAAGAATCTGTGTACAAAATTTCAAAACTGTATCATGAAAAATCACAAAGTTATAAGCTTGTTATGTTACCTGGTTGTCCGTACAAAAACATACTCACCACGCGGCGCCCCACTGTGCGCCCGCGCCTAATGCCTGTGTTGTGCGCGTATGATTGCGGATAGGTACTAAGTGTCGCTCGGTGTCCAACTCGTAACCTTTTTTAAATATTTTTGGGACAAAATATAACATGAAATAAAAATTATTGGAATCGATTCAGTTACTTATTCTAAACAAACTATATTCTGGTTTCGCATATACTAAAAATAATGTTGTAGAACATAAAAATCAACACTTAAACGTTAAGAAAAGCGAGTAATGTTTTTTTACGTAACTTTAGCGCCCTGGTACTAATTCCTGTAAAAATTGCTTGCTCGGGTTTTTGACTCATTATTGGTAAAACGTCAATTTTTTTGTCCCACGAAAAAATACTCGTTATTGACACATTGCTTAGTTAAACATTTTTTAATGTCGTGATGGCCCAGAGGCCTCGCCTCTAATGCATGAGGTTGTGGGTTCAAATCCGGGCAAGTACCAATGTGACTTTTTCAATTCATAATTATGTACTTTTCTAAGTTTAACTTGGACATCACAGACATCGGTGCAGGAAAACATCGTGAGGAAACCTAGACTTATAATTAATATAAGTCTGAAATCGCCAACCCGTCTTGAGCAAGCGTGGTGATCAATGCTCGTGACTTCTCTGTATGAAAAGAGGTCTTTGCCCAGCTGTGGGACAGTTACAGGCTGGTGTTATTATTATTATTATTGACACATTATACCCTCCCTCATCATCGTGTTTTTTTTCTGACGCCCTCCCCTCCCCGAGGTTCAATAAGGGCTCTCCCTTTTTCACGTTTTTCCTCTCGTGGTGCTCACGGGAGCTTCGCCCGCGTGAAATTATTATAAAAATATTACTTCCCTATTTGAATTGGATTTTATTAACAATTTCAAGGATTTTATTATTTTTGCACGGAACTCTAATTCTTTTTAAAAATAAAAGTACCCTAAGTTACTCCTTATAACGTTAGCTATCTACCATAAAAAGTCGCGTCAAAATCGGACCAGTCGTTTCATTTACTTAAACAAACAGAGGCTCATAATAATATAGATAATAATACCTAATTACTTATGGCGGTCTTATCGCTAAACATATATTAACAAGAATAAAGCAACTAACGATGACGAACAGAAAGTAATGTTGCACACATGCACACTAGGCACTACATAGGAGGCCCAAGATACTATTCAAACAAAAACAAATTAATGTTTGTAGTAGGTACATACTGATGATGATATGATAAGACGATACTTACTTTAATACTATTTACTCACGTTATCAGTGACACTAAATGAAAGATCGTTGGCCAAAATCCGACCCGAATGGTTGGTGAAAGTTCGCATACAAAAACTAAAATAGATTTCCCCACTTTTGAATCCACGTGTTTAAAAAAAACCATACGGAGTGGAATATAACCTGTTAATATAAATATATATTTACGCTATCAGTTTTTTTTTTTATATTAGTATCGTGGCTATATGAAAACAACCGCTTGGGTCGATCTTCAGGTTAAGCCGCGCTTGTGTAGGTTGTTCCGTTGATAGGTTACCAATTACATACCGAGTTTCCTCCGTACCTCGAAAAGCACGCTAAGCCGTTGGTCTCGGCTGTCATTTCTAGATCTTTGACAGTCGTTACAAAAAGTCATTGGCCTAAAAATCTGACAGTCTTACCAAGGGGTATCGTATTACCCAGTACTAACTGAGTTGTGGAGGTCAGATAGGCAGTCGCCTCATGTAAAATACTGGTTTTCAGCTACATCCGGTTAGACTGTATGCCGACCCCAACAACTAACCACCTACCCCAACAATTAACTTTGACAGTTCTAACTTCAAGCAGTTACTAAATAAACTACATAAAAAATAATGGCTTTGACTCAAGTAAACACTTCGACTTATTTATAGATACGGATGACAGTGTGTAGAAAAGACAAAACAGGAAAATTAAAATTAGAACTTAACTTAAAACAACAATAAATCGGTAATTTAACAAATACTACTCTGTCAACAAAGTACCTACCGGGAAACGATTAATAATACACAAAATGTTAGTTATTCATACAAAGTTATTTTATTATTTTATCGCCTTCAAAGTATGCTCCTTCAGAAACGATACACTTACTCCAACGAATAATCAGTAAACATCATAAACGATTTCAGTTCTCACCGCGAATTCTCCTTTGTCTTCTACCGAATGAAAACGGGTGCCACGAAGTGGTAATTTGAGTTTAGAAAAAAGAAAGAAGTCGACTGGAGCCATATCTGGTGAATAAAGTGGTTGCTCGATGGTATTTCGTGAGTTTTTGGTCAAAATTTCTTTCACTATAATGGCCTTGTGCGAAGGCGCATTATCGTGGTGCAAAATCCAAGAATTTTCTTGCCACAAATCTGGCCTTTTTCGCACTCATCTGGCTGGCCACTTTTTTTTTTTTTTTGGGTGGGAAATCATCAAAATATGACCTCTCCCGCTCTGGGTGGAGCGGGAGGGCGTGTCAGACTCTTACTGACTAAAACCCACCCGTGTTCCTTCACTTGCCTGTGCCAAGTTGCCAAGGGTCACGGTAACTCTTTCGAACAAATCCGCAATCCTGGCAGGCATCGGTCCTAATGGACCCCGTCAGTTTGTGCTGACATCTCTTTGAGGCGCGCGTGGAACACAACGCGCCATCGACCCGGGCCTGGTCCTTACCGGACGGCGAGCTACCCATTGCTCGCCGTCCGCTAGCCCGCGCCTACGGTGGCCGGGAATCTGCTTGTGATTCCCGACGCCCGGGGCGTCTCCTGCGGCGGCTAGGGGCGTGAGGGCGCAGAGATTGCCTCTCCCTCACGCGTTCCGCCTCCTCCTTTGCGAGCATTACTGCTTCGCAGAAGGAGGTGGCTGGCCACTTAACAGCTGAATTTCGTGAAATTATGTGATCGGGAAATTTGGTTTGCAATAAATTGATCGTTTCATTGGCTGTGTGACATGTGGCACCGTCCTATTGAAACCACATGTCAGTGATATCCACGTCATCAATAATAGGCCAAAATTGAGTTGGTAACATCTCGCGATAGCGTGATCCATTGACCGTTACCACATTTCCAGCCTCATCATCCCTGTGGCTAACGGCTGCGATATTTTCAGTTGAACGACCCGGTCGAACACGCGTTGGTGTTGGCACATTTTGTACCGAGCCTGTCAACTCAAATTTAGCGACCAAAGTCTTAATAGCGGTCTCAGAAGGACGATTATGTTGTCCGAAAATATCACGAATTTTACGAAATGTAACTTTAACAGAACCACCATTTTCATAGTGGATTTTAATTATTTTAATTCGATTTTCGAGCGAAATTGAATTCATTAAAACAATTGAAACGAATACGTCGAAAAACTAAATGTCAAAACTGACATATTGTTGGTGTTGCCCCAATTGAAAAACAAAGTTCTTGTTGAAAAACCCGTTATAATAACAAAATAAAACTGATTACAATTCAATACTGCTGTACTTACTGTCACTTGGCAGAATAAATATAAAATGGTAACACTAAACGATAATGTAAAATCAAATAACTTTTTAACTGAATTAGTTAATGTGATACTTTGAAAAAACGTAGAAAAATAATGGAACTTCCTTCGTGTATAAGTCACTTTAGGCGCTCAAATTTAAGTCAGCTAAAATTTCGCCATTGTTCTTTATGATAATTTTAAATGATATACTTAAAAAAAAAAACTAGAAAAAAAGTCATCTTTCATTCATCTTCTCAAAGAAACTCAAATATCCACGACATACGTCTACCTATCTCGAGGCAAATTAATCACACTCCGGTGTCGATGTCGGATGCAATACCAATTCAGCGCAACACAGCGTCGGAATAAATTAACTAGTCAAACTCGACAGACGAGATGGATATCTTTATTTAAATAGGATCTTCTTCTTCTTAGTGCTATCCCACTTTAGATGGGGTCGGCTCTCCTAATTTTCTGGCGCCAGGACGATTTGGCCTGGGTCGGGTCGGGCAGTTCTTCAGCCAATAGAAGCTTCGTCATGCTAGTTCACCAGGTGGCCGGAGGTCATCCTCTACCTCTCTTATATTCAGGTAGTTGCAATGTTTTCTTCACTACATGTTCCTCGTCTCTCCGCATCACGTGACCATACCATCTGAAACGGCACTCGGTTAGTTTCTCTGGTATAGGGGCGCTTTTGTACCTACCACGGATAATATGCTGGTTTTGTACTTTGTCCAGTTTCGTCACGCCTCCAGGCCACTCCTCAGCATCTTCATCTCGGCAGTGTGAAGCTTTGTCATGCGTCTTTTTCAGGATAAAACCAAAAAAAATGGAATTTGTGGACTTTTTTGGGGTCAACTGTCTCTGGGCGTTTACAGTCGTGATAGGTAAAAACAGTTATATCAATTACTCATACAACACCATATGCGGTCATTGACCCAAAAATAAATCATTCACTAGTCTTGACTTGACCTTGCATAAGCGTAGCAATCTTGAGTTAGCCATTATTTAATAATAATAACTGTACTAAGTACATCCGATCAAGGGCACTTTTAATTACATTAAACTGATTGTTTAATAATTGCAGGATGCAATCACCTACAAGTACGCATGAATTCACTGAATATTCTAGCAATTTGCGCACTGCGCCCCGACCTCCAACGATTCGTCTTGATACGCAACTTGCGTCAAGAAACACGCGCGTGCGTCAGTTGTTTCCTTCGCGTGAGTAGCGTCGTCGCGTCGAGGCGTTTCATGGCATAGTCTTAGCAATTTGTTTTCTCAGTGGTCGCTGCTGCCTACACACATGTCATACATGTTCGAGTGAATCATTTTCTTCTGAGCAAGCGTGCTCCACCCTAGGCCGCATCATCGCTTCACATCAGGCGCTTTGCGGCCAAACGCAAGCCTAATAGCTCAGTATCAGCAGTATATTTTTAAACAATGACGATGCTTGAAAGTTGAAACTAAACTATGTATGCTAGCGCCATTTTTGTATTACTGTTAACATAACCAAAGCCATTGCGAACACGGTAATCATGAAAGCCAAACATGAGGCAATATATTATGTACTTACAGTAATGATCATTGACCGAACGATAATACTAATGACAATAAGATTGAAATAATAATCGAGATAATGCGACAAAATTGATTGTGATCCGATATACAATTTTTTGCGTTGTCATGATGATTTGCGTAACCTATAATACCTCGTACCTGCATCGCAACTATGCTTGTTTTTTATGCACCATAGTACTTTGATTATTTAAATTAAGATGATGTTGAACAATTAAATATTATAAAAGATAACGAAGATAAAAATGAAAAATAAGTTTTGCATAATAATTGTCTAAATTCATTGCAAAATGAAAGCGACTATCACAAGGAGTGACTCCTTGGTGTAGTATATGTTTTCTATGGAAATTCTACGGAATAAATGCGGAACAGACTGGAATACTAGTTTTTTACGTGTATCGACTGTTTACTTGACTTCCTCAACCCAGTAAGTACTGGGTAATACGATACCCTTTAGGGTTGGATGTCAGACTTTCAGGCCACTGACTACCTGTAACAACTGTCTTGATATCTACATATAAGACAGCCGAGATCAACGGCTTAAGGCCTCATTTACGTAGACGCGGGGCGTTGCGCGTCGCGTTGTGCGGCGTTGTATGAGTCCGTTTACGGAGAAGCGATTTCAGACGCGTTTGCTTGAAATGGAACGTTTTTTGCGGCCGGGCCCGCGGCTGGCACCGCCGCGTCTCACGCGGCGTTTATCGCGGCGGCGCACGCAGCGGCAATTCTCGATGAAGCGATGCCTGCGGCGGAATCTTCTGCCAGTCATATTTGGAAATTGCAGAACGCAGACGTAGTCACCGTCGCAATGGAGTACTATAATATGATCGATTTTTTATTGGAAGAAAATTCTATGTTAAAAAGTGAATTATTTAATATAAGAAGTGGCCCAGTATTTACAGCAACGGAACATGAGAAGTTTGGAGAATACGCCGCAGCGTTGCCCGCCGCGTGCTTTCCTACACGCTTGAGGATTCGCCGCGGGCGCAGCGGCGCGGCGGCGGGCACCGCCACGCTTCCCGCCCCGCATCTCTATGAACAACGTCTTATATTGCCATACGTTTGTGTTTAGGCGTGCGATGATAAGTGCCGCTTGACGCGCCGCCGCTCCGTAAACAGAAAAATCGTACGACACGCCGCAAGACGCCACGCCGCACGCGACGCGCGACGCCCCGCGTCTCCGTAAATGAGGCCTAACGTGCCTTCGAAGGCATGTAGAAAACTCGGTATGTTATGGATGGTCACCCATCCACATATCAACCTTGGCAAGCACTGCTTTACCTTGAAGATTGGCCCGTGCGGCTCGTATTATTTAGGTACATACCTCGGTATGTATAGTTTATTATATGTATTTAAGTAAATAGTAATAACGAGTTTGTGTACCTACACGGTCACTACTTATCAATTTCGTAATTAATCTATAGACTTATTACTTATCTCTAAAAACAAGATATACATGTGTGTGTATGTAATACATAGTTTAGAACGTATTACATATACACATTTGCCAAGACCAAGATATACATGTGTGTGGATGTAATATGAAGTCGGTTAACAAAGTTTAGAACACATTTTATACATTTGGCAAGATCTCCTTACGGGAATCACTTGTGTTCGTGTTTTACAATATTGTAAGTTTACTGATTTTTTTTTACAAGTGTTAATTATTTTGCGTGTTAGTGTTAATTGTTCTTGTATTATGTTTTTAACCGACTTCAAAAAATGGAGGAGGTTCTCAATTCGGTGGTATTTTTTTTGTGTTTGTTACCTCATATCTTCGTGATTTATGAACCGATTTGAAAAACTCTTCTTTTATCTGAAAGGATACAAACTCCCAATTAGACCCATAGAAATTTCATTAAAATCGGTTCAGTAGTTTGGTTTTTAAATCAAAATAGCAGGAAAAAATATGTCATACAAGTAAAGAAATTGCGAAATTGATACTTGACAAGGTTTTGTGTGTGTTACGATAACTGAAAAGGGCAAAATAAAAACTTTTTTTGCAAAAAAATACTTAACTGACTTCCAAAAAAAAACATTAAAAAAGTGGAAAATAACTTTACTTTCGGAAGTCGGTGACTATTTTTGGAATTGGAGATTATTGGAAAAGGCTAAACAGATGATGATGACCCAAGAATCTTTTGTGTTTGATTGATTTCAGAAGTAATATCAACAATCATGACCAGACGGGCTTTCGACGCAGTGCACTGGTATATGGCAGAAATAGGATCCCGTGTGGTGGCGAAGACAGGGATCCCTTCAGACAGATACCACCTCGGCAAGCTCATTCTACACAGCTTGCAAGATGACCCCGATTTTGTTATGCAGGTATTTAAAAATAATCTTTTGTTAAAAAAATTTAGGACATTTTGAGATTCTTTTGCAAGAAATGCTCCTGTTAGTCTGCAACTTTCTACGCTGCTGGGCTAAGGCCTTGCCCCATGCCTGTACAGGGTGTAAAACTACCCATCACCCAGCATCATCATCTCATCAAAGCATTCTCTGCAGTCACGAGAACACATATGTTAACACTTAGCAAAAGTGGTAATTTATTTATTTAACACTTCAAGTACAATGCACAGAGGCGAACTTAATGCCACAGGCATTTTCTACCAGTCAACCTTTGGGTGATGCAGAGACAAACAGCGGTAGGTGTGTTATTTGAATTTAATTTTAATTAAATACTAAGATAAACTACAAGGATATATAAAATACCCCCATAATAATCACGGTCTACGATTCTGTTTAAAAATTCATGTTGTTACGAACATAGTATTTTGAAACTCCTGTTTTTATGACATAGATCCTATCTCGAAGTTACAATCGTTGTTTCCTGCGAAAATTGCTTTTAAATTTAGGAAAGTGTATACATATTGCTGCTCGTAACTGTG
Organism: Standfussiana lucernea; assembly: GCA_964057025.1. Classification (NCBI taxonomy): domain Eukaryota; kingdom Metazoa; phylum Arthropoda; class Insecta; order Lepidoptera; family Noctuidae; genus Standfussiana; species Standfussiana lucernea. The sequence goes on from OZ059805.1 coordinate 3,736,610, forward strand.
ACTTGTACATTATACCTAGTGCATAAAATCAAATTTTGAATTGAATAAATAACGTCTCAAACTTGTATTTGTAAAGAACGTGGGAAAATGTTGGAAAACCTACAATATATTCGTAACCAGTAGGTTCCCAGGTGTGTAAGGGTCCTGTATAAAAAAAAATATCGCAATGACTGGGAGAACTGGAGACTTTCGTTTTTTTTAAGCGTCTTTTTATACCCTATAAAGTTTTATTTTACCCTTTTTAGTTATCGTATCATACACAAATTCTTGTCAAGTATCAATTGCGCAATTTCTTTTACTTGGATGACACATTTTTTCCTGCTATTAGGATTTAAAAACCAAACTGCTGAACCGGTTTTTAATGAAATTTCTATGGGACTAATCGGGAAGTATATCCTTTCAGATAAAAGAATATTTTTTCTAATCGGTTCATAAATGACGAAAATATGAGGTAACAAACAAAACAACAAAATGTATACAACCGAATTGAGAACCTCCTCCTTTTTTTGAAGTCGGTTAAAAAGACGCTATGTGGTCCTTGTGAATAATGAGATACTAGGTAGGAAGTATTTTTGACGGCTCAATCTATAGTAATCCAAGTAAGATGTATGTATGTGTGTAGATGTGTGATGTGTGTGTGTGTGATGTAGTGATGTAAGTTTTTATTCATTACTTAATTATAGTTTAAAGTTACATTTTCCTACATACATAAGAAAGTTTTGGTAACTATACCGCTATAAGCTTATACTTTAAGCCGTTGCTTCAGCGTCTCAAAATGTTAAGAACCTTGGAAGAGGGACAGTTCTATCCCTCTTCCAAGGTTTGATTCTGACAAATACGGTATTATGTGGTTTCCTTTCCTTCTTCTCTCTTTCTTTTCAATTGCCCTTTTTGTTACTATACTGTGCATTGAACATGGATGTCTCCAATCTCCATCCATTAGCATCACCACCCTACACCATTCCGCTGATGGACAAGGCCCTCAACAACCGCACATCTTTCAATTAGATTCTCGGCTACCCTCATCCAGCTGCAGCCCGCCACCCAAGCCATGCTCAGTTTCCATTAGGTATCACCAGTGAACTTAATTTCCAACAGATTGATGGAGGAACAGGGGGATCTGAAACCTTCGGCTCAGTTCTTGACAGAAGCATCCGATGCGCTATCTCTCTCAAAAACTTGGGACTGAAGAAAGGCGATGTTATGATACTGATGGGACCGAACCATTTAGATTTCTGCATACCCCACTACGCAGCGCTGTATCTTGGAATTATGGAAGCGTCTATTGATGCTACTTTGGGAGTTAGTGAGTATATTTTTGTAAACTAGATTAGGGAAGTAGGCCACACTTTCTCGTATAGACAGTATATTTTTTAAAACAAAGAAACAAATCAATGTCGTCACGCAGTGGTTGCCAGAAGACCGGCGTTGTCGTCGAGGAAGGACTATAAAATGCTGGCGTGACGACTTAGAGGTGTTTGTGAGAGATTGGCCGGAGGAAACCGCACAGAGGGAAGAGTGGAAGGTTATGGTGGAGGCCTTTGCGAAGATATACCTAGGTTAAAATATATTAGGAAAAAAACAAGAAACACTTTATGGCAGTTACGAAGGGGCCATTCTTTTTAAGTAATGCTTCAGTTACCAGCAATATATTTTTAAGTATGGCCATAAGGTGCAGTACTCAGCAACTAATTCGGCCACTTCGAAAAGTGTTGGAAGTATTGTTGTAATTTCTAGAGTTAATCAATAAAAATGTTCACACTTCAGATGAATTGAAAGAATTATTCTACACCAACCAGCCGAATATAATTATCTGTCAAAGCGAAAAGACACCGGACATTAAAAAGGCTTTACAAATTGCCGAAGTTGATGCAAAAATTGTGACATTTGACAAGGACAGTAAATATAGTACAGTAGCGGACTTACTAGAAAATCATAGTGAGGACACAATCAAAAACTTCAAGTAAGTTACCATCGCCATGACACCGACACGCGTGTTGTGACAGCGACTAACACATGAATGAAATTGCTTCGAGCCTGCTACGAGTCGCCGCGACGGTGCTCACGCGCGTCTGTGCTCGTGGACGTTATAGATTAACTTCTATGGATAATATACAGGGTCGATGGGATACCGACGCACAAACGGTTACCCCGTTTTCAGTAGGTACATCATTCTGAACCCCCAAAAAATCTGCTGATCCATAAATTCTGACCATGTAGGTAACATGCGGTTTAAAAAAAAATACCGGTGAATAATTTCTATGTGGGCGTTCAGTATGATGAACTGAATACGTTGTGACCGTTTGTGCGTCGGTGTACCCTTCCACCCTGTATTAAATCTTTAATCATTTGCAGACCAACTGACTTAGACCCTGCGGATACCGTAGCATACCTGACTTCAACCAGTGGAACCACAGGGGTGCCTAAAACAGCCATGCTTACACACAAGAACTTGAGTATTGGATTGCCTTATATGTGGTAAGTAATTCACACCTGGTGGGTTACCATGATCTGTAACACCCGTATATATGTATATACAAGTCAAAGTATTTACTTGCGTAAATGTCATTTTTTAAGATACGATTTTTAATATGTTGTTTAGTATAACATATTACAAATCGTATCTTAAAACAAATCCAAAAAACAATTAAAGCAATCACTAATGTAATTGCTTAAAGAAAAGTTATAATTCTTAGCTTTTCTTTCTTTGACGGTTCTTACTTCGTTTAAATTCTTGTCTATTGCATAAAAAAAATTGCATTTGCAAGTAATTACTTAAGCTCAAGTAATTACTTTAACTTGACTATAGATACGGGTGTTAGTGCAGGAATGTTTTATTATTATTCCAAGAGTGGGTAAGAGATGGCGCTAGACAGCTGTCCAGCGTTGCCACTTTCCCACTCTCGGAATAGTCCTAAAACATTCCTGCACTAACAGATCATGGTAACCCCCCTGTCCTGCTCTGCATATTTCTACAAGTTGGCAAACGCTTATGTAAACACCCGTTTACGCTAGAATGATTCCAATCCTTGAAGTACTATGGAGTGTTTTCGTACAGCAACCGACTAAAACTTCATGGTATTCTCCCAGTACCACTGATGTCAGGCGACGTGGATTTCAATCAACGATCGATAGATTCCCGCTCGTCTCCCCGTTCAACACTATGGTGGGAACCGGGACTCATACACAAACTCGCCTGGAGCCACTATTACCCTCACCATGCTATGTACCACGATTTCCAGAGGCAGAGAAACCGGAAGTGAAGTGACCCCTAATTCTGCTGAAAACCTCGAATGGAGTGAAACTCATCAATGTTTTTTCTCATCAGGGGATGTTTCTCCAAGTTCCCGACGCCAACAAGTATGGTGATAGTGACATCGCCAGCGCAGTGGCTGTCAGCTGGCTTCCACTACCTGTTCTCCCCAATCATGAAGTATACGCGCCTGCAGACATCATCAGCCCTCACTCCGGATCATTTCGCGGATCTCGTTAATAAATATAGGGTATGATTTTAATTCCTCATTCAGTGATGAACATGGGTTGAATGATACGAAAGAGAAAGGAGTAAATGATGCCGTGACGTCTGACAGGGGAGAATGGAAGAAGAAAACGTGTTGCGCCGACCCCGAGTAGAATGGAACAAGGGCAAGAAGATGATGATGACTGATGAACGTGGGTTGTTTCATAATCAGTCAGTAATGTTCCCACTGTTGGGACGCAGGCCTCCTCAGGCTGCCGAGAGCGGTCGATAGTCGATCAAATGCGCGTTGGCTGTTCCGAGATGTTTCATGTCCTCAAACGGTTGTTGGTTTGCCATGGGACATGCCGGTCACCTCACGAATCTCACGATGTTTACCTTCACCGTTTTGAGAGCAAGGTGATGAAATAAATTACAATAAGTAACACGCCTGCTTGGGTAAGATATTCGGTTTTTTTACCATTTGGCTACTATTGCTCAGAGGTTGGTTAGGGAGGGATGGACGATAAAGGAAGGCTGATGGAGCCGAAAGGGTGGGTAGGCCTCCCACAAGGTGGACGGATGGCTTGGAGACGGTCGCGGGAATTCGCTAGATGCAAAACACATGGGACCGGTTGTTGATTACATAACATAACATCATAACATTACGCCTGTAATCCCCAAAGAGTTAGGCAGAGGTCACGTACCTGAGAGTGTTACCACACCAATCGATCGATCGATCGTCGATCGATGCCATCGATCCATGTTAGAATGGATTAGTCGACGTCGATCGACAGTTTTACTAACGTCGACCGATGTCGATCGATGGGCATCGATCAACGATCGATGGATTGGTGTGGTGTGGAGTTATGTTCAAGTCCCACGTAATAGGTTGCGAGTCTATTGCCATCAACCGGGCACAAATCCAGACTCCGTGGCTACTACTGAGAAATTCCATATGGAAAAACAAAATAACACTTCGCCCGAACCGGAAATTGAACCCAGGACCTCCTGCTCAGCAGTCGCGCTTATGACCAATCGACCAACGAAGCCATCGATTGTTGTTTAAAAACGGTTATTTTAGCTGTTGAGTCTCGTATTTCACAGAGCTACGTACTTTCAGATTATTTCACTCGAGTCTGCTCTCTCTAGATCAGCCATCTGTTCATCGTTAATTCTTCTACATACACTCCTTTGCAAAAAAAAAACGGGCACCTTGCAGTCATTGGCTTTTCTATGGATAATATTAATATTTTTAGTATGTCATTAGCATAAATAACTAAAAATTTCTTATCATCAATGTGAATATAGTTTTTAACACTTAAGTCCTGGAATCGATGTTGAAAAGACATAAAAATGTAACGAGTATGACCTCCCCTTGCAGCGATTACACCTTGTAATCGTCTTGGCTGGCATGCTTCCCACCAAGCTTTTGATGGTGTCCTGTGAAATGTGTTCCAACTCAGCCGCGATCACACGTTTAAGCCCCCTGAAGTTTTGTGGAAGTGGTTGGACAGATCGTACTCGCCTTTTTAGGAGGTCCCAGACGTAATCAATGGGGTTAAGGTCGGGGCTCCGCGCTGGCCAATCCAAACGACGAATACCGACCTCTTGCATAAAAGCATCTAAGTCGTCAGAACGGTGGGCCCGAGCATTATCGTCCATGTAAATGGCATCTTTACCAATTACAGTCACTGCAGGTTATGCATGTTGACAAAGGATATCTGTTTGTACCTTTGCGCATTTAGTGATCCATTTTCAATGAATACTAACTCGGTACGATAACTGGAAGTTACGCCCACCCAAAACATAACGGACCCTCCACCATAAGGGGTGATTTCTTCAAAACACACGTTGGCATAGCGTTCCCCTGGTCTTCGTAACACTCGCCGACGTCGGTCCTCACCATTCAGACAAATTCGAGCCTCATCGGAGAAGAGCACTCTAATCCAGTTACCAAGATAGGCAATTTCTAGCGAACCTCAATCGAGCAATCCTGCGCTCACGGAGTAACTTGGGGGCCCGCGCTGGTCGTCGACTGCGTATATCAGCCCCTAAAAGCCTCCTCCTCACTGTCCATAGGCTAACTTGTGCTCCTCGTACCTCTTCAAGGTTTCTTTTGAGGTCTGTGCAACTGCATTTGCAGTTCCTCAGCGCCTGAGTCACTAAAAAGCGGTCGTCTCGTGGTTGTGTGCAACGTTTTCTCCCAGAACCTTGGCTTCTCTGAACAGAACCTGTCTCTTGGTATCGAGTCCAGGTTCTTTGGACGGTTGAACGACACACGTTTAAGCGCTGTGAGACGTAACATAGGCTACACCCCTCTTCCAGCAGCGCTATAATTTTACTAGCTCTTATTGCTTTTTCTGGCATTACAATCGACATAAAGATATCTGTTTTAAGTCACAATAAGGCAGGATTATGCGACTTATTCTACTAAAAATAACGAGAAGTTAGTTTTAGTTGCCTGATAACCTTTTAACCGCAAACCCGCGAAAAGTAAGTAAAAAGTCACATGCTGAAAAAGGGTTTTTTTTTTTAAACAAAAGTTTCGAATTTGGAATTAGCTTTTTTTCATACCCAGACTCTTTATTAAGTGCCAGTGACATAGTTTGTCTATAAAAACGTCTTTAGAACTAAATGATTACCAAAAATGTAGAAAAATCAAAAACCGCCCGTTTTTTTTGCAAAGGAGTTTTATTAATCTGCATAGCCTTTAACTTTTCTTCTTTATCTAATAATTTATTATTGTTTTCTTATTCTGTCAGCCTAGCTACATCGCTACTAGCCCTACCATGATGACGACAATGATGACCAGTGCTAAATGTGACTTCACTTGCTTCAAAATCGTCATGTTAGGTGGCAGTGCTGTTACTACGGAGATCGTCGATGAAGTAAAGGTATATTCTTTATCTTCTCTATTATTATAAAGCAATTCGGTTAAACCGTTACCAGACGCTTCTTTCGAGTGAACAGTTCACTCGGGAGAATGTTCTGTTTTGTTTCATTACATGTTCACGTTGATCTGATCTGTTTCTTTATCTTTGTTTTTCGATCAGCCAAAATCAGTGAACAAATCAATAAATTTTTCACTATTTACTCATTTTATGTTCTGACTTTTTCGCTTTGTGTTCGCATCTTCTATAGCTCTATCTCGCTCCTGTGACAAGGCCCCTAGAGGTTCATGCTAATTTTTGTCCTTATTGCTTTTCAGCAAATTACTAAGAACGATGACGTTTACGTCGTGTATGGCATGAGTGAGATCAGTGGGTTAGCTGTTCAACACGACTTCCCACCGGCACCGGGATCCTGCGGTAGACCTATTGGCTGTTTAGAATTGAAAGTAGGTAATATTTATTCTCAGTTCCCAGGTTGAGACTCGTACGGACCTGGGAAGAATGGCCTCAATGGGCTTATTCTCAGCAGTGGGTGGAACAAGTCTGGGAAAAGAAGACACAAGTCTGGGAGGACCAGCACTCCTTAAGGTCGTCCAGCCATCCTTCCATAGTCCGGGTTTAGGGCAGGGCAACTGAAGGGGCTTCCACAACTTATTTTTTATACATTAGAAAAAACTACATGCTTTGTGTACATGAGTCCATCAAACAGAAAAGAGCGTACTACACGCCTCTAACAAACGAATTTACACCTCGTATACAAATGATTGAAAACGACAAAGTTTTTTTTTCGTATGTTTTAAAAATTTTTCGGGGGCTCCACTTCTTGGTTGCCCAGGGCCTTCACACTTTAAATCCGACTCTGGTTGTCCAGTGGCAAGATTGGCACAGAACAACGTTGCTATTGTAAGGAAAACATTGAAGAGGTTGGCACAGAAACAGGGAGATTGGGGCTTCGGGGGGATTCGGGGGCACTTAGAACAATTGAGATGTATGGAAGAAAAGACATACAGCAAATTTGCCCCAATTTATGTTTTTTTTTTGTTTAGCTGGTGGATCCTGAAACCAACAAAGATGTCACCGAGCCTAACGTCACTGGATAATTATGGTTCAGAGGCCCAGTTGTGTTCAAAGTATGATTTTTGTTTGTTTTATTTTTTGTAATTTAATTTATTCCATAATCAGATGAATTGGCAGATGGCTGGCACTAGGCTAGTTGATTAAATTTAAAAAAATGTTAATAATTATGCTATCTTCGAATTCCATTTAACCAAAATAATTAATTAAAAGATGCCGAATGAAAACCAGTAACTTATCATATATTGCTGATTCTTTCACTAAATCATCATCTAGCCTTTTCCCAACTATGTTAGGGTCGGCTTTCAGTCTAACCGCATGCAGCTGAATACCAGTGTTTTACATGGAGCGACTGCCTATCAGACTTCCACAACCCAGTCAGTACTGAGTAATACGATACCCCTTGGTAAGATTAGCTGTCAGACTTTCGGGCCACTGACTACTTGTAACGACTGTCCAAGATCTACAATGGACAGCCGGGACCAACTGCTTAACTAGTAATTTTTCACTAAATACAATGCACATTTCCAGGGGTACCACAACAACCCTGAGGTGACGAAGGAGACGTTAACAGAAGACGGCTGGATGAAATCTGGAGACTGTTTCTACAGGGATAGCTCCTGGAACCTGTTCTTTGTTGAGCGATACAAGTTATTGTTGAAGTACAGGAACCACCAGGTGAGGAACTTCGTATTATAAAGGTTCAATACTTCTAGTGACTGTGCCACCACGAGACTTATATACGGGGTGGAAGGGACACCGACGCGAAATGGGAAACCACCTTTATATGTGGGGGGGTTTCAGAATGATACTGAGTACGTGGTTACCGTTTTCGCGTCGGTGTCCCGTCAACCCTGTATACTTGACTCAAAGACATTCAAATATTTACGATCGATAGACGGGACAAGACGAAGAAAATCGTCATCCAAAAACTTTTTACTACTTAGTAACAAATCGTTCTGTCTAGTGTCACATGCCCACTTGTCAGGTAGCATTCGTGTGTCAAAATCGAAAATGTTCGGGATCAAAATTTTTGCATGAAAATATTCCCAATGTCCGCTCTATTAGTCTTTTAGATCTCTTTGACTTGACTTTTAATTAATAAAAAAAAAATATTAAAGCATTAATTTTACAAAAAAAGTGTACAGGTACTTCATTAGTTGATATTAGTTATAGTCATATAATAGTTTTACAATTAACTGGATAAAAACTAGGGTATGACTAACGCCCGAAATTAATAACCTATCTATCCATGGATTTGCCTACTAGAGATAGAATTTTGGCATAAGCTCCATACAAATTATGTCGGGCGTTAGATACATCTTAGTCATACCCTAGTTTTCTTAAAATTCTTTAAGAAATGTAGCAACTTGCCCGATTTCGTTTTATTTAAACCTGTGATCCAGTTGAATTCCTTTAGAACACTATTTGCTCTGAGTGTTCTACGATATTAATAAACTTTTGAATGACGTACCTACAGTCAGTACCCTGCATCACATGACCAGTCTTCCCCCATTTTTCTCGAGAGAAACAGGTAATGTGTATGGCACTGACTGTATCTGTTTTATTCAGTAGTTTGGTATCATTTTCATATCGACTATGGTTATTACAGGTGTCGCCATTGGAAATCGAAACGGTGATAATGAGACACCCTGGAGTATTCCACGTGGCAGTGACTGGTATACCTGACAGGGAGAGCGGAGACCTGGTAGTGGCGTGCGTGGTTCCTAAACCTGGTTGCAGCCCTACAGCACAGGAGATCAAGGACCTGGTTAAAGGTAATGGCTGCTAAGGCCTCTTATTCGGTATTAGTTTTGTGCAATGTTCTAGGGTGCTTGAGTTTAAATTTATTAAATAAATTCAACTCCTCCCCTCAGATGAGCTGATGTTTATCCAGGGCCCCCCCCCCCTGAAACAAGTTCCTTGCTACGGCCCCGAGCTCTATTATGTTGATAATAAACTAAAACTTTAAAAAAGAAACAGATTGATGTGAGTAATAATAAAAATTCGATTTCTTTTTCCAGACTCGCTGACTGACTCCAAGCAACTGAGAGGGGGCGTGGTCTTCATGAAAGACCTACCCCTAACCAGCACATCTAAGATTAACAGGAAGGTACTAAAAGAATTGGTCCTTACTCTGCCTAGAGAATGAAATTAAAATACCAAATGTTCTAAAATACTTGTACATAAATAATAAAGACGATTGTAAGGTTAAACTAAATTGTTTTATTTAACCAACCATCTCATTACCATCCTGTCAACCGTTTTGGTTATTTTCTTCTATTCTCCCCTGTCAACCGTCACTCATTCTACAATTGACTCCTTATTTCTCCCTCAACCCATGGAGACAATCTTTTCTTTTTTTGGTCTTGCTTTCCCTGTCGATCCATTATCAACATTAATTATATTCATCGCTATTTTGACTACTTACATACTACCGATACCAATACCAACGATTCATACAACGTAGTTCCTGTCTTCTTTCTACCCGACTACGGCAAAGTCAAAATGAAGGGTTATGATTTTAGCAGTCTATGTGTGTATGTTTGTAACATTTTTTAGCTTTCGAAATTAGTGTGTCGCAAACTATGATCCACCACTTCCTGCCGGCTAAACCCCAAACATGCAGCGAAAGAGACTCCTGCTACCGACGAAGACGTGGAAGTAGTGAAATTTTGGGCCACTAAAATATAATATCGTACAAGCGACACGAAGAAGAAAAAGATCAGCAGCTAACAACGAAATCTTGTTTTTTCAATTAAAAGTTTTATCCTTTGTTACCAACAGCGCCCTTTTAGCTACAGCGAGCTATGGAACGGGCTATGCTCGGAGTCTATCTGAGGGATCGCATCCAGAGTGAAATGATTCGACTGACAACAGAGTTGTCGACATAGCTCACAGAACAAGTAAGCTGAATTGGCAATGGGCCGGCCATATTAGCCGTAGAACCGATGACCGTCGGGGTAGACGTGTTCCTGAATGGAGACCGCGAATCGGCAAGCGTAAGGTGAGACGCCCTCAGGCGCGGTGGAGCGTTTCTTCGCAGGGTGGCTGGAAGAAACTGGATGAGAGTTGCCGAGAATCGAGTTAACTGGCGTGCTATTGAAGAAGCCTATGTCTAGCAGTGGATTGTTTAGGCTGATGATTACTAATATAAGTTTAATGTTCCTAATTCCTACGCCCTAATAGGTTCATGTACGTTTAAGTCTAGCAAGTCATAGCAAGTAACCTTATCTAATTATTTTATTGGGAGCTCAGACAATATTTTGACTATCTCTAGATAATTTCACGCGATATTTATTTTAGTAGTAGACTCATGTTTTTGTACGTTATTGCCTTATATACTTATACATTTAGGTATACTTAAGATATGATAATGTAGAATTTTGAATAGAATACTACATACATTTGGCAAAGTACCATCGCACATAGCACTTCTAATTTAAGCAAGTACCTATTGTAAGTAATTGTTTGATTATTAACTGTGGTTTTAGGTGACTTAGTGGCAGGTTTTGCACTAACACTCTTGTGAAGAAAAATGTCGTGAGGAAAGTTTTGAGTATGCATGTGGATAATGGTACACTGTGTGAAGGATGATATGGCTAGAAAGGAGACAAGTTACGCAGTTTCCAAATTCTTTTTTTTGGATTGAGTATAATTATTTAAAAAAGAAGAAACAAAAATGTGAAAAGAAAATTAAAATATCTCTAGAAATAAAAAATAACTTTAAAGTTGCGCTTGCAAAGTAACAACATCAAGAAACTTCTCCATTGTTTCTCTTGCGATGCGACGGCATGATATTTGCAATTTTTTGTAAAAAAAAAAAGCGGCGTTTGAGTGTGTCATGGGTTTAATTTTCATAATCTAAGCACAGAAACTTTTTTGATCTCAGATCTAACTGAAATAAAAATGACGAAACACGCCTTCGACGCCGTGCACTGGTATATGGCAGAGGTAGGATGCCGAGTGGTGGCGAAGACAGGGATCCCTTCAGACAGATACCACCTCGGCAAGCTCATACTACATTGCTTGCAAGATGACCCCAATTTTGTTCTGCAGGTATATTTGTTTATGTTGATTTCCCATCGGCAAAACAGACTACGTGTCTTCTTTATTATTGAAACATTCATGTTCATTGATCAACTTCAGTATTTTTTGTATAAGGAGCTCTTATGCAAAATTTCGTGCATCTAGACCCACCTATATAGGTTATACGTTAGGTGTCACAGCTTTTAGCATTAAAGAAAATTCAATATAGATGGTATCCCAATTTATTTCATGATTTGTCTAGCTTTTTTCCCAACTACATTGAGGTCAGCTTCCAGTGTAAGCGAATGCAGATCAATAGTATTTTAAATGGAGCGGCTGCCTATCTGACCTCCACAACCCAGATACTGGATAGTTCTATTTTCTTATTACTTATCCTAATTTATGTAGGATCTCATTAAAGATGAAAGATTGGCCTATTAATCAACAGATCGATGGAGGAACCGACGAGTCTGAAACCAATAGCTCAGTTCTCAACAGAAGCATCCGATGCGCTATCTCTCTCTCGAACTTGGGACTGAAGAAAGACGATGTTATGATATTGATGGGACCGAACCACCTAGATTACTGCATACCCCATAATGCAGCACTGTTCCTTGGGATAACGGTGGCATCTATTGATGCAACTTTGGGTGTCCGTGAGTATTTTATTTTTTTATTTTGAGTATTTGTAAAAATTTGGTCCTAATCTCTCTTATTGCGATACAAATGGAACTATAATCTGCAGATAATAGGGTCTATATAAAGTGACCTACTATCAGCGATAACTACATTGTGTACCAGAAAGGTGTGGTCATATTTTAGGGTGTTTTTTCGCTATTTCGATGGTGGTCCCATGAAGAAAGTTGTTCATTCTGATGGTCTGAATCACACCCTGAAATATGACCACACCTTTCTGGTACACGCTGTATATATGCTTATGCATATGATAAAAATATAATGCAAACGTCAAAAATGTATGGGATTGACATAGGCTATCGCAGTCTTATGACAATCCTGTGAAAACTCGTTGTGAAACGATTTGAAAGCGATTGTCATTTGTCTAAGGGCTCTGCATTGTTCTAAAAAATAACATACCATTGGAAGGAAGAAAGACAAAGCAAGATAATAAGCAAAAAATTAAATTAAAAATGAAATGTCTTCACATTTCAGATGAATTGAAAAAACTATTTCACACCAACCGCCCGAATATAATTGTTGGTCAGAGCGAAAAAACGATAGACATTGAGAAGGCTTTAGCTTTGGCAGAAGTAGATGCTAAAATTGTCACATTTAACAAAGATACTAACCATATTACTTTGCAACAATTGCTAGATAAAACAGATGATGAGGAAGTCAAAAGTTTTCAGTAAGTACTTTATAAATACTATAGATATTTGTGACTAGTTCTGAAAAGTATGAAGAGTATAAAGCTAGAGCAAATAAATTAACTTCCAAGGTAGATAAATAGTCTACAGATTTAGTATGGTCGTTAAATATTAGTTAAACACAAAGATATTCAAATAAACTCTCGATAGACGGGACACTGCAACCAAAATCGTCATTTAATTTTCAAGAAAACTAGGTGCTGTCGGTACAAGTGTGACGTGTGAAACTTTGCAATCATGTCATTAAGCATTAAGGAGTCACTAAGACATAGGATCGCATTTTTACAGTAACATTTCTTCATATAAACTATCTATGGAACCTTAAACTCTTTGGTTGTTTGTTGACGAGATTCAAATTCTTCTAGTACGTACAATTCCCACTACAGTACCATCACTTGACTAGTGCGAAAGCACTGTCAACTTCTTCAAATTAAGCTTAATTTTGTAACATTTCAGACCAACAGACTTTGACCCAGAGGACACGGTAGCGTACCTGACATCAACCAGTGGAACCACAGGTGTGCCTAAAACGGCCATGCTCACACACAAGAACCTGTCCATCATAATTCCATACATGTGGTAAGTTTCTCCGTAGTACTAAAGTTTGAAAGAAAGTGGTATCTATTTGAATAATAAAGCTAAATGTGAAAGCTTTAGCTTGCCGTGGATTACCTCACTATTGTTTTTGTATTGTTAGCTGTAAGCCACCCAAACACAATACAATAAACAAAATAAATAACCCAGTAGATATAATAGGTTGAAATAAAAACTAGCATATCATCAAAAATTACCCCTCTGCCACGACCTCCACGTTCAAGCGATACGAGTGTCGTAACAGCGACTGTGGAGAAAACAAAATGAAAGAAATTACTTACAGCATGCCACCAGGCACCGTGACGTAACTTGAGTTGCGACGGTATTCACGCGAAAGAAACATATGACACTCGTGCGTTTGTACGACGACTTTTTGTCGTAACGACCGCATCATCATCCGCCTGCCTTTTTCCAACTATGTTGGGGTCGGCTTCCAGTCTAACCGGATGCAGCTGAGTATCAGTATTTTACAAAACCCCTTAGTATGACTGGTTGTCAGACTTTCGACTTTTGCCATGACCTCTTATGGCAGTATTAAGTGGTGGTGCTACGGGCCCTATCTGATGAGACTGTTCCCTTTAGGTCAAGCTTCTCCAAGTTTCCGACGCCAACAAGAATGGTGATGGTGGCCTCACCAGGTCAGTGGCTGACAGCTGGCTTCAACTACCTCTTCGCCCCGATCCTGAAGTACTCGCGGCTGCAGACATCGTCACCTGTCACTCCGGAGCACTTCGGTGAACTTGTCAATAAATATAAGGTATTAATTCAACATTGGTCTATCGGGCTTAAGCGCCGCTGCTGAGCAAGAGGTTTTCGGTTCCATTCCCAGGTCCCAGGTCAGTTCTGGATGGATCTGCATTTATGCTCGGTTGATGGCATTAGGCTCACTCCTATAACATGTAATATGTGTTGTACATGTATTTATTGGGAATGTAGATGTACTTTTAGGTATATTCTTCGGCAATTACAGGCCTAGTGTTATGTGTATAGTATTTTTTGTGCCCCCATCTTCCGGAAGTTGAAAAAGGGTAGGCGACGCTTGAAACAGAGATGCTGGGTTTAGATATGAGATGTGACAAGAATCAAGATGTAACTTTAGCTCTCTTTCTACTGAACAAACCAGGCGTACAACATGTGATTCTTACACTAATGCGTGTCGTTCATATGGATTTTCATCTTCAACAGCCGACGTATATCTTAACCAGCCCTACTCTGATGACGACCATGATAACGAATGCTAAATGTGACTTCACCTGCTTCGAATATGTGGTAGTAGGAGGCAGCGCTGCATCGCCGGAGCTAGTCGATGAAATAAAGGTAAAACCATCACCATTCTCCTGCCCTTATCAAAAAATTTATTTGGAGTTGGTGCAGCATTACTATTCAACTATCTCAGCAGTCACCTCCTTTCTAGCTATATGATCCTCCACACAGTCCACACAATAGTTTTAATATAAGTCCTTGCACAAAAGGGCGAAACTTTGATGCGACGATATTGTTTCACTAAATTGATTTTGAATGCACTGCTTATTTTCGAGAGTTGAAAATCCAACAGTACCCTTTTATACGCGTTTTGGATCAATACTGAAAGTCGAAAAATTTAGTTCGCTTCCTCAATACCTATGCCTACTACTTTTTTTTGCAGAAAATAAGTAAAACAGAAGATGTTTACATTTTATATGGTATGAGTGAATTGGGTGGTTGCGTAGTGCAACACGAGTACCCACCACCACCTGGCTCTTGCGGTAGACCTCTTGGTTGCGTGGAATCAAAAGTAAGTAATAAAATTAATCAAAGGTTATACGACTTCGCCACGAGTTACACGTTCAAGCGAGTTGTTAAGTACTGCGGCTGTGAAGGAAACATGAAAAAAATTGTTTGAAGCATGCCACGTGACGGGACCACCGCGCAGTGAACACGTTAAAAACGCTCGTGACTCTTGCCGCAAGTCGCGTCGCATGGCGCATCACCAGAGGACATGAAACGCTGATAACGCCCTGACGTTAGAAACTGTCTTCGAATGATGACAATAACAACAACAACGCCTCGTATTGCCAATTTATTTCGGTAGTTGTCTACCCTGTAATCGGATATGATTTTAGGGATCATTTTGGAATACTTCTTTATAGAAAACTAGCTGATGGGAATATGATGAAGAATCATCGTGTTTAACAATACTCATACATAAATATTTTACATGTTTCAGTTGGTGAATCCCACAACAAATGAAGACATCACAGAACCCAACACACCGGGAGAGTTATGGTTCAGGGGCCCATCTGTGTTCAAAGTAGGATTGTGTTCAATTAGACGTAGGCTTCACGTTACTTGGTAATCCGCTTCGCCACGCCACTTGTGGCTATGCAATGTTTCTCTAGAATTTTCCTACCAAGAAAATGTACTTACAAAACCATGCCTATCTAGTTGGTTCCACATAAAGCATGCGTCAAAAGGCGGGAGTTTGCCTTTTTACCACAGAGGTATGCAAAAATTATGGAACACCACGTGATGCGATCCTCACATACTTCTTTCCCTCTGCTTCATCCTCGTTCATTTATCTGGTCACGCGAGAACTATAGGTCCTTCGACTATTAGCGAAATAAATAATTCGTTCAGAATATTTCCAGGGATACCACAACAACCCTCAAGAGACAAAGGAGGCTCTCACAGAAGACGGCTGGCTCAGAACTGGTGACATTTTCTACAGGGATGACTCCTGGAACCTGTTTTTTGTGGATCGATATAAGTTACTGTTGAAGTACAGAAACCACCAGGTAAGATGATGTTATGGGTGTAAGGTACATTTATTTCTCGTCTAAGTTTTCTGCCGGAAATGAATTAAGGCAGTTTTTGAAAAACGTCAACCTTCGACAGGAATGGTCCATTTGCTTTTGCTCCGACGAATTAGGGAAAAGGGTACCCATGTATTTTACACCCAGAACAGGAGAGTCTCTTTACCGGGCACAAATCTAGACCCCGGGCGGCTACTGATAAATTTCAGATGGAAAAACCAAACCAACAATAAAACTTTGTCCGTCTTAGAAATGCAACCTAACTCCTAACTATGTATGTATACGTATGAATATCACAAAAATAAAAAGTAATTATTATGTGTTATTATTGATAACAGGTGTCTCCAATGGAAATAGAGGCGGTGATAATGAAACACCCTGGAGTATTCCACGTGGCAGTGACTGGTATACCCGACAGAGAGTGCGGTGACCTGGTAGTGGCGTGTGTGGTTCCCAAGCCTGGATGCAGCCCTACAGCACAGGAGATCAAGGACCTTGTTAAAGGTAACAATTTACTAGAAAAATTCAGGACCCCTTCCCACAGAATGTCACAATTCGTCGAACCCGTCACCGCCTCCTCAACGTGTGACATAGTTTATGGATGGCCCCTCAGAGCGTGCCACCAGTCACCGCGACATGACTTATGACGCATGCGAAGAAAACAAGTGACGAACGCGCGTGTCGTGCCCCTCAAATAGCATTGTTTGAGGTTGTGAACGATGCTTGAGAAGGGATGCTGACTGTACTGAGTAAAGAGATTTTTTTTCTTATTAAATCGAACGTATGTTAAGTCTTTATTTAATAAACTAACTTTACACATTATGACAATTAAAAATTATTAAATGAACTAACAAAAAACCATAAAAGGCATCAAAAACTCCTCCTCAACGCTGTCAGCTGGTAATGTGCCCAAGATACTGGTGGCGTTGCCACGTTTTATGGCAATGCTTAACTTCTGTCCAAAGTGAAAGCCAGCCCTTGGGCCACGGGAAACGTACACTAGGCGTTTAGAAACTTCCTTAAAAAGGCTCAGAGTTTCAACACCAAACGGCTAAAAACAATAGTTTCCACAAAGGTTATTTACTACTGAGTAAATAAATTATGAATATCTTTCCAGACTCGCTGACAGACTCCAAGCAACTAAGAGGAGGTGTGGTCTTCATGGACGAGCTGCCAACGACCAGCACATCTAAGATTAACAGGAAGATACTCAAAGAGTTGGTCCTGACTCTGCCAAAAGAATGAATGTAAACAACAAGATAAATGTAATTTTACGATATAACAAAAACCAAGCTTGTTAAGTTAAGCATTTATTTTCTATAAAAGATAAAATTAAAAAATATACATTACTATGTTATTTCTTGTGTAAAAGACGCGAAACAGTTGAGGCCCACTGCAGAGAAACGCATTAAATGTATTAAAAGGGGGTTTAAAATGCCACTCAGAGCGCTTATAGCTCTTGCCTTAAACAGCATCGATGAGCACTGAACGATCATAGAAGCCTGATGGCCAGGCCTGTACCATCGCCATCCTCACGTTCGGTTCCCGCTATTTCATCATCGTGGCCTATGCAACAGTCGATATAATCTTACGAAGAATCTATGAAAGAGATTCTGTCCGATAAAAAATGTTCGCGGAGGGTCATTCAATCGCGGAGAATCTTAAGACCGCGATTCAGAAATCGGCGTAGCAAGCACAGTGGCATCTAGTAGCCTCTACAACGTACTTTGCACCCTTCGGGGTGGGGTACAGCGACATCTAGTGGATCTTTCAATGCCTGTGACGTCACGGGCGCCACGTGTTGACTTTTGGCCATTTGAGTGGCCTAAACCATTTTGCGATCGATCGTCTGCGTCATACAAACGGTCTTGCAATGAAAGAATTGCTCAGAGGATAGAAATAGGAGGTGGAAATGAGTACATAAGAGGAAATCTGTCGTTTGTCGTGGTATTGGCATGTGATGCGGAGGAATCTCGTAAAGAAAGTTTTGAGTATAAATGTTGATGGCTATGAGATGGAAACGATGGATGGACTGTGTGAAGGATGATATGGCAAGAAAGGAGGTGCCGGATAAGATGACGACTAATCGAGAATTATGGAGAAAGAAATCGACCCCAAATAAATTGGGATAAGGGCAGGAGAATGAAGGATAAAACACGGAAGCCGTCATTCAAAAAGGCAATTAATTTTACCTAATCTACGGCCTAAAATGGAGGGTGAGATATTATACGTAACAGACTGTACCAAAACAATGTTCTTATAACAGTAGAGTTTACTCCACACCAAGGTTATGTTTACTTTGATAAGAAACAATATACTGATATCAACTTGTTCTCTTAGATATCTAGCAATGTTAATTTTTACAATTATACGATCATAGGCGATGCGACTTTAGTCAAGCAACAAGCGCGTGTCATTTAGTCCGGTCAATTTAGACATCCGAGGGTACAATAATTTGCTCCCAGCTCAAAATTGGTAGGATTGTTCAAAACACCATCATAAATGAAATCTAAAAAATCTACAATTTTTGTCTGAACTAATTTTCTAATAAAAATTACCGCTTTGCTGAAAATCGCGAAAAACCCGTTTTTGTGACCTTTGACCCCGAGTTATTTTTTCTCCTGGTATCGGATTTTTCTGGATTTTTTTGATTTCATTTATGATAGTGTTTTGAACAATACTACCAATTTTGAACTGGGTGCGAATTTTTGTACCTTCACTCCAATTTTTTGGTCTAATTTGATCAGACTATTTGTTTCCTTCGCTCCTCAAGACGCGCGGTTGTTCGTGGAATACTCTAGCCCAGGGCTTCTCAACCTTTTACCCTATGCGCTTCACCCCATGCAACTTCATGCTAAAATAACACACCCCCGTTGTCTGTTCAGTTAAAAAAAAATTGTTTTCTTAGCAAGAAGCCGGCGCCTACGTGTTTATTAAATTTCGATTTCGTTCATTTTGTCAAAACAAAACTTGCGCACTGGTCATTTTTTATTTATTTATAGTCACTCAGCGCCCCCCCCCCCCCCTTTAGATCACTGAGCAATTTCTTCAATTCGATTTTTCCGCATTGTAGCTCGAGTCTAGGGCATCTAAACCCGGTTTTTACCTGATGAAACCGGGTTTCGCATGCCCTACTCGTGACCAAGCGGTAGTGCAATGACACATTTTGCCATATTATTACGAATAGAAAAGAGTTTACACTCTCGTTTTAAATTAATTCTACTTACGAATGTGCATAAATACTAAATAATTTAAATAATTTATTAGCTTTATTTGTCATTTATAGTATTTTTTAAGCTTACATTTTAACATACCTACAGCATTGAAACAAAAAAAAATGCTGATAAACGCAAAATAAAAAAAAATAAGTTGTAAATAGATTAAACGTTATGTGGAGTGTGGACTCATATTTACACACTTCACAATCTTAGTAAGCTCACAATATGTGTATCAACATTATCATGATAATTGGTAGGGTTGCCAACTTTTTTTAAAGAAATACGGTATTTCCGATTTCAGGGAGGATAACTAAAAATAAATTTAACTTTTTTTTAACTGTTGAGAAGTTCTCTCGTGAGGAGGCGATCCTAGCTGCAGGATTAAGTCACATCTACACTAATATTATAAAGGTGAAGAGTTTGTTTGTTTGGTTGAACGCGCTAATCTCAGGAACTACTGGTTCGAATTGAAAAAAAATCTCTTAGTGTTGGATAGCCCATTTATCGAGGAAGGCTACATATATAACATCACACTGCGACCAATAGGAGCTGAGCATCAATAAAAAATGTTATGCCGACGAAGTTGCGTGAGTCAGCTAGTCTATATCTATATTAATACTATAAAGAGGAAAGCACTTCGGACAACAGTGATCCGTAATGTGTTAGTATTACAAACAAAATATTATATTCCGGTTTTAGTAAATTTGATATAAAAAAGTTTAATTAATAAACAAAAGCCGCCCAGGCAGGGAATCCGCCTCCGCACTAAATGCCTGATATTTGGAGTATAGCTATCCGCCACAGCTCTCAGGTTGCGACTACTCCGCACTTTGGATAGTAGCAGGCAGTTTTTTTTTTAGAAAAAACAGAGTACAATATTCTACGCTAAAGGAAGTACTTTTGGCAACCCTAGCAGTATATCAAGAGGCGAGAGGAGTAGACGAAACTCTTTATCGCCAGAAAATATATTCATCACTCACTATTCGGTGGCTGCAGTCTGTTGTCATCGTTAACAAGTGAAGCTCATTCGTTCTTCAATAATGGCGGAATATTTCTTCAAAAACGAACTAATCGATAAATATGTGAGTGCGTTCCAATCGAGAATAGTTTCCGAGACTGGAATCGAAAGTGATAAGTACCATCTTGGGAAAATTATCTTGCAGGGTCTTAAGGACGATCCAGATTTTGTTGCGCAGGTGAGTAGGAAGACATTTTCTTTTTTAATAATAGTTCAGCAACGGTTCTGTTTATCGACTTTTCATATTGAGGCTAGGAAATATTTTAATTAACACTAAGTAACACAAACTCCATCAATTTAACTGGTCATCTTAAATGATGGCTATAGAATTCTCTCTCTCTCTCTCTTCAACTGCTAAACAAACACCTCTAAAAGGTCAATGCATACTTACCGATACTGCACGGGCTCAGCATCTCCTCGATCTGCACCTTTCGGGTTTTTTTTTTCTATGGAACTTCATGCTACCTCGTTACTTGAGCATGAGGTCCTGGGTTCTATTCCCGGGTCGGTCAATGTGTAATTGGGTTTTTCATTAGGAATTTCTCAGCAGTAGCCACGGAGTCTGAATATGTGTCTGGTTGCTAGCAATAGGCTCGCCCCCTATTACGTGGGACTTAACATAACTGGCGAAATGTGGTTGTACTATTATAATAGGTGTACCTACACCTCTGCCTAACCCTGATTTTATGTTTTGATGTTATGTAACTTCGTACTACAACGCACAATATTATAAGCATCGTTACGGCAGCCTCTGTTCGACATTCATGCCATTTTTTAACCGACTTCTAAAAAAGGAGGAGGTTCTCAATTCGGTTGTATGTTTTTTTTTTTTTTTTTGTGTTTGTTACCTCATATCTCCGTCATTTATGAACCGATTTGAAAAATTCTTCTTTTATCTGAATGGATCTACTTCCCGATTGGTCCCATAGAAATTTCATCAAAATCGGTTCAGCAGTTTGGTTTTGAAATCAAAATAGCTGGAAATTTTTGTGTTTGTTACCTCATATCTTCGTCATTTATGAACCGATTTGAAAAATTCTTCTTTTATCTGAATGGATCTACTTCCCGATTGGTCCCATAGAAATTTCATCGAAATCGGTTCAGTAGTTTGGTTTTGAAATCAAAATAGCTGGAAACAATATGTCATCCAAGTAAAAGAAATTGCGAAATTGATACTTGACAAGGATTTGTGTGTGATGCGATAACTAAAAAGGGTAAAATAAAAACTTTTTTGCAAAAAAAAACCGACTTCCAAAAAAAAACACTAAAAAAGTGGGAAATAACTTTACATACTTAACTAACGAAAAGTCACCAAAAGTCACCGATTTCCGAAAGTAAAGTTATTTTCCACTTTTTTAGTGTTTTTTATTTTGTAAGTCGGTTTTTTAGTTTAATAACTTTCTCCAAAGATTTAATTTTCCCAAATTTTCCCCTAGAACGATTTTTTCCGTAAAAAGGGAAATATATCCCTAATCTCCAAACACTGGCGCACCCTCGCGGTAGAATATTGGTGCGCAACGCCATATTTCGAAAATCGAATTGGTTTTTATTTCCTCGCAGTAGGTGTGAAAACTAGAGTATGCTCCTCGGGGTAAAAGTGTCTTCGTCTTAGGCTAGCTTAAATCCCTCATTTCTCTCAGGATTCTAGTCTTAACTCCCTCGCTTCGCTCAGGAGTTAACTCAAAGCACCCTCGCTCCGCTCAAGAGCCCTAGAATCCCTCGTTGCATTCGGGATTCAAAATAGTGCCCGTGACGTAAGACACTGCTTTATCCCCTTGGTGCATAATCTACTATTACCCTTTTTATGGTCAAAAAGGTTCTGACCTCCAAATTGTGAAAACTGATAGCAATAGAATGGTAACCTTTAAGAGGCTCTCCCTTAGTAACTTTGGCTGCAGCAATAAGCATCCTCCAAAGGTTTATTTGAGCCACCTGTGGTTTGTTTGAGGCATTTATAGTTTGTAGGTAGTATCAGTGACAATTTTTATTACTGTCGGAGGATCCATAATTAGGGTTCGCCAACCTGTGATATGAACCTTCACTTCCACTAGTTTTAGCTACAGGAAAAGGGACTATACTTAACTTTTTGAGAATTTTTGATCTGCATTGATCACACAGAATTTGGGATAAGTGTACAATAAGCAAGAAAATGGGCAATTTTACAGCCCCATGGGCATAGAATAGCCAAAGGTGCAATTTATGTCCTTGCACTGGCAGGTATATCTGTTGTGAGATTGTCAGTAAACAAATAGAGAGATATGAAACGTTAAAATCGGGCTAGTGAATTAAAAGTTATGCGTATCTTACAGCAAAAAATGAGGACTTCCTTCTTTTCATACATTACATAACACCACGCCTGTAATCACCGAAGGGTTAGGCAGAGATGTACCTAATAGTACACCTACATTTCGCTAATTATTTTTAAATCCCATGTATTAGGGGCCGAGCCTATTGTCATCAACCGGGCACAAATCCATACTCCGTGGCTGCTATTGAGAAATTCCTGATGGAAAACCCCAATAACAATTTGCCCGATCCGGGAATCGAACCCAGAACATCACGCTCAACAGTCGCGGTTGCAACCACTAGGCCAACGACTAAATTTTTTTCGTTAATTAAAAATATGGCTCGTGTTCTAGAAAAGAAAAAAACACTAGGTAGAAAAGTCTTAACTATAGTTATATAACTATAGTTATATATAGTGTTTTTAACTAGACGCAATAATAAATAATAATCTATAGATTCGTTGTTTTTAATTTTATCAGCCATGAATATGAGTACAAAGTTCGATATGGACTTTGAAACCATAATGTATCTATACTCGTAGATACAAATTAAGCCTTTAAATTAGTTGGTGCAAAGTCTAAACTGAAAAGTACGCCATCGTGTTCTGTAAATATTGATAAAAATCATTAGATATTAATTCAATTATGCTGACTGTAATCGCGTAGCCTATAATACCGCATTATTACCTGTAATACTCATAATGTTTTTTTTGGCTTATCCAACTGCCGGGCAATGATCTCCTCCGTATCATTCAGGTTCTCTCTATGCTTCGCCTTCCTCAGCCAATCCGGCAAGAATGAGTCCAGATTTTCACGCCAGCATTTACTTGGTTTGCCTCTGTGACGACGCCGGTCTTTTGCCACAGCCAGCAATGGCTTGCGCGGTAGTTTTTACGTAGACCTAAGTTAGGTCCCCAGGTCGGGCAGTTTTATTTTGGTTTTTCCTTCAGGAATTTCTCAGTAGCAGTCCAGACTGTATAATTTGTGCCCGATTGTTAGCAATAGACTCGACCCCTATAACATGAGACTCACACATAACTTTGGTAAACATTTTGGTGTACTATAGCTACACTGCCAAAGCCTTCAGGAATTACAGGCGAGGTATTATGTTTCTACGAGTACCACACCTCTGACCAACATTTCTTTCTCAACAGATTGACGGTGGAACCGGTGAATCAGAAACGAACAGCTCCATGTTGAGGAGAAGCATACAATGTGCCAACAGCTTAAGGAATATGGGGCTGAAGACCGGTGATGCCATAGTTTTAATGGCACCCAACCATCTGGACCTAGCTGTGCCATTTTATGCTGCTCTGTACCTTGGAGTCGCAACCGCTGCTATTGATAGAACTCTTGGAATTAGTAAGTACATACCTACCTTACATTCTTAAACATATTATAATTGTTCTATCATAAACAAAGAAACCACATTTATTTGCTCCAAATACGAAGCATAAAAATAAAGCACACAAAAATAAAAAGTCGAGCAAAAATATGCGACAAATTCACGCATAAAAGCAAAATTAAAAGAATGATATGAAAGAGAAAGGAGTAAATGATGCCGTGACGTCTGATAGGGGAGAATGGAAGAAGAAAACGTGTTGCGCCGACCCCGAGTAGAATAGGACCAGGGCAGGAAGATGATGATAATTCACGCAAAAAACCAAGCGGTAAACACACCACCCAAGACCTTTCGGCCTCATCAGTGTGGACCAATAAAAATAAATAAATCTACCACCCGTTCTGCGAGCCATGTGAAGAATACTTTTACCTATAGCCTGCCACTGAAATTGTTGTAAATGTTTAATTGTTGACATTATAAAACTGGACACATCATAATATTGACAATGACACATCGTCGATCATAGCCGATTTCCGGTAATTGATGGTTCGGAGCAGGCCGGGATTGAGCTCCGTTTCGTGGAATAGGAAATGTACTATACACAGAGACGTAAGATATAGACTTTTAATACTACCTCTTACCTTCCAGATGAATTAAGAGATACATTTGACATCGGAAAGCCTAAAGTCATATTCTGCCAAAGCGGAAAAGTGCAAGACGTCCGCAAAGCTATAGACCTCTTAGGTCTGGACTCTAAAATTATAAGCTTTGATAAAAGTCCAGACACTACTAGCTTTTGTGAAATGATGGAGAAACATGGGGATGAAGCTGACGTCGAGAATTTCAAGTAAGAATACATTCTCAGCCAGTCTGTGATCTAATAAACACAATTCTTCCACCTAATGTATTTTTTTAGATAGGTAATTATTAAGCGATCACCCTGATTGGAGGTTTCGCATACGGTGTAGCTCAGGCATCCTCTGGGATAGGAGATGACAATGGTAATCGAGGTCACTTCATGTAGAATCGGCTTAAAACAGAAATAACATGTTCTTCTTCTAAGAACATGTTGAAAGTTTACTTTATGCTAGTCTTAATAAAGAAAACGCTTTAGGTCCATGCAATAAAAGCGAATACCACGAAGCGAGGTGAATGAGGTCGATGTCTTATTCGCTTTTCCGTCGATTAGCCGATTCCACATTGATCAGTTAAGCCATCAGGTGGTCGGCCTGTAGGTGGGCACTATGACAAACTTGACTCTAATTGCAGCCTATAAAACTATAAATAAAGTAGGTTTAATGAGTATAATAATTGACTTATAACTTTATCTAAACAGAATTAAAGTCTTAAACTGATTGGACTTTGCACTTCATATTTACAGGCCTGCAGACTTTGACCCAGACGAAACGATAGCTTATCTAATATCGACAAGCGGCACCACAGGACTGCCTAAATCAGCCGCTTTGTCCCATAAGAACATGGTAACTACTGCACCTTGCATATGGTATGTTTCAAAGCTATTATTACCATTTTTCTATTAAACACTTCTGTGATATCTACAGCCCACTGTTAAAGTGAAAGCGCCAATGTATCCCGCGAAATTAAAATTTTCTTGCGTTTTTTGCAATTTCCCGGTCAGTTTCAGGGCAGTATGTTGAACAAATATGATTTGCGGCCGTAATGCGCATGTATTTACAGAATTATAATCATTAAAATCATCAATACAATCCTCTGAGTTCATTTAATGACCTGCTGATTGCAAAAAAAACGTAAGAAATTTTGAATTTCGCGGGCTACCATGGTGCTTCTCCCGTAACCTGCATCGCCTTTCTGCTGGACAATGGACAGCTATAATGTCAGTTTTTTCGATTCATGTCTAAATGTAGTCGTTGTATTTGTTCAGCTCGTCCCGCCACTCTTTACGTTCGGCACCTTTATCTACTTCTTATTTTTTTATGTTCCAGTTCGTTTACAAATAAATTACCTCCTGTCCAGTCGGTTCTTATCGTGGCTCCCCTGCAATGGCTGACTGCACTACTCAACTATCTTATGTCGCCATTTTATAAGTATACGAGAATACAGTCCTCTCATGCGCTCACTACGGAACATATTCTTGAATTGATTGGAAAATATAAAGTGAGTTTATTTTCATTGTGCCCGATATGAGCGATCTGATCATTCATCATTGAAATTCTACTTTAAATCACCAAAAATCTATTTAGTAGTTATCACAATGATTTCTTTCAGCCATCTTTTATGATAATCAGTCCAACCATGATGACAACTTTACTAAAAGCAGCTAAGCAAGCTAGCTGCGATTTATCCTGCTACGAACTTATATACCTCGGAGGAAGTGCTGTGCCTAAATCCCTGGTGGAAGAAATTAAGGTATGTCACGTTGGGTAAGGCCTCTTCTCTGAACTTCACATTTCAAAGAGCTGACAGGTGCCAAAGGCCGTTAACCAATGTCAGGCAGCCATCATGGGGCCTGGTTTTCACTAATGTGGAGATGAGCGGAGCGGTGCAGAGACGTGCCAGATTCTATCAATTACATGAGCGACGAGACACGCGATGTGGATTTCAACAAAAGCGAAAAGTTCCCGCATACCTCTGCTCCGCTCCGCTCGTCTTCCTTTGGTGAGCCGGACTTGAAAAGGGGCCGCCGGGCGAAGGCATGTGATTGATTAAAACATACCCGTGTCCTCTTCGAACCTCTCGTCTCCGATTTGGTTAAAACCAAAAGCCCCAAAGTCTGAGATTCATGCCCGGGCATTGGGGGTCTTAACGCCATTATTTATAATAATATTTTACTTTTCCAGAAATTGACACCGAACACATTAGTGGCTGATGTATACGGAATGAGTGAAGTGGGTTCCATTATATTCCATACTCAAGACGCTCCGCTTGGGTCTTGTGGTAAACCATTTGCTCATTTACAGTACAAGGTGCGTATCTTTCTTAAAAGAGTCTGCCAACTACACCGTATCATATCATGAGCACGGTCATGATATGATACGGTGTAGTTGGCAGACTCTTTTGACAGACGACCGGGACCAACAGCGTATAGCGTGCTTTCCGAAGCGCGAAGGGGACTCGATTCTAATGGATGTTCGCACATCCTCAGCACGATCTCAGCAACGATCGAAGCGTGCAGTTGTTATTATTTTGCCACGAGCCCTCACAAGCCAAATATCACTGATGTGCCTGTAATTACACGATTTTTCGAATTAATTGAATCAATGATTTCAGCTGGTAAATGTAGAAACTGATGAAGAAACAAAAGAGCCAAATCAACGCGGAGAGCTGTGGATCAAAACACCCGGGGGTTTTAAGGTATGATGTATTAAAGGAAGAAGTTTAAGAAAAAATGCCTGTAGAAGCATCTCCTCTCTAGTGTCTGTGCTAGTACGACTGCCCATCAGACTTTTATAGTTTTAATTATGTCCTATGATAAATATCCGGAGGTTTAGCCTGGTGATCTGTAATACAGGTTTTACCTAAAACAGACACCGGTCTCTAAGTAGTGATAATGTGACTCTGTGCTGTTAGTGATGATGAGAGAATTAAACTAATTTATTATTATTAAGCATACTTAGCACTCGCCTGCTCAGAGGATCCTCTCTTCTAACCCGAACATCATAATAAGGGCGATAGTTTCTTCCGTTTTCGGAACAAATGAGTTTTTGGTTAAGATGCTAGATAAGATTTATTGCAATACTTATTCCATGGATGAATGTCACTTGCGCGCAGGGACCGAAAAGGTTTAATCGTATTATATTATAAGGTTAATCAGCCTACAAGCTTATGATAACCGGTTTACGCACAGAGTTCATTATTGTACGTAAAAAATATCTGAGAAAGTGACAGAGTTAGCCCGCACTCGGTGCTTTGTCTTTTTCATTTTGGTTAGTCAGTAATATATTTTTTTTTTACGTAAATATTATAAGGGTTAACTCCCGTATAATGGTTAATCAAGCACATGGGTTATAGGTCTAACCGGTTAACCTTTTAACTCGGGTTAATTGGTGCTTGCGCGTGACAAACAGTTTCAAACTCAGTTTGCCGAACAAACAAATCAAATGTGGTAACGCAATTAGGTGCGGAGTTGACTTACCGTTTTTTTTTTCAGGGCTATTACAATAACACAGAAGCCACGGCCGAGGTTCTATCCAAGGACGGGTGGTTTAAGACCGGCGACATGATGTACAGAGATGAAAACTGGAACTTTTACTTCGTTGAACGCATCAAGCTGTTGCTCAAGTATAAGAATCATCAGGTAAGAGAATAGCTGCCTTTTAAGATCGACTTTCACGACTTCAACATCTGCTTACCGAATGAAAAAATCTTTTTAGAAATCTTAATAAAAGAATAAACATATTGCGAATGGCTTGCCTGGTGAAATTAAGTCAAGACTAACTTTTATGAAGAAAATAATTTAACCAAACGAAATCAAACATTGATTGGAAGTACAACGCATATGAAACAAGAAACTATTGTGTTGTCTATCTTTGACCCCAATTGTTTCTGATTTGTGATGATCGCCAAGTAAGGTATGGAAGAATAAGCTACACCAATCTACTGTCCCCCTCCCAAGTTGAGGTCGGCTGCCAGTCTAACTGGATGCAGCAGAATACAAGTGTTTTACAGTGAGCAACTGCCTACCTGACCTCCATAATTCAGTCACTGGGTAATAGATACTATACCCATTAATTAGGCCTAATAGAATTTCGTGAGATTTTTCCACCCCAAACACACATCTTCCTCATTCAAAATTGGTAGAAAGCCAGTCATAGCGACTCATATCTTGCTACATTCGCCTTTACGCCAGACAAATCCAAGAAATATGACGTCATGACTGAAAGTTGTCTACTTAACGATATAAGCCAAAAGCCAACATAAGCCGCCGACACAACCGGCTGATATAAGCCGCGCCTAATGCCAGACTTTAAAGATTCTGAATACCCATAACTTAATACATACACAATAAAAACTAATACCCAACTTCTGTTAAATTCTAGATATCACCAGTTGAGTTAGAATCCGTGATTCGTCAGCACCCCGCCGTCCTAGATGTGGCAGTGACGAGTCTGCACGACCCCGAGTTCGGCGACCTGCCCGTGGCTTGCGTCATCCGGCGTGCAGGAGCCGATGTTACCGCGGAAGAGATCAAGGACTTGGTTAAAGGTACAACAACCGTCTGGTCGGGGGAAACTCCTTTTTCTATAGTGGATGAAGAACTTTAACGTTTTGAACGCCAGAGCATAAACAAGCGCGTGCCCTCCACGCCATGCCATAATTTCACCGCATCCAAATTAGGCGTGTTATGCTGTCGTGGCGTCGTGAGCACTTTTTGATTTGACGTCCATAGGCGTCCGTGGCGGTCAAAAGGTTAAACTCTGTTCTTAATAACCTATATACATACATCCATCTACCACTCTACTCCGTTGTATGTATAATGGGGTTTATAAATACCAGTAGATGGAGACTACTTTTGGATGAGACTGAAATGAAGTCGGTGCTATTTTCATACGTCTTATTTGGGCTAATATTTTAAAAATCACGTTGTATTTTCAGAAAAACTGACAGACACCAAGCAATTGAGAGGCGGTGTGATCTTCCTGAATGAACTACCGCTAACGGCGTCAACTAAGGTGCACAGACGAAAGCTGAAAGAGATCGTCGAAGCAAGGACAAGAGAACAAGCCGAAATATAGATTTTATTTCTCAATAAATAGAATTTTATTTGTTACTATCCCCTTTTGTGGTTCAACAGTCCTCTGATAGCAGCACAACATCAACCTTATGGCTATGAGAATAAAGATCACAGTAATTACGACAGGTTTTAAACAAAAAGATTCGGCGCATGTCTGACCAAAACGGTAAGGTGCAGTGCCTGACCAAAAAAATCGACGTAATGCCTAACTTAAAAGATTCATACTACCTATTGCGAGATCGATTCTTGCCCGTGCAAGGTGCTGTTCTTAGGCTCCATCCGTAGCCTAAGAACGATAACTGTATCTACTGATAGGGACATAAAACATACATAAAACTCACTCCTTTTCCCATGGGGGTAGGCAGAAACTACAGAATGCCGCCCCTGCTACGATACTTACATACTCCTTTTGCTTCGTCCACCTTCATACATCTGGTCCTACATACAGGTCGGTTGCGAATACTACGCGCCTGACCTTTCTGAAGAGCAGCAAGAATAAAGTCCTTCAAGATTCTAGAGAGTCCACTACTGGCCGTGCCACTCATATATATTATCTACCACTTCTTTCTTTCTTTATCGTGTTAGGAACCTGGTGTCAGGGTTTTTATGCCGACCATGGGCCTCTGACTTGGCTTAACATGTGCCGTCGAGACATACTTCTCAGGCGTGCTGGTTTGGTTTCCTCACGATGTTTTCCCTCAACGAAGCAAGTGAAAATTTTATTATACAATACGCACACGAATCCGAAAAATCAGAGGTGCGTGTCTTGGGTTCGAACTTGAGACATGACTTGGCGGTCCGACGGTCGCACCACTAGGCTATCACTGATCTACTTAATCTGAATAAAACCAAATACTAAAAAATATATTTTTTTTATTAATAATAATTAAAAAAGGGTGTATGTAACCCTCGTAAATTCTGGGACACAACGTCAAAGCACAACAATCGATAATAACAAATGGACTTTAAACACTTCATTTCGACAAATTTAACATTAAATAATATTGTTTTGCGTCAAATCTTTATGACGGAGTTGTAGTTCGATAGATTCACTGACCCTCGCAGCGTTTGCTTTTGGAGATTCTGGAAAGAAATTAGTATTTCATCAGTATGTGGTTTTCGGACACCCAAAAGAGTAGGTTAGTATATTGCTATAGTCAGCTTTTGCCATCTTATCTCGTGGTAATAGAAAGCCACGTCCTCACATTACGTTTTCCATGTTCCAGTACGCAAAAATTACCATGTTCCAGTACGCAAAAATTACCATGTTCTAGTACGCAAAAATTACCATGAAACTGGTCAACTTTTGGAAATGTATTTTTTTTGTTTTACCATACATACATTGTTTTAAGCTTTCACGGTTTATAACTAAACTTTCACTATCACTTACGGGATATCTTCCGCGATTAATGTTTATTATTTATTTATTTATTTATGTACACACAAAACACATTACATTATTGAGCTCCCGATATAAACAAACACAAAGCGAGCTCAATATAAACATTAATCGCGGAAGATATCCCGTGAGTGATAGTAAAAGTTTACCATACATGTTGATCAGCAGATCGAATCAGTTCCTATAGAAACTCCAATATTTTTTTGCGAATTTCAAGAACTCGTTAAACAAAAATCGTTCAGTTTCATGGTTATAGAACACACGGAAGGAATTGCGTTTATTATGTTACGCCTTCTAAACAGCATGCAAACAAGATTCTGTTTGTGATAACCAGTGACCGGAATAGGTAGAGCTAATGTGCCTAAAGTTCAAGGAACAGAAACGAAAAGTGAAGACTTCCTTACGACAATTATTCTTTTTATTTCGGAATATTTGTTCCGAATGTTGTAACATTACATAAGTCCAACTAAAATTAACAAAGTAAAACAACTATCGAATTCATTAACTTTTTCTGTTTAAAAAAAAGTGCACGATTTTTATTGTTTAAAAATAAAGGTAATCTCCTTATCTTGTTCTATCTATTTGAACGCCGTAAGTAAATGCGGAAGCTAATTTAATTTTCATACCAGCTTCTTTACCAGAATTAATAACAATAGAAAACGTATCTACTGGCTTTTTGAGAACGTTCTCCTTGTTGTCGAAGTCGGTTGAAAAGGAAAAATAATGAATTCAATTACTTTACTGTACTGATTAATAAATAACATTATTATTAAATTTACTTAACTGATTCCGAGATATTTCAGAATTTCAGAAAAAAAAAATTGAAAAAAAAAAATTCTAGTCGTAAGGAAGTCCCCACATTTCGTTTCTGTTCCGTAAACTTTAGGTACATTAGCTCTACCTATTCCAATCACTGGTGATAACATTCTTATGTGACATTTCAAATGGGACTTTTTGTGAATAACTAATATAAAATTGGAAACAAGGATTTTAATAAAGAATACTGTAGATCAATCATGGCTTACCTTTTTAAACAAATTAGCCATCAATAAATTAGTCTTCTTTATATTTTCTTTTCTCTTTTCTTCTTTCTTCTGAACGACTTCCGGCAAAGTTTTGTAGATCTTCTCAGAATGCTTCTTAAACTCACGTTCACTAATAACTTTTGGGGCAGCTGTAATGTTATAAAAGAATATATTAGAAACTGTAAGGCAACAACACGCCTATAATCCCCAAAGGGTTGGGCAGAGGCGAACCTATACCTAGAACTTCCACAGCCAGTTAAAGGAAATAGCTAAATCACTGCCCCCAGCATGTATAGGAATCTCACAATAACTCGTAATATTTAAAAATCATTCATGAATATTTAGTTTTTAATAATTTTCTAGAATTTTCGTGAACGTTAGACATAAAAAGTACATTATTTGCTTTTTTGATTTACATGACAAGGTTAAGGGGAAATAACACTAACTGCAAGCTAGGGAGGGGGTCTTATCGCTTTTGCAGAATGTCAAATGAAACTGTAGGTACTTAAATCGATTTTTGATAACAGGTTTTTCTGAAACTAAGGCGTCCAATTTGGTGTCCTGTATAGTTGCTTGTTATTATGTTTTCACAGGATTTTGATTCGGAAAATGGGGTTGTTTTTTAAAGTGACAATCGATTTTACTCAATTCCACTTTATTCTAATCAAAATCAAATAAAAATAACTGAAAGCTTCGGACTGTGCTTCTTCGTTTAATCTTACTACCTATTTTGTGTCGAAAAATATAAACTGAATAGTGGTCGATAAAAACGAATTCTATTTTTCGATTCTGTTACACTTGAAGTTCAATCCCTTCTTTAGGAAAAAACAAACGTCAGATGCTAGTGTTTTATCTATGGTCAGATGTCATACAACTACAGAACAGACTCCGTTTCAGCGATCTGCCGTTTTCTTGTTCGTTGTGCTATTTTATTTTGGATTTTCATTGACTCTCGCTTGTTTATTGGACTTATTGTGTGTGCTCGCCTATCTACTAACCTCTCGCTACTCGACACGGACTTGCAATCATCCATCATGCGATGCATAAACTGCGGTGTGGCAACGCAAAGACTGCGGCGGAATGAGAATGAGGAATAAATAAATCGTATTTTTGTTGTTTTATTTCAATATCTTTTATGTCCTTGGTTACTCAGTGCCTAAACTAAATATCGTTTTTTAGGCAGGATTTATCAATTACCACATACCTACCTACTAAACTAAGTCCCCCTGGCGCGTTTGTATGTCTGCCTACGGATGTATCAACAGATTTTGATGGCGTTGTCACTAGTAGGTAGATTGGTTCTTCCGGAAGGTTTAGGCATACATTCGTGTAGGATAATAAGTTGAAGTAAAGACAGTTTTCACAGATAATATATAAATAAGTGGTTGAAATGATGAACCTATGTGAAAATAGGGATTAATATTAACAGACACCCACACAGCTACAGATTTTTGTATTTGAGATAGATATAAAATTCCGCTGGGTAAGATACATTATTATGTATACACGCAGGCGGGAGTGATTTTTGCGTGGATTTTAGAAAGCCCGTAAATACCTCTTTGTAGATATATACTCACGTACCACCGTGCGACATCGGGATGTGTCGCTAGTCATAAATATCGTAAATCATTGCAGAAATATCCAAACGCCTAGGTAAAAGCTCATAGCAATATGTCATTTGTTTGCAGTTTTTTATACCTATTGACGTAGGAGTTACACGATTTTATTTTCAGGATTGTAAAGATATGAAAAGTTCATGAAACTTTTTCACATGAAATACTAATATTCAGCTATTCATCAGTACATTTTGCAAAGTTCCATGTTTATACATTGCTGGGGCAGTCGTCCATACTTCCATTTAGCCATCTCCTTTATTATTTATTTGTGTTATTGCGACAAAAATAGGTGTTAGGTGGTTAAGGGTTAAGTCGAATGCAATACGGGGCGAGCCTATTGCACTAAAGAGGGCAAAGATCCAAATTACCCGACCTGGGACTCGAACCCAAGATCTCAAGCTCAGCAATAGCGCTCACTAGAACCAACCAGATAATTTAAAAATAATCACGTAGACCTGATTATTTTTAACAGACTAAAGTTGAAAAAAAGTCCTTACGTCTATTCTTTCGCAAGTCTAGTCCGATCTGTTTCGCCAGGTGTCGCAGTTCATCAGAGCTGAGGTTCGTCAGATCTGGCTGTTGTTCCACGTGCAATGACAACAAGTCCCGGTGGGCAGCACGCTCGTTTGCTCTGCAAATTAAGACGTTAGTACGATGATAATAAGGCCTCATCTGGCTAAGCGCAGCGGGGTTTAGATTAGCAAACAAATATCTACCTTGCGCAAGTAGAAACAAATTTGAATGTAAACAAACTCCCATTGGGACGAGAGAGCATACGTGGTGAAGGTTATTTTTTCGACTTTATTTTAAGTGGCGCAATGTTAAAATTTGTTTGGCAAGGAAAACCGCGCTTTGAAAGGCCTACGCAAAATAAAGTCGTATGTCCGACCTGAGCCTGTGAGATTATTTTGACAAGGTTAGGCAACGATTCTCACAAAGTGTCTGGCTTAGTCGAATCGGGTGTAAAATCAATTCACTGGAGTCAACTGACAGGCTTTAACATCGTATGTAAATAGTGATCGTTTTCAGTCATTTCCCAGTTCTGATTTTATAACACAGTGGCCTTTATTCTTGATTCTTAAGGTTCCTGTTTATTTATTTACAATGAAAAAAACACTGTGAAAGGACAGTTAATTTACTCGCGCAAAAATTACAGAAAAATAACTAAGGTCGAAAATACTATGTACTCTGTCATAGGTCAATGTTTAAGAACTCACCAAATCTTTCGTGTACCGAACGCATGTTGCAAGGATCGACACATTGCTTACAAGGATCATGGCATGTGTTGCAATTACCGAAACTTGCATTGCAGGGATCGGCACACTGCTTACAAGAATCAAAGCAAGGATCGACGTATTGGTTGCAAGGATTCTGTTCACAAGGATTGTAAGTCCTGCAGTGTACGCAAGGATCGGTTTCGCTAGGATTGCATGGATCAACTGAATCGCAACGTTTATAGCATACACCTACAAAAGTAAGAGGTTATTTGAGAATCTAATTACAATGAATAGCTTAGACAAATCTACACTAAACGTATTAATTTAAGGATCAATTTACAAAGACAAGGTACCTCCACAATACACAGGGGCAGACGTTACTTGACCCGTGCAATTAGGTTTGTGTACAACGACCATTTTCAAGCTCGGAGCGTATCGGGCTTGAGTTCTGAAGCGAGGAAACTTGGTGAGTTCTTAACTATTGGTTGAAACAGGTCTAACGCCCCGTCCACGATTTCAGGCGATGCAACTTGCAACACGTGTTGCTTGTTGCCTTCACGTGAGTACTGTTGTATCGCGGTAACTCTTGGCATGATCAAAGTAATTTCTATCATTCATCTTATCCGCAATCGATGTCGTAAGACGCTTGACCGTGTAGCTCGTGGTTAAATTAAGCCTCTTATTCATTGGGGGACCAATCCCGCAACAAGTGTCGCTAGCGATGCCAATTAAAGTCGCTCGGTAGACATTTTGTGTCAAGCTGTACTTCTGCTGCTGTACGCTCGACTTCAATGGACATCACACGTTTACACTTCCCTCAGATACTTTTGGAATAAACAGTACTAAATTGCAGTCATCGCTCACAACTACTGTCAATAGAAAGTTCATTGTGCCCGCATTCGCACCTACTGATAATGTAATGAGCTTGACAGTTAATAGCTAACTGTGTACTACGTATATAATATCTCCCCGGGTTTTAAAATAAGAACACGCATATCGACTTTTTAAGTGTGTCACACAAGTATGAAAAGCAGTGGCAACACTCTACAAAATTTTCTAAAACTTGGTGTGCCTTTTAACGACTTAGGTGAAATGATTTCTTACCTCCTCTCACTGATGAACCTCAAACAATTCTGTCTCTGCGAGGTCTTCTCCACAAAGTCTGGTCTGTTCTGTTCCAAATACTCTCTCACTGTGGCCACCTCCACTCTTCTGGGATACTCATCAGACGTCTCGCACTCATCAGGGCAGCTCCGAGATCTGTTCTTGCTACATCGGGGGCTACAACGCGGGCTCGAACGACCCGAGTCTTGTCCTCTACATGCACCCTCTTTCTTCCCATTGCACTTTCTTTTCGGAACTTTCACAATGATGTTCTTTAAAGGAGGACCCTTTTTCTCGCAAACCGTCTCATCGCTTAGCATGCTTTCTGAAGTTTGTATTATTAAATTGTAGGCTACACACTTCTTCTGCAGCTTCTCGAAAGCCTTTGAGCGTTTACATTTGTGACTTCTGCAAGCACAGTAATGCACTTTCTTACATTTTTCGCAATTAACTGAAGTACTACTAGACACTTCGCATTTCCTACCCCTGCATTTGACCTTCTGGTGGTATTTCTCACATTCTTTCTTTATTTTGTTGAGTACTCGACAAGCTGCAGAATTTGAGGATGTTGTAGGTAAATCTGAGGAGCAGGGAAGGTCGGAAGACTCTGTGCATGGTTTGTTGTCTTGACAAGATTTCTTGCACGAAAGTTGGACACTTTTATCCACAAGTTTGTCTGAACAGTTGTCGCCGTCAGATTTTTTATTTGGTTTGGTCTGGTTACAACTTGACTTGGTATCTGTACTTGTGCTACAAAATGTCTTTGGTTCCGGATCGGTACTATCTTCAGTCTCAAGAAGATAGTTCAAAACAGTAACTATTTCTGTAAAGCATTTATTCTTTTTCATCTTTATCATTTCCGTTTTGGAATAGCGTCGCGTTATATCTTGTATCATGTCTAATATGGGGCCTTTGCTCAAGTTTCCTGGAACGCAGACATTGTAACAGCATGTCTCTGGTTGTACTGGTTCTTTCTTTCGTTCATTGTCCGAACAAGATGATTTGCAACTCGCTTCCTGGTCCCTTTCCTTATTTGCCTTTTCTTCAGTTTGGCTACCTACGCAACAACAATCAGGTTTAGCTTCATCAGTTTCAACTCCAACATCATTGGTACAGCAAATTTTCGGTTTTACGCAAGCTAGTTTTGGTTTTTCCCATGCTATTTTTTGGTTATGGCATTCTATTTTTGCGTCTTCAGCACAAAAATCTTTTTGGATTCCTATATTTATTTTGTAATTATCGCTTTTGTTACTTTTTATGCTATCGGTTTTTTGATATTTGCATTCGAATTCTTTTTCTATTGTTATCTTAGTATTTTCTTCACATTTTTCTACTTGACAAGAGTTCTCGCAAGTAAATACCAGATTTGAGTCTTTACAAATCATAACTGGTTGATTGTTATTAGTCTCGGCATCTTTCGTCTTTATATTATCAGTTTGGATGCAAGAACATATTGATAACTTCCCTGTATCAGTGTTCGCTCGTTTAAGGGGTGGCTTTTCCCTTGGTGCATCGATTTTCGGGAACGTATTGCAATTAGTACTACTTTCTGTCAAACATTTCTTTGGAAAAGAAGGTTTCCTAGGAACTGAAGATTCTTTCGTGCAGATTTTGCAATTTTGATCTTGTTGGCTGTTGGTGCACTTGCAAAATATAATGCCCGAGCATTGTGTAGATTTATTTTCTTCAATAGCCAATGTCGCTTCGTCAGCAGTCGATACATATTCTGTGACAACACATTCATCGACTTTCTGAGTCCCTGCTAGATTTACTGTGAGAGTCATATTTGTACCTTCAATAGGTATTGTATAGTCTTTTCCAAACGGTGGGTATGATTCCTTCGGTACATTTTTTTGGTCTTCACTTCTTTTAGGTTTCAGTACTTCTCTATAAATGCTTCCCGCAGATTGAATTAGAAGCTTTCCGGACGAGCTATTAGTAAATCCGTCGCTAAAAGATTTCCCTCCTTCAGAATCGGAACTATGAATAGCGACCTTTCTACGATTCTCCGAAATCAATTTCGCGCAATCGTTGCTATCTACAATGTTAATATCAGATAATTGAGGATCGGAAATCTGGGGGTTGATACTAATTTCAGTCTGAAGGCATCTTGTAGCCTCACATACCGTCATACATATGTCCGCATTTCTTGGACTCACAATACATCTGGTTGAGGTCCCGCGTAGGTTTTTGGCTTCGGAACCGGAAGAACTATAATCTCTCATGCCTAGGCACATATTTACGAGAATGTTGGTTTGGGACGATTTCGAAAGCCTTTTTGCATTTTTCGAAGTGTAATCAGAACTACTGCTTTCCGTTCCAGTTTGCATTTGGCATGGGGGTTGTATAAGATCAACTTTATCATCTTTGGCAGAGTTGCAAACACTTCCGCACTGTATACCTGTATTGCCTATTCTCCCGGGATCTTCGAGCTGTATGCCTCGGTTGGTCAATTTACAGCATTTGTAAATCATAAAATTGTCACCTACGTCAGCAGAAGAGACTTGTTTCCCGTTACATAGGCACACGTACTTAATTTCTCCCGTCTTTTTATCGGGGACAACGCGAGTGTCCTTAGGAGACAATGCTTTACACTTTTTACATTCACATGGAGTTTGTGGAGACTCCTGCGGTTTAATTTGGCATGGCCTATCATTGGTTACAGCTTCTTCACACGGTTTTATACTCACCTGCACAGAACTGTCAACACAATCCACCTTAGGATTAGATAAATAATGGTGTGGACAGCAACAGTAATGGTTTTTACTTGGACCAGCTTCACCTAACTCTCGTTCGGCTTGCATCTTTTTCTTCAAGTTCGGTCGTTTTTGGCATTCCGAATGACTCGAGGAGAGAGTGAACACAGAGTGGCTTCTTTGATTTCTCATTGCATTGAATCTACCAAAGTCTATATTGGAGGAAGAACCTCCTTCTAATTTGCTAGCATCGCCAGATCCGTCATCGTAATTGTTCCTGGTCAGGTCATTCATCAAGTCTTTAAGTCTGTTGCTAATTTTAGCATCCTGACGTATTGGTATTGGCACTTTAAATGCTGTTTCGGAACTTGCAAGTCTCTGCTTTAAGAACATCTCTTTCTCTTTCAAGTGTCTCTTGTACGCCTCTTCGCGCCTGAGAGCTTCTAGATATTTTAAGTACAGCTCTTCAGAGGATGTTTTAGGAAACGCATTTTCTGAAGAAGTCTTTCCTCTGCTAGAGACATCCGAGTCTGTGTTAGATGCCAATACCCTCATCAAATTAGTATTTAATTTTTCGCTACTAGCACTGAATAGATTTGGTGCACTTTGTGATGTAGAAGCAACTACATTGGGGTTAAATTTTTCATTCCTTAGTATAGATTTCTTTGGCTTTTTATTTGCACTATCTTCAGTATTGTTAGCATCAGATGTACTTGTTGTAGTGTTATTCTCTTTATTGCCTAACTTCTTACTTTCAAAAGTGAGTCCCGACAGAAATTCCGTCGTAGTTTCATCATCTCTATATTTTGAATTGATTAATTTATGAACTATATCTTTGATTAACTTTTTCTTTGTGCCGTCGTCATAACGCTTTTGTAGTGTAACTTTTAGTAGGTCAATACATTTTTCTAAATCTTTGGTTAGTGAATGATTGGAGCCTTTGCTTGAGTCCGTGGTTAGAGGTCCACTGGACTCTAAACTGGACTTGTTTCCAGCTGTGCTGTTATCAGGTCTGGGTTCATTATCTTTCATTTGATTCTGGTGATACATATGTCCAGGCATGTATTCAAAACTTTCTGCTTCTGATAACTGCTCTCCACTCTTTTCTTGTAGAGTTACATCTTTGTTTGGTTCAATCAGCTTTTTATTAGTCCTCAATTTTCTTTTGATGTTCCTACTTTTCTTTCTTCTTAATCTTTTGCGTAATGTGTTTAGGCTGATCATGACAGGAATTTTTTGATTGTATAAATTAACAGGCTCTGGTATTTTATCCATACTGGTTGATTTTTCTTTAGGTGGTTTGTCTTTAGTCAATGAAGTTTGTATTTCTTTATCCATGCCCAAATATGGAGTAGTTTCTACAGATGTTTTTTCAGGAGATACATTAATATCCTTCTTTACATTATCAATAGTAACTCCGCCATCTTTTTCAACATTAAAAGATATATGCTTTGTAAGATTGACATTGATAGATGGAGCCTGATTAGTATCCGAAGTTTGTGGTACATTAACTTCAACGAAATCAACATCTTTTTTGTAAATCTTTGTGGTTCTCTTGCCTAAACCTTTCTTTTGTTTAGTTTTTCCATCATTTTCATCAAGAGGTGTGGAATGTGAGGTAGGGGCTCCAATATCTTGTTTTGAATCATTGTTTGAGTATTGTTGTTTTAAAGCTAGTCTTTCTAAGGTACTAAGGCTGGATGCAGAGTTTTTTCGGTCACTTTCGTTAGCATAACCTACGTCTGCGAGTGAATCCCATTCTAATTTCCTTTGGGAAGTGATGCTACTGGTCGGAGAGAGTGGCTTATGAGTTGATAAGTCTAACAGTGCGTCTAATGCTGAAATGTCAGAAATTATGATATTAGGAAAAATAATTGCAATGGTATTGTATTACTTTAATTATGACAATATTGTGTGTGTTCTGTATTTCTGTGACATACAATGCCTCCTTTGAAAAAGGCATGGCTGCCAAAATTTTGATATTATAATAAATTATGAAATCTTGATAAAACATAACTCATATTGCACACATGCCAAAGGTAGTTGAAGAGTACTACATGGTTTTATGAGTCTAACAAATCTCTCTCTCTCTCTCTCTTTCAAAAAAGGGAAATTTAATATTTATTAAATTACAAAATACTTTCATAACCTAGGCACTCTCTGCAAGATCACCGGTAACATCATGGCATTGCTGGTGAGCTGAAGTGGTTCAAATGATAAATCATACAACATGATTATACAATATAAAAAATCAGAAACTTACATTTCTGTGAGTTGTTGTCATCAAAATTCATAGACTCATCGTCGGTGTGTCTCATTGATATGTCAGCGGGGACTTCCTCAGTGATGATAGGTGGAGATTCAGTCTGCGGAGAGTCAGTCTTGGTTTTCTGTTCATCGTCATCCTGAAAATTATAAAAAAAATCTTGAAGAAGAATGTTTGATATTGGTACACCTAATTCACGTCAACAATAGGAAAATGTGACGTAAAATACCATCGTGTAATGCAATATTATGGTTATAACCTGCATTTTTAAAGTAGGAAGTTTTTCAGGTAGAATACAGGATGGAAGAGACATCAACACACAAACGATTACCACATATACAGTACATGATTCCAAGCTAACTCCAACTCCAAATAGAAATTTTTGATTGGTAATTTAAAAAAAAAGTATCTTTATACAAAAATGTATCGAACAACAGATTTAATTTTAAAATAACCGATGAAAAATTTCTATGTGGAGGGGCTCGGAATAATGGACTGAATATGTAGTAACTGTTTGTGCTTCGGTGTCCCTTCCACCTTGTATACCCTTTGCTTACCAACTATTGTGAAAGAATCTTTTGGCATCCATTGTCTGTAGTGAAAGTATTAAGGGTGAAGAAGAGAATGTGAATTGGCAGAAGGCGATTATAGGGGTCTTCTTTGGCTTGCTTTCCTCACCGACTTGACCCACCATCCTCTTTCTAAATAAATAAAATCTGGGTAAGTGGGTCATCTTAGGCGCATCTGTGCTGTAGATGCCTCAAAATCCCTAGCCCGCTTAACTTGTTCTAGCATCCTAAGTATCCTGGTCTCTAGTACAATCTATTTACTTGGTGCAGTTATGTTATATGATAGCTATAAAAAACTCAAGAAATTTACCTGTGAACTAGAAGGATCAGGCAGAGAGCACCTTATTGAGATTCGGCAAACCTCATGTGAAGAATCACTTTTTCTGTCACCAGAATCCGATGAATCGTTTTCACTTTTCATTTTGCGCCAAAACAAACCACTCGTGTCTTTAATATCACTTTGAGCTGTCGATAACGAGAAGAATTGTTCCAAATCTCTCTTTCTACCAAACTTTTTATAGTAATCGAGTATTGTGGCATTTACAGCGCCACGGGATTCAACATCGTCCGAAGTCCCAGCACATTTTTTGTCAACTTCATCGCTTTCCATAATTCATTAAAGCAAGGAAATAAGCTTTTACTTGTTTTATAGTAAAAACAACACTATTTATTTCATTTACATTGTGTAACGGCTCCGAATGTACATTTTCAAAATTGTTTGACGTTTTCAAAAACAAAACAAAAGATAACGTCATTCTTCGTTCGTTTGTTTGAAATATAGGCTTTTGGGTGGATAAAAGCTATTGCCACAGTGACGCAGATTTCGTTGCGTCTTGTGGTAATATGCCAATCACATAGTCAATAAGTTAAGAATTTAAATCATTGTGATTTATTTCAATCACAAAAACATAAGTGTGACGAATTCTGATTGAGGTAAGGCTTTTAATATCTTCCACATTATTGCTTATCAATTCACAACTAATCCATCGAAATCCATTTAGTGCCGGTGTCACCCGGAGTGAGTTGATCTCAGTTCAGTTCGCTCAGTAGCAGCCCAGAGGATCTGGGCTGCTACTGAGCGAATATGTCATTTCTATATTTTCGCTGTAAGTTTAGACAACTAAAAATAAAAACTGTCTTCAGTAATAATTTTTTTATTTTAAAACTTTACACTATCGATAACGCGTATTATCTTCGAAAATAAACTATGTATGTTAACTGCTTCTATAATTTGGTAAACGAATTGTACTGCAACAGTAAATTCGCATTTTATTTAATACAACATAAAATCTGATCGTAAGTATATTTTTTAATTCAATTGCATAGTAAGTTGTTTCAGCTGAATAATTGATATGTATCATAGATTAAGATGTATTGCACACTACTTTTGTCTACTGAAATATACGCCTCATGGAAAATTAAGTACATTTTGTAAACGGAGTAGTCATAATAATTAAATCTTAACATT
Organism: Standfussiana lucernea; assembly: GCA_964057025.1. Lineage (NCBI taxonomy): Eukaryota > Metazoa > Arthropoda > Insecta > Lepidoptera > Noctuidae > Standfussiana > Standfussiana lucernea. The sequence goes on from OZ059805.1 coordinate 3,779,771, forward strand.
GTACGGCAACAGCATTCGATCTCTATAACGCCGAAAGTCTTACATAGCCTGTGTATAATATTGTATATAAACGGGAACCATCATGTCTTAAAGATCAAGTTTTAGTGAATCATTTTCAGTAGCACCTAAATAAAAATGATGGAATCACTCCAGAGTTTCGAAAGTTCGGGCCCAGCGTGACAAACCTAAGAAGGGATCCCAATCTAGTCTGGCAGCGTAACAGGACACCATGACCAAGTTACGGATGATTAATAATAATTGTAGCTATGGCTCACACAGGTGCAATCAGTAGATTGAGTGAGTGCAGTATCATGAACGTGCGGTTCGCTTTATTGTAACTTTATTTCGACAATATGCCATTATTGGTACATAAGGGCTCTCTATTACATAGAAAATAGAGAGGGATTTTAAAATAACTGGAGAAATGAGGTTTTACTACAGGTTCACCTATGATGCTTATCCATTCAGGGTTTACAGGACTGATGTTATTTTGTTTTATAGTTCATATGGCAAACTAGTTGGTACCTAGGGCACAGCAGCAGTGTAAATGTAAAATTCAGATTTGTCAGTGATTTAATCAAAAGATAAAATATAAATTTTTATTCCAGGCACAGACGATCGCATCTGCGCCACTGTGGAAAAAACTTAAGTTCACTTTGCGCACAACATCATCTATGGCGCACAATTCACTTAGTTTCGTTTTGATCGTTGCATTATTTTTTTGATCAGTATCATTGGTCTACTTAATTAATTAACGATCTAGAGAAGCCTTCATCCATAACCTTTATTCTTACACATAAATAAAAGTGTTGGTTGTGTAATACTTTCTTTTTCGTCTAAATAAAACATCACCACCAACGAAATAAAACGCGTTTGACACTTGACATTGACATTTGCAAATTTTGTGATTTATAAATTGTGAGGATATACGAAGGGGAGTTTCTTGTTAATTATTTTCTCATAATACCATAATCAGCAAATAAATACTATCCAAAATGTCCAGGCAGACTTCCAGACTGGATGCCAAGAAAGTTGTAAGTTGACAAATCAGCCATAGATGTACTACAACAATCAATTTACAACATGTTCACTGAATATTTTATTTTTTGTAGAACTCCGAGCTTCTTACGCTTACCTATGGCGCTCTGGTGTCTCAAATGTTGAAAGAAACCGAGAATGCGGAAGATGTGAACAAGCAGTTGGAAAGAATAGGCTACAACATGGGCGTCAGACTGATCGAAGATTTCCTTGCGAGGACCACGTCAACTAGGTGTTTGGAGATGAGGGAAACTGCTGATAAGATTCAGCAGGCTTTCAGGTTGGTTTGTTTATCATATATATAAGTCATGTGATTTCAAGAGAAGAAGATTGTTATTTGTTTTGGTATCTTGCAGCCAATTACTATAAAATTTTATATTCAACATCACTAAGCATATGTGGTGGATTACAGCTCCTTACCTCACATAGAAAGGAGGTCTGTACCACAAATTTGTATCATCATCTTGTTCAAATTTATGTCATTTGCCTGCATAAGGCAAAAGAGCCACACAAAACCAAAAGCTTTAATCACTGCAGGCAGTCCCACTATCATCGATCATCTGCCTAGCCTTTTCCCAACTGTGTTTGGGTCGGCTTCCGGTCTAACCGGATACAGCTGAATACCAGTAGTTTACATGGAACGACTGCCTATCTGACCTCCACAACCCAGTGAATACCGGGTAATATGGTACCCCTTGGTAAGACTGGTTGTCAGCTTTTGTCAGACAGGCAGTCCCACCATGTAAGTAAAAATTTATTGGTAATTAGCTGTATCCAGTTTAACATAGATTGGAAAAAGTTAGGCGGATTATGACTTCCTTAGCAGTTACTGCTTAGTTTACCCATCAATTGCGATGGCAATGTTAATTGAGCCACCTCAGAACTACTACAATTTGAAGCTTTCAACAGCATCCTCTTCACCCACTTATCCCCCTTTAAATCTAATTCCAGACTATACCTCAACATGCAGCCCACAGTGACAAGCTGGAGCAGTGCGGGGGACGAATTCTCCCTTGTCTGGGACCAGTGTGCCCTCAGTGAATGGGTGGAAATGCCCAACAATGGGCTCAAGTACTGTGCCCTTATTCCTGGGGCCATTAGGGGCGCTCTGCAGATGGTGCAACTTGAAGTACAGTGCTGGTTTGTGCAGGTGAGCAAATGCTTTTTTATAGCTTCATATCTGTATTTTCATTGAAGAAACCAAAGTAGAATAACGCCATCTAGTGATTACAACAAGAACAACTAACGTCATGTAAGTTTAGCCTAATTAGTACCACTGACAAAATACAGATGGCGTTGTAATAAAAATTATCAAATTTTAAGTTACATGCTAACCTTTTTTTTTATAAAATTCTTCTGCCCTCATCCCAATTTATTTGCCGTCTGCGCAGCATGTCTTCTTCTTCCATACTTCTCTAATACTCGTTTTATAAAATTGAATATGAATGTTAATCCATGATAAATATTTTTATTTTATTTCTAGGACCAGTTGAAAGGTGACGCTGTAACTGAACTGAGAGTGAAATACATCAAGAGATTAGAAGACGCGGTGCCTGCTGGCGAAGACTAGTCACATTCTATTGTATTACGTTCCAAGATGAAGTTTAATATATAAAGACAATTACTTCTTTCATAAAGCTTGAATAGGTAAAAGCTAGCTCACTTAGATGAGTATTTTTAAGGGTGAAGCGTGCGATAAGCTAGCTCGCGAATTCAATTATTTCTCACCTTTTCGGTAATTCGCAGGTCAGTGTCAGGTGTCTGTCAATATTAACACCTGTAAAAAAATGTAGCAGTAGACCCATCAATAAAATTCTTTATGGTGGAAGCGCCAGGGTAGCCCGCGAAATTCAAATTTTCTTACGTTTTTTGGCATTTGCCGGTCATTGTCAGGCTGTACATTGAACAAAATATGATTCGCGGCTGTAATAAGTATTTAGTTACAGAATTATAATCATTAAAATCATCAATAGAACCCTCAAAGTTCATACAACCTCATTGAATGACTTTTTAATGAAATAGTTATTCAATGGGGTTGTATGAACTTTACGTATTATAATTCTGTAACTACCTTTTACAGCCGCGAATCATATTTTGTTCAATGTACAGCCTGACAATGACCGGCAAATTCCAAAAAACGGAAGAAAATTTGAATTTCGCGGGCTATCCTGGCGCTTCCACCTTAATTCGAAGCCGACATTCTTTGCTAGACACATACCTACTTACTTATAAGTAATTTTGTTTTGTGAGATGTGTTTAAATAAGTGGAGTCACACATGGTCGGATTTACTCGTGAAATAACGACAAATACTACTTTGAGATAAAACATACATCTTCTTAGGCGTTCACTCTTGTCAGAGTGGTCGTGGTCATGGGTGGTCGCCCACAACTACGGTCGCTGCCTTCGCGATCATTTTCCATCGGTCTCTATTGGCTGCATGGCGAGCACAGTCTGCCAGAGTGATCTTGGCGACAGATTTGATGGAGTCTGTCCATCGGGTTGGTGATCGGCCCCGTAGCTTCGTGCCTTCGACTCTACCCTGAATCACAAATAGTTCAATCTCATAATAGGTAAAAAATTGTACGTTGGTAACAATATAAAATTACAATCAATACAGAAGGAAAAATAACAACTTTTTGTACGTTTCATCGTGTATTATAATATAATGCTCGTGACTTTTTTATCTACGCTGTGTACTGTATAGGCACTTTAATTCAGGAAAATATTACATGAAAAACAACAGCGATATTTATTAAGCAAGCTATCGCGTTATTAGTAGGTACCTATTGTTGAAATGACTGTATTCTATTATGTTATGTTTAAGCAAATCAATATTACTACATCGTATAAAAACAAAGTCGCTCCCCGCTGTCTGTCTGTCCCTATGTATGCTTAGATTTTTAAAACTACGCAACGAATATTGATGCGGTTTTTTTTAACCCCTGACGCAAAAAGAATGCGTTGTTATAATTAATAGATAGAGTGATTCAAGACGTAGGTTTATATGTATAATACATGCATATTATAGTACAGAAAACATTAGTATCTACATTGCAACCGTGCGAAGCCGGGGCGGGTCGCTAGTGGTTAATAATTTAATATTGTGTTAGGTACTTAAATAACGTTGACATCATCGTAAACAAGCTTATCTACGCAAAATTCGAGAGGATGTTGTTTCCATAGCTGCATCCGAACTAAAGTGGAGGTCACGTTAATTTTGTTCGACGAGTCAGAATTGTTTACTTCGTGTCCTGGTGACATGCTCAGGGGGGGTTACCATGATCTTTTAGTGCAAGAATGTTTTATTATTATTCCGAGAGTGGGAAAGAGATGGCGCTAGACAGCTGTCTAGCTCTGTCACTTTCCCACTCTCGGAATAGTCCTAAAACATTCCCGCATTAACAGATCATGGTAACCCACCTGAGCTTCCCTTTTTCTTTCATTTAATTTTGTTATATCTTTGATCTAGTGGTCGCAAGCGAGACTGCTGAGCATGAGGACCTGGGCTCCATTCCAGGGTCGGGCAAAGTGTTATTGGGCATTTCCATCAGAAATTTCTCAGTGGCAGCCACGGAGTCTGGATTTGTGTCCAGTTGACGGCAATAGGCTCGTTCAAATGCGGGTGTAAAGAAAGAAAGAAAAAACGTTTATTGGCACACGCCACAAGTACACAATACAAAATATAAAAAAGCAAATATAAAATAAAATTACGTGTACTATTTATTAGGTCCACCTATGCCTAACGCTTCGGGGATTACAGGCGTCAAGTTATGTATGTTTTTAAATCCAAGCGGTTACCTAATAAGGGTTGAACTTGGCATCATTTTCCGCCGCTCAGAATCGGAACCGTCATTTGCGAGAGCGAGACGGAGCGGGATTGGTATCGCAAACGGCAGAACCAATTTATATTGCCATCGACACGCTGAGAAGATGTTTTGCAATATTCATACTTACATCTTTTCTTTGGCCATTAATTGTTGCATAGTAAAACTTGATATCAAAGTACCTACTGTCTTATACATAATTATATTTATTTGTACCTATCTCTTTCACTTGTGTTATCATTTTTACAGAATATTGTAAGGTTTAATTATCTTTTGTATTAGTATTTTGTATGTTATACTATGATTAGGCTCAGTTTCCACCAAAGCGGAGCGCAGATGAAACGTGCAAGAATCGACCAATCACAGAAGAGACGAAAGAGGCGATGTGGATTTCAACCAATGTGATTGGTCGGTAGTAGTAGATTAAATAAAAGTACTTACCTAGTACTTTTCTAAAATTATCATGTACAATAATGAACATATTATGTACTTTTTATTCTTATTAACCCCGATTCAATATGTGACAGTGACGCGGCCAGAAAGTACAACACGGTCGATACCCGCACGCCCGCTCTCCGCTCAGCTCGACTCCGCTTTGGTTTAAACCGGGCCTTATAGTTAATATATTATATGGATAAAGCTCGTTTACACATAGTGGTTTTATTATATTCTAGTGTAACTATAGTCTGATTGCGTCTGTATTCTAAGCATATAACTACTTGAAAATGTTAGTTTCTATTTGTGTCATCGACGTAAACAGCTAAATTAAATTACTTAATGTTCTCTATTTTTATGTCTTTGATTTCTAAACTTCTGCATATAAAATAACACCGGTAAACACCGAAGGGTGGAGCAGAGGTTTAGGTATATTTACACTACTCCTACATTTCACCAGCTATATTTGAGTCCTCTGTTATAAGGGGCGAGCTTATTGACATTAATCGAGCACAAAATTAGACTCAGGGTGATCCTGAGAAATTCCTGGTGGAAAAACCCAAAAACACTGTCCTTCCAGGCGATCGAGATCCTGGCGATCCCAGAACCTCATGCTTCCATGCATCCTCATGCGTAAAATTTGCTGTTTCTAAAATCAGGGGTTTACCATGATCTGTTAGTGCAGGGATGTTTTAGCATTATTCCGAGAGTGGGTAAGAGATGGCGCTAGACAGCTGTATAGCGCTGTCACTTTCCCACCAGGTACATACACACCACGGCAAATGACTAAGATATTGGTTTTAGGGCTGCTTCATCACCATTCTCCTGCCCTTATCCCAATTTATTTGGGGTCGGCGCAGCATGTCTTCTTCTTCCATACTTCTCTATTACTCGTTATCTCAAATCCGTATTGTACACTGAGCCAGTTTAAGCTAACCAATTCACAACTCAAAAGCAAAATTATAAAGGTGAAAATCGAACAAAACACGTAACAATACATAGTCGAACGTCCTGCAAATTGAAGAGGGGATGTGTTTCTGGTTATTTTTACATGCACAGTGACGATTGAGATACTTCGCCTGCTCTCGAAGCGATACTCTGCGGTAACGATGCTCCAGCTGTAACCGATTGGTTGTCTGTCACACCGAGCTACGTGGTTAAGTACCCTTCATATCCGCCGTAGTCTCTGCGAATTACATTGTGCGAATAGTGGTGCCTCGTTTTTTCGCTACCTTGTCCAAAATTGCAATATTTCTCATTCCTCAAGCCAAGTCATTCCTCTCGTGCTGGAAACTAAGTCCGAGGTAAGCATACCGAACGTTGGGCCATAATATTGACCTCCAGCAAGTTTTTACTTCTATACGCTTAGATATTTAATGCCAATAAAAACAGCAACTTAACTGCCAAAAGTAAATCAAATCAAATCAAATCAAATCAAATCATCTTTATTGTGGACTATAGGTATACATCATAAATACAGGTCTTAAATAATTAAAATAAGTTCAGCTATGTCCCGCCATTGAGGCATACAATAATAAAATATAAATCAGAAGTTAAAACACAATTAGTCATATTAGTCTCGATACATTATTAAAATATTCAAAATTATAAATACATACAAATTCAATTCCAAGTCATATTAGTCATAATTCATTATTAAAACATTGCAAATTATATTCTTACACAAATAGGTACTATACAACAACTACAACGTGGAAGAAAATGATACTTATTTTCCTTTCTTGTCATTGGAATACAATATTTTTGTCACACAAGTAATCTTTGACATCATAATAACATTTGTCTATTAATAATGAATGTAGTTTCTTTTTAAACTGGAGGATTGGTAATTGTTTAATGTCATCAGGCAATTTATTATAAATTAATGATGTCATGCATAAAATACTTTTATTTAATAGTGCCGTTTTACCATAAGGTATTTGTACCTCTAACCTTTTCTTATCCCTTAATTTTCGATAAGTAATAACTTTTGACAGCAGTCTTATAGTAGTTTAGATTTGATTTCACAAAAATATTTGATTCGTAAATGTATAGGGAAGGCAATGTGAGAATTTTTAGATTTTTAAAGTAAGGTTGACAGCTAATTGTACTATTTATTTGGCACATTGCTCTAATGCACTTCTTTTGAGCCCTAAATATAAATTCCTTGTCTACCGAATTTCCCCAAAATATAATGCCGTATCTCAGTAATGGTGCCACCAGTCCGTGATAGGCCGTTAAAATCGCTTCTTTGTTAACTATTTTGGAGAGCTTGTAAAGAGCGAATGAGGAGCGAGTGAGGGAGTAGTCCTCCCTTTTTTGCCAGTTTTTTGTAGAAGCGAGCATAATAGGCCCGTCTGATATAAAAATTGTTCCACGAACGTTTGAAAGTGACTGTTCATCTCCATCAATCGAGGTAGGTAGTGATACAGAACGGTGTAACAGACAACCAGACTCTTACTAGCAGACGTGTAGTGTAGGTATCGTTAATTACTATTGTCGATGGGAAACAATAGCCAAGTGCAATACGAACAAGGATTGAAAGTCGTTCGAGGGGGCTTGGTATCGGTAAATCAAGTTTACATGGAATAGAGGGAGTTTTATTTCATAACCACTCCTCTCAAATTTGTGAAGAAAATTGTCATGACCTAGAATCAAAAATATGCACTGCATTAGTACCTACTTACCTACATAAATGTATAATTCATCTAATTTCTTCACCAGAATATAAGTAATTGAGTAATACCTACGCTGTGACTTATTATTGACTTTTCGATACAAAAAAACTTAATTAGTGTTGCAATAGGTACGATGTTTTGAAGCTCATATTCATATCCGTATTTGCTCATTTAAGTAGGTACTTTTGCCTTATCTCGCTGGGAGCACGGTTTCTATAAATAGGTACCTACCTACTTGCCTAAAGTTAGGCAGCACAATCATCCAATTGTGCTGCCTAACTTTAGGCACACCACAGACTTCTGAATAATTATTTATTTTCTCCATCTTACGACTACCATTACCTACCAGAGATAGGAATAGGTAGAGTAAATATAACTAAACAACGTTTATGTTCCATAAGTAACATGTGGATAATACCTCCGCATAAAATCCCGGAATGATTTTAAAGTTTCGAAATAATGCTGTTTTTGGGGGTGGTATTATCCACTTGTTACTTACTTCTTTGAAGTTTAGGCAAGTATACTCACCTATTCCGATCTCTGATCATTACACGGTAACCTAATGCGATAGTGTACACAATAAAAATATCAAATGTTGTAACTAATTACAAACAATGCATTTTTTTGTGAACTCATTCAGAGAACAATGGAATAAATCAATGTCAGCAGCTATGGTGTCGAGAGTATGGAGTGCACGCCTCAGTTATTATTTATTTATTTATGTACACGCAAAACACATTACAGGAAAAATACATAGAAATCTCTTCCAGCGGACCTGCGAGAGGATAGATATAAAAGAAACGTAGCCACAGTGTGTAAGAATATTAAATTAATTACAAAATTAATAACTTAAACAATCATAATTAAACAGATAGTAAACATACATACATGCTTATATAATAAAATAAATATACTGCTTATATTATGTTTAATCACGAGATAGTAGGTATACATACTGATTATCCAATAGCCGTAATACTTACATGTTTTTTTTTAATTACCCATGAAAAATTTTTATGTGGGGGTGTTCAGAATGATATAGGTACTGAGTACGTAGTTACCGTCCGTGTCCCTTCCACCCCGTATATCCCACGCCCACAAGTGGTCAGATAGCTGTCACTGACACTAATGTCAACTGTCAGTCATCACGAATGGCGGGAAGTTAGAAGGTGAAACGTATCTGGACTGGGACTTGGAGGTGAGCCTGTGATTCAATTAATAAGTTTTGGTATCACCCTATCAGCTGGCTACCAACGGATACTACAATGATCTATACAAATATTATAAATACGAAAGTATGGATGGATGTTTGGTACTCAATCAAGCTTGAATGGGCGAACGGATCTGGATGAAATTTGGCACAGAGATAGATCATAGTTTGGAATAGCACATAGGCTACTTTTCATCCCGGTAAGACGATCCCGTGGGTCAATTAACGAACTCCACGCAGGCGAAGCCGCTGGCATAAGCTAGTAATAAATAAAAAGTTTTTTAGTTTTACCGTAGCATAAGGTAGTAGGATAAAAACCCAAGATTACATATTTTACAAGTATCCCATTACATTTACATAACTATGTACCAGGCTGGCAGAATGTACGAAGAGATAGTTGAAACAGACAATGAGTTCGTTAGACATGAGTACCCTCCTTTTGAGGGTGTCACTCCAAGTTTGTTGCGAAAACCACAACAAATACAGTGTACTATCCTTTTAATTCATTGCCACCCTTATTGTCCGGAAATAAAGTCCATTTTGGATCAAGATATGGGTTTTTGAACTGTGATTTTAACGTTTTTTGTACTTGGAGAAAAACTAAAGGGCTTTTCTAAATGAAAGAGGCTTCCATCTATCTATATAGGTACCTCTTTTTGATATGAAAATCTTGAAAGTAAAAAGGAAGTAGTAGGTACTAACCTATTTGTATGCCCACATATCTACATCATATCATATCATACCTTCATTCAAGTTTGAGTGAAGAAGGGTGCAAGACCACGAATGTTTCGTAGGTGCACGGTCATAAATTCATATACAGGGTGGCGAGAAACAGCTGCCGAGCGTATCGTCGATGCTGCCGCGTGCTATAGCCCACCCACTCGGTTTCTCCGTTCTCGCTCTAGTAAATGACGGTTATGAGCGACGGAAAAGGATAATGAGCATGGAAAAATGAGGTTCCCTACTTGAAATAGAATGACGTAAGATCGAATAACACTTGCTCGAAAACGTTAACTCGATGTTTCCTGATAATGGGCCTTCGCGCTGCCGATGATTCGAGCTTAGAGTTATTCGAGATTTCGATGCCTCGAGTTAGTGAACGCGCTCATAATTAATCGATTTAAAGTACTATCGGGTTAACGATTTCGAGCTAGTGTTATTCGATCTTACGTCATTCGATTTCAAGTAGGGAACCCCACCGACTACGCAATCACTACATAGTATAAAACAAAGACGCTTCCCGCTGTCTGTCTGTCCCTATGTATGCTTAGATCTTTAAAACTATGCAACGGATTTTGATACGGTTTATAATAGATGGAGTGATCCAAGAGGAAGGTTTATATGTATAATACATGCATACTATAGTAGAGAAAACATTAGTATCTACATGGCACCCGTGAGAAGCCGGGGCGGGTCGCGATACTCTATGCCATACACGCACTATCATGGTGCGAGCGAGTGAACAGACATTATGAAAGAAAGTATCGCTCGCGAAGCTCGCCGCCCGCTCGTTGCGTAAAATACCTAAATTAGCGTAGCGCCGACATGTAACAGGGCTCTTATGCCGTTGGTCCCGGCAGATCTTTGACATTCTTTAGAGGTAGTCAGTGGTCTGAGAGTGTGACAACCGGTCTTACCAAGGGATATCGTATTACCCAGTAGGTACTAACTGGGTTGTAGAGGTCAGATAGACAGTCGCTCCATGTAAAATACTGGTTTCAGCTGCATCCGGTTAGACTGGAAGCCGACCCCAACATACCTAGTTGGGAAAAGGCTAGGCAGATGATGACGATAACTTATAAACTGTAAACTTCATAACAATCATACTTACAAGTTTTGTTATGAGTAATCGTTCATTGTTTTAAAACACATGCGCATACGTTTACCTCCGTTATCGGCCTAAAGTAGGTACCTAAGAAGATGCTTGGGTATGGAAAAATAACAGCTCAGGTGACGTCATAGTAAGATTAATAATAAGTTTATGTAAGTAATATCAGTTTTAAGTAAGTAAGTAAGTAATATCAGTTGTAAGGACTGTTTTTTTTACCTTAATGGCCATTTTGAGATTTAAGATCAAAAGACTGCCCTGTTGTTCGACTGCATGAGCATGAGGTCCTGGGTCGGGCAAGGTGATATTGGGTTTTTTCATCAGGAATTTCTCAATAGCAGCCACGGAGTCTGGATTTGTGGACATGGGACTTAAAACATAACTGGCAAAATGTGGGTGTACTATTAGGTACATACTCTGCCCTACTGTAGGATATTTTCCGATCTACAACTCTACAAGTGGCCCAAGCCGCGGGCAACAACTAGTACCTTAAAGAAAAGAAAACTACTTACATATTTATATTTAACCGACTTCTAAAAAGGAGGAGGATCTCAATTCGGTTGTTTTTTTTATGTTCGTCACCTCATAACGTCATTAATGACCCGATTTGAAAAAAACTTTAAAATTGATACTTGACAAGGATTTGTATGGGATAGCACAACTGAAAAGGGTAAAAAAAGTCACAGACTTCCGAAAGAAAGTTATTTTCCACTTTTTAGTGTTTTTTTTGGAAGTCGGTTATTTTTTTTGTTGGGTACCTATCGGAATCAGGTTGCTACCTACTTAGTAGCAGCCACGGAGTCTAGCTTTGTGCCCGGTTGATGGCAATAGGCTCGCCCCCTATTACCTGGGACTTAAACGTGACTGGCGAAATGTGGGTCTCCTATATCAGGTACACCTTTGCGTAACCCTTATTTATTTAGGATCTCCAACAATGGATGTACACAGATCATGGGAAATAAATTATGGACGACAAAGGTATCACTTAGGTGTACTCCTTCACTTACAGGAGACCACCGCCCACCACACAGCATACCCTTCGGGTATTACTAGCGTGATCTTAGAAACCTTGCAGGAAACTTTAAGCAGTAAGTTGATGATGCTTAGGAAATGGGCGAAAGAAAACTGCGATTTGATTATAATCTATAATTACTGATTTGTCTGTTCATAAAATGCTTCTTTTAGTGGACCAAAGTCCACTAGTACAATTTTACAAAAAATCTCCATTCATCAAAAACCTTAATATTCTATCCTAGTATGCGTTACAATCAAAATGATCAACAAACTGATTCCACTGTCTATGAAACTGACGGATCGCCTTCGTTTTATTCTCTGGTTCCAAAGCACTGTATTTCAGAGAATTAAGAGCTAAAGTTTTTAACATCCTCAAGTCTGAGAGCCTGCTCGCTACCCCTACAAAAGCCACGTAAAAGTCATCGGACAGAGGATCAGCTTCCCAAGCTCCAGGGTCATCACTTGACAAGACAACAGGTAAGTTCAAACTCAAGAAAATATTCAAAGGATGATTCCGGACATCCCTGACTAAAGACAACACAGTATTAGATAAAACATTCACTTCTACACCAATGTCTCTATTAATCACTTCTTGGATCAGCACTGGGTGCTTCGCAAGCGCGTACCCATGTCCGATTCGTTTGGCTCCTAATAATATAGCATCTAATAAGTTTTCATCAGTAAGTGTTCCAAACCAATTTGTTTCACCGGCGTGGAAGAAGAAGTTCAAATCCTTTGCTTCAAGTAACTGTGGTGCAAATTCTATTAATGGATTCCCAGAATCTTCTTGGCCGACTAAATCGAAACCAGCAAATAGTTCAGGCATATCTCTCTTTATCTGCCTCGCTGTTTGTATGTAGTCGGCGAGCATATCTCTGTTCACTTTCCTAGACGGAGCAAAAATAAGTTTCGCTCCAATAAAATCTGGGTGATCTTTCATGAATCTGTTTATGGTCTTCCTGTATGCTCTTGCTGTTATCAGCTTATCATACACTGTGCCATCTAACTCATACAGATTGGGCAATATACTCCTGACTTCAACGTACATTACATTGTCTTCTCTGAAAAACTTAAGGGCGTCGTAGAAATACTGTTCCCAATTTGGTCTATAAGTCAGTAGGGCGTACACCGAGTTGAAATATTGCATGAACTTTGTCCAAGTTTCGTTGATGGTAGGGTAAACCACATCGGGATTATCACAAACCAGGGTGAAATGTGTCCGGAGTTTTGCGTCGAATTCGGTAACATTAGCTGCAGCACGTCTAGCTTCAGTCATAAGCTGCCACTGGACATCACACGTCTGGTTAGGAATGGTATTTGAAAACCAAAACCTGACAGGTTTGCCAAAACACACGTAAAGATGGTCCATGTAGGTGATGTTGAGCAGGTAGTCAGGCCCGATGATCGCCATGTCGTGGACATGAAGCACGGCTCCTTTGGGCATAGTCTTGATGATTTTGTAAACTTTAGAATTCTGAATCTGGTTCTTGAAAGTGAAGAAGTGATGCGACAGATTGAACTGACTCGGGTGGTCGAATCCATAGTCGAGCTCGCTGAATTTATGTTGCATCAAACAGTTGTTTACTACATTCTCCTTGTCGTTAAGCGTCGTGTTTCCTCCAAGGGCTGACCGTAGTTCACGTTCAACTAACTGGCGGCGTGTCTCGCTGTAACTCTCGTAATTGTCGTCACATTTTGTGTAAACAAATAGTAATGTAAGTATCAAACGCCACATGATTGTATGACACGTTAGCCGCGGTCCGGCGTGGAATCGTAACTGAGGAATGAGGAGCGTCGACCTTATGACACACGATAAGCTGAGCGCGTTCAAGTATAGTAACAATAGTATAATAATTGATATCAATTTATTGTGTTGTAGGTACGTGAGAACCAGAGCATTCTGCAAATTATGTTGATAAGGTAGTTGATGTTCGCATGAATGGAATGTACATGTATCATGTAACTACAGTCATATCAATGCTGCAGAATATCGTAAATGTACCTAGCGATACACAATCGGGAAACATCGGAAACAATAGTATTGTACATTACAAGAACAAAAATAACTTTATCGCGAACAAACAAATGTCAATGTCATCTCCAATTTGCGATTGCTGAGCATGCGGTCCTTGGTCGATTACCAGGTGGGGCAAATTTTTTTGGGTTTTTTCTTCAGGAATTTCCCAGTAGCAGCCACGGTGTCTGGATTTTTACCCTGTTAATGCCAATAGGCTCGCCCCTATTCATAGAGTATATAACCACTAGAGAGCTTATAGGTCGATTTCTCCTAAATACACGACTCACTACCGCGGGCCGGGGGACGAGGAAGAACGCGCGGCTGCAATTGGTCAGTTCAAGGTCAATTTGCATAGGTATGCCTATCGTTAGGGCTGATCTACTTGATTAAGGAAAAACAGTTGATATCGATAAAATGAATTTTAACATTATGAAAAGTACTCCATTAAAATCGCAAAAAATAATTAATCAAAAACAATCGATTACAAAAAACATGTAGGTATCCTGTTATCATTGATTTTTAAAATGAATTTATTTGGTAAATATTTTTCGAATTCAAGTTTTAGGGTCCTGAACGTATAACCTGCTCCTTTTTTTAAGTCGGTTAAGAGTAGATAGGTACTTCATTGCAGAATATGAATTGAATAACATTTGTATTAACTTAAATTTTATTATTGTCGATATCAATTTCGGATATTAAAGGTGTTACGATAAACATACAAAGGGAAAGAAAGGGAAAAAAGAATTAGAATTGTCTAATGAAAGAACGAGACATTTCCAAAAGACATCAACGCGGAAATCAAACGTGTGCTCTTTCACCCAACCACCATTTTAACGAAACCCCTGCGGTCGCTCATAATCTGATTAAATCAATTTTTTTTTCTTACTGTTTACTGAAAAATTATGCCATCCTTTTTGTAACTAGATGTCTTGGAATGTTTCCCACACCACTTCACCACGCATGAAAGCATTTTGATGCGTTATAATTGCATAAAAAGTAAAAAAAAATGCAATGAATTAGCGTGCACACATGTCTAATACTTGGTTACAATTAAATCAAAAATGGTTCCTAGTACCGTAGCCTATGCATAGGCGACAAAACAAAACGCTAACAGTTTTCGAGCGTTGGTCGGGGCACTGTATGGCGCAGTCAATTCTTTGCCCCTATTAAATAGGTACCGTTCGGGGATACTACTTACGTCAGCGGTCATAGAACCAGTACAAGCTCGTGCTTAGTGATAAATAATAACAGCCGGTCGGGTCGATCTTTAGGTTAAGCCAATTAGGATAGTTTTGGACCCGATAGGTGCTGCCGTGTGAAGCGGGGACGGGGGTTTATACAAGATGTGACATAATACACGCACAACCTCTCGTGTGGTGTTATGGAGGTTCAAACTTAACAACAATTTTTTTACGAATATAGACACTTGAAATTCGCAAAAATGGACTTTTTGTTGGAGTGGATGAAAAACTAAAAAAATCGACTTCCAAAAAACAATGAAAAAAAATAAAATAACTTTACTTTCGGAAGTCGATGATGGTGTTTGTATTTTGACTACAACACACACACAAACACAACTATTGACTTTTTGCCACCTACTTCCGAAAGTAAAGTTATTTTAGACTTTTTTGTGTTTTTTTTAAGTCGAGTTTTTTTGCAAAATGTTTTGTATGTTTCCTCCATTTATGAACCGATTTGAAAAATTCTTCTTTTATCATCCAAATCGGTTCAGTAGTTTGGTTTTTATATCAAAATAGCTGGAAAAAATATGTCATCCAAGTAAAAGGAATTGCGAAATTGATACTTGACAAGGATTTGCGTGAGATACGATAACTAAAAAAGGTAAAATAAAAACTTTTTTGAAAAAAAAAAAACAAAAAAAGTGGAAAATTACTTTCGGAAGTCGGTGGCAAAAAAGCCAATGAAACAAACAAGAGACACATCCGAAAGTCAAGTTATTTTCCACTTTTTTTGGAAGCCGTTTTTTTTGCAAAAAAACTTGAGAGGTGTCAACGGACACCCGGATGGAACGAAGTTCCTTTCGATTAATTAGTGAAGGAATTGTAATAAAATTTTATTTTTTTTAAGTTATAATAATATTTTTTTTATTATTAACAAATATAATTAATATATATATATTAATATTTCGCATTGAACACCACACTGTTCAATGCGAAATAGAAATGAAAATATCTGGCTTGCTTTCTATAAGAGAGAGAGAGAGACAGACAGAGAAACATGCGACGCCGCACAGCTTACAATAGCTTACTATAGCAAAAAGTGTCGTGACAACTTTTCGTAAGAATTTTTTCCGTCTAGCCCCCTTTCACAACGCGCGATAAGGAACTTCGTTCCAAAAAAAACTTTGTCCCACACTAGGAATTTCTCCTGTATCAACATTTATTTAAACTGACATACAAAAACAGCCAGACCCGGAACAACTACCTGTAAGGTCATACAAATATTTGTTCCGTGCGGGTATCGAACCCGCCACGCGCAGCGCAGCAGCCAATCGCTAAGCCACTGCGCCAACCGTGCCGTCAGTGACCTAGGCATGCCTACGCTAATGGCCTAAATTAGGTACCTAACAGACGCTTGGTTTTAGGGAAGATTAATAGCTAAGTTGACGTCACAGTGAGATTAATAATAGGGAGAATTTAAGTTTTATTAGGTTTTTAACCGACTTCAAAAAAAGGAGGAGGTTCTCAATTCGGTTGTATGTTTTTTTTTTTTTTTTTTTGTGTTTGTTACCTCATATCTCCGTCATTTGTGAACCGATTTGAAAAATTCTTGTTTTATCTGTATGGATTTACTTCCCGATTGGTCCCATAGAAATTTCATCAAAATCGGTTCAGCAGTTTGGTTTTGAAATCAAAATAACTGGAAAAAATGTCATCCAAGTAAAAGAAATTTCGAAATTGGTACTTGACAAGGATTTGTGTGTGATACGATAACTATAAAGGGTAAAATAAAAACTTTTTTGCAAAAAAAAACCGACTTCCAAAAAAAAACACTAAAAAAGTGGAAAATAACTTTACTTTCGGAAGTCGGTGGCAAAAAAGTCAATGAAACAAACAATAGTCACCGACTTCCGAAAGTAAAGTTATTTTCCACTTTTTTTGTGTTTTTTTTTGGAAGTCGGTTTTTTTTTGCAAAAAAGTTTTTTTTTAATTTTTACCGGCCATTCTAAGATTTAAATTCAAGTTCATCAAAAGACTGCCGTGTTGTTCAATTGATCGAAAGCACGCTGGCTGAGCATGAGGTCCTGGGTTCGGCTCCCGGGTCGGGCAAAGTGTTATTGGGTTTTTCCGTCAGAAATTTCTCAGTAGCAGCCACGGAGTCTGGATTTGTGCCCCGTTAAGCTCGCCCCCTATTCATGGGACTTAAACATAACTGGCGAAATGTGGGTGTACTATTGGGTACACCTCTGCCCAACCCTTCGGGGATTACAGACGTGATGTTATGTTCATCAACCTGGGTTACTACATAGGATACTTTTAAATTCAGTATCATTTGTAAATTTCTGTAGGATATTTTCCGATCTACAACTCTACAAGTGGCCCAAGCCGCAGACAATAACTAGTACTTTAAAGAAAAGAAAATAATGTATTTATATTTAACCGACTTCTAAAAAAGAAGGAGGATCTTAATTCGGTTGTTCTTTTATGTATGTGGGTGTACTGTCTCTTGTACACTCGACGTTCGAAAAGTGCTGATTATCAGACTGATCTGAATAAATGACTTTGATTTTGATTTTTTGATTAGGTACACCTCTGCGTAACTCTTCGGGTACTTATTACAAGCGTGATGTTAGATACCTGGTAGGAAACTATAAGCGGAAAGTTGATGATGCTTTGGAAATGGGTAAATAAAACTGCGATGTGGTAGACTTGAGTATTTATAACGGCTAATTATTTCCAGGCGACTAACAACTTAAAATAATATTAGCACCGAAAAAAAATAGCCTGGCATAATTTTGAGTTGCATAAATCTTGCCTAGAGTGTAGCAGAACATAGGGCATCGGGAGCTTAGAGCACCCCGACACGGACAGGTTAGGTTCGAATGGTATGCCGGGAGCTAGAGTGAGCGAGCGAACTTAGCTCCTGTCATGTTAGGTTCCTCGCTCAAATGCCAAAACACCGTATGTTTAAAGAATTTTGTAGATGAATTGAATCCATTAGTGCCATTCCAATATGAAAAAATATATGTTTTACTTGAGGTAAAATAAATATTATTATTTTAAACAATACAAACGCTTTGTATTGTTTAAAATTGTAATAAACTTTTTCATTAAAAAAATAAAAATCGTAGCAAATAGGTCTTTTTTCAACCTAAATTGTAAATTGTCTCTGATACGGCTGAATAGTTCGTCATGAATTTTGTACCAAAAAACACGTAATGATATATTATATGTATTTAACGATTTGTATTGTTTATTTTATCTTATTTCTTTCAATACTTTTAAAAAACAAATATAAACTCGAAACTTTGTTCCACCCCTTTGAAGCAGACAGAAATAAGAGTCCCGCGCAGTGGGGGGCTCCGTCGTCGTCGAAGCTAGTAAATTCAGTTACCAAAACAAAAACTCGATGCCAGTTTAAATTAAAACAAAGCTAACAACTGATTATTGTTAATCTGATACGGTCTACATAAAATTATACTTCGCTATAGCTTTTTCTTCTTTCTTTATCGTGTGGTTAGTGCCTAACCTGGTGTCAGAGTTTTTATGCCACCCATGGGCCTCCGACTTGGCTTTACATGTCGTCGAGAAAAATCTCTCAAGCATGCTGGTTTCCTCACGATGTTTTCCTTCACCGAAAGCAAGTGATATTTATACAATACGCACATGATTCGAAAAATCGGAGGTGCGTGTCTTGGGTTCGAGCTCGAGACCTATGACATGGCAGTCCAACGGTCACACCACTAGGCTCTCACTACTTCGCTGTAGCTGCCAACCTACTATTTTTGCTACCGGTTTTAATTATTATATTCCATCCTAGTATGCATTACAGTCAAAATGATCAACAAACTGATTCCACTGTCTATGAAACTTACGGATCGCCTTCGCTTTATTATTTGGTTCTAAAGCACTGTATTTCAGAGAATTAAGAGCTAAAGTTTTTAACATCCTCAAGTCTGAGAGCCTGCTCGCTACCCCTACAAAAGCCACGTAAAAGTCATCGGACAGAGGATCAGCTTCCCAAGCTCCAGGGTCATCACTTGACAAGACAACAGGTAAGTTCAAACTCAAGAAAATGTTCAAAGGATGATTCCGGACATCCCTGACTAAAGACAACACAGTATTAGATAAAACATTCACTTCTACACCAATGTCTCTATTAATCACTTCTTGGATCAGCACTGGGTGCTTCGCAAGCGCGTACCCATGTCCGATTCGTTTGGCTCCTAATAATATAGCATCTAATAAGTTCTCATCAGTAAGTGTTCCAAACCAATTTGTTTCACCAGCGTGGAAGAAGAAGTTCAAATCCTTTGCTTCAAGTAACTGTGGTGCAAATTCTATTAATGGATTCCCAGAATCTTCTTGGCCGACTAAATCGAAACCAGCAAAGAGTTCGGGCATATTTCTCTTGATCCGCCTCGCTGTTTGTATGTAGTCGGTGAGCATAACTCTGTTCACTCTTCTAGACGGAGCAAATATAACTTTAGCTCCAATAAAATCTGGGTGATCTTTCACGAATCTGTTTATGGTCTTCCTGTATACTCTTGCTGTTATCAGCTTATTATACACTGTGCCATCTAACTCATACAGATTGGGCAATATACTCCTGACTTCAACGTACATTACATTGTCATCTCTGAAAAAGGTAAGGGCGTCGTAGACATACTGTTCCCAATTGGGTCTATAAGACAGTAGAGCGTGCACTGATTTGAAAAACTGCATGAATTTTGTCCAAGTTTCGTTGATGGTAGGGTAAACCACATCGGGATTATCACAAACCAGAGTGAAATGTGTCCGGAGTTTTGCGTCGAATTCGGTAATATTAGCTGCAGCACGTCTAGCTTCAGTCATAAGCTGCCACTGGACATCACACGTCTGGTAAGGAACGGTGTTTGAAAACCAGAACCTGACAGGTTTGCCAAAACACACGTAAAGATGGTCCATGTAGGTGATGTTGAGCAGATAATCAGGCCCGATGATCGCCAAGTCGTGGACATGAAGCACGGCTCCTTTGGGCATAGTCTTGATGATTTTATAAACTTTAGAATTATGAATCTGGTTCTTGAAAGTGAAGAAGTGATGCGACAGATTGAACTGACTCGGGTGGTCGAATCCATAGTCGAGCTCGCTGAATTTGTGTTGCATCAAACAGTTGTTTACTACATTTTCCTTGTCGTTAAGCGTCGTGTTTCCTCCAAGGGCTGACCGTAGTTCACGTTCAACTAACTGGCGGCGTGTCTCGCTGTAACTGTCGTAATTGGCGTCACATTTGGCGTAAACAATTAGTGATGTAAATATTAAATGCCACATGGTTGCATGACACGTCCACCGCGGTCCGGCGTGGAATTGTAACTGAGGACTGAGGAGCGTCAACCTATAGCACACGATAAGCTCAGTGCGTTTAGGTATGATAACAATAGTATGTCGGATCCGGTCATTAGTACGGACATTGAACGAATCCTAAGCGCGCCATAGGTCACGCGACCTACTTACAAGTCTACCCACTCCTAAAGCGCGCTTCTACAGATTCGTGATGTTTTAAGCTCGTGGCGCGGAAGACATTCAGTGTCTGATCGCAGCGGAGTTGAGACGTCCTGGAACTGTACCCAATTCATTGTGCCCAGTGTTAAATTGTAACTTCAAGTAAAGCGCATCCAGCCTGCCGACATGATGTACAAGTCTAACGGAATAAATCCTGACAATCTGAGGAGTTTAATAATTGATATCAATTTACTGTGTTGTAGGTACGTGAGGACCAGAGTGTTCTGCAAGTTGTGTTGATAAGGTAGTTGATGTTCGGATGAATGGAATGTACATGTACCATGTACATATCAATGCTGTAGGATACACAAACCCGTATCTATAAACAAGTCATAGCGATTACTTGAGTAAAAGTCATTATGCAAGATACGATTTTAATTCTGTTGTTTAGTAATTACTTAAACTTGGAACTGGTAAAAGTTAGAATTCTTAGCTTAGTATCCAAAGTTATTACTCGTCACCAGTAACAATGCATTTCATGAATGTTGGGTCGGAATTGACTCGTTCTAGCATGTCCTCAGCAACTCTTATGCGATTGAGTTTTTGGAGAAAACGGCAACATGTTTTATACCCAAATGATTATTTAAAATGGTACGGATCGACTCGTGAGACATAGAAAGTTCAGCAGCTATCTCTCTCATACTTGACTGAGGATTTTCAGTCACTCTTTCCTTCACTTTTGCGATGTTAACTTCAGTTGAAGACGTTGATGGCATACCAGAGCGAGGCAAATATTCCATCACATCTCGACCGCTTTTGTACGCTTTGTACCACTCATAAGCACGTGTTTTTAATAATTTCGATTCACCGTAAGCCTTCTGTAACATTTCCAGGGTCCCCGAACACGAAATTCCATTGGCGATGAAAAATTTATGACAAACGCTTTGTTGGATGTTTTTGTCCATTATGAAATTCGCAATACACACTAGATATGATCTAACTAAAAACAGAACGGTATTTAATCTAAATAACAGATGCAACTCAAACTCCGAACAAAAAAAAAAAAAAACAAAAATTGAATTTGGCACCATAAACAAATCATCCATTCCCGATACTTTTTTGACTGAATGTATATCGGTAAACACCGATCGGTATGTATACACCGATGCACAATCGCTGAACATCGGAAACCATCATATTGTACACTAGCTGACCCGCGCAACTTCGTTTGCGCTTCATTTTTAGTGATGCTAAGCTCCTATTGGTCGCAGCGTGATGATATTATATAGCCTATAGCCTTCCCCGATAAATGGGCTATCCAACACTAAAATAATTTTTCAATTCGAACCAGTCGTTCCTGAGATTAGCGCGTTCAACCAAACAAGCAATCTCTTCATATTATAATATTTTCAAAGAACAATGTTCAAAACGTCCCCACCCTTGTAGCACTTTAAAACCTATGTTAATCGAAGGGCCATAACCATCTTATCATTTTATTGTACGACGGCGAAACTGAAATGTGCATCCGAAAAAAGTTATATCGACATGAAGAAACCGGAATCAGTCACAATTATGTTGCCGTTTATTATACTTTTTCGACATGATGTAACCATACCTACTTCAATTATAATTACATTTTACATAAATATACCGTTCCCTGAATTGTCAAACGAAGATATTATTTTGCTTTTTTTTTTTTGTTTTATCATCTAAAACTGGCAGCTTCCTATGTCAGCGAACATTTACGTGGCGGCGTCTATAACATAGAGGTTTGCGCAACTCCAAGCCCAATTATGAATCAATACGGTATAGACACGGAAGATTGCACTCTTCTGAGGGGTCGAATTTTATCAAGACATAGGTCAAATGCGACCTATTACACGTATTTATTACTAAATAACGCACAGGGCATAAACGCTATTCAGGCATATTACTGCTCATGTTTGACGGGTATGAGGACAGTTGGTGCCTGCGCGCATGTCGTCAGTATCGTGTGGTACTATGGGATTGGAAGGCGTTTAGAGAATTTCATTGGGCCAGCCAGTGCTTGGAACAATATTGTAATAGACACTGTACACACCGGGACTTACAGCTTAGTACGGCCGTTATTCCAAGTGCGTACGATGTGACTACGTTTGAGACAATTGAGCCTGGATCAGTACCTAAACCCAACTGACGCCAAACCTAGCCCAATAGTAACTACCTAGCACCCTATTATCCTAGCCCTATGGTAATTACCTACTTAGCACCCTAGTAAAAGTTATCCTAACGCCCTAGCCTACCATACAAACCATACCAAACGTAAGTTACGTTGGTTACACGAGAGGGAAGTCTGTTACAAGGAGACCTACGGTAACAGACGGAATTTGGGTAGGAAGAGGGTGTTGTGTACGTCGTGCAATGTACACAGGAAATGGTTTTCTTACTGCCGATCCCACAGACTCATAGGACCGATGATGGCTAAAGGTGTCTTGGCCACAGTAAGAGGAGGTATAGGAGATAAATCACACTCGACTCCAGCTTGATGACTAGTTTATTACAGTTATGAACTTAATTATATACAATTTTTGTGGTAAACACACATTGATACCCATTTACATGTGTGCCGTGTGTGTATCGAGCCGATGAAGCGAAGATCTCAGTAGGCCACCTCTTAGCGCTGACGGTGTGCCGGTGTTGCCGGCGCGTGGAACAAATGTATGTCGCTCTTAATGCTGACGCTGTGATGCTGTTGTTGGCGCGTGTAACTATTGTAATTATGTTCACGGTTGAACAGACACTGAAAACACCGAATAATCTATTTGTTGTTATAAAAAGTAAACTGTTTTATTTGTAATTAAGAAGGTATTTTTATTTGAAAACTCCTAAAAAAAGTCAATGGTTACTTCACAAAAACGATATTCAGCAGAATTCTTCATTGAACTTTTTCTTGCTCCGTGAGTTGTTCCCGTGCGGGAGTCACCATTTAATTCCAAAGAGTTATTTGAAAACTCCGAACTAAATCATCCCACAGTAATAATTAAAAAAAGAACAGCATTGTGATCGGTAACATAATTATTATTATGACTGATTCCGGTTTCTTCATGTCGATATAACTTTTTTCGGATGCACATTTCTGTTTCGCTGTCGTACAATAAAATGATAAGATGACTATGGTCCTTCGATTAACATAGGTTTGAAAGTGCTACAAGGGTGGGGACGGGGCCCATACATTTTTGGGCATTGTTCTTTACGACTGCTGAGCATGAGGTCCTGGGTTCAATTCCAAGGTACCCGACCTAAGTGTTATTGGGTTTTTCCATCAGGATTTTTTTTTTAAGTGACTGTGACTTTTTTTGAGAATAAATATCTTTAAACCTAATTTCTCAGTAGCAGCCACGGTGTCTGGATTTGTGCCCGGTTGTTGGCAATAGGCTCGCCCCTATTACATGGGACTTAAACATAACTGGCGAAATGGGGATTACAGGCGGTATGTTATGTGTGTGTATTTCATGTCCTCATGCCCAATATTTATCATGTACTACTTACTTTATTTACTACTACTTATATCTACGTAGGTCTGTTGTAATAAAACCAGTACAAGCTCGTGCTGAGGAGCTCGTGGCTAAATAATAACAGCCGCTCAGGTCAATCCCAGCTATACCACGCTTGTCTAGGTTGGTCCGTGGGTAGGAACACCTATTACATACCGAGCTTCCTCCGTGCCTCGGAAAGCACGTTAAGCCGTTGGTCCCGGCTGTCATTTGTAGATCTTTGACAGTCGTTACAGGTAGTCAGTGGCACGAAAGTCTAACAAACCAGTCTTACGAAGAGGTTTCGTATTACCCAGTACTAACTGGGTTGTGGCGGTCAGAAAGGCAGTCGCTCCATGTTAAATACTGGTATTCAGCTGTATCCGGTTAGGCCTGAATCCGACCCTAACATAGTTGGGAAAAAGCTAGGCAGATGAAGACAAGCTGGCCTTAGATTCCATTGAAACTGCGTACCACGCTAAGCCAGCTCAAGGTCTAACTCCCGTATCTATAAACAAGTCAAAGCGCTTACCTACTTGAGTAAATGTTGTTATTTAAGATATGATTTTTATTAAGTATGTAGTTGATGTTAGAACTGTAAAAAGTTATAATTCTTAGCTTAGCTTTCTTTGACGGTTCTTACTTAATTTAAATTCTTGCCGTTTGCATAAAAGAATTGCACAAGTAATTACTTAAGCTCAAGTAATTACTTTAACTTGACTATAGATACCAGGGTTAGTGTTACCAATGACTTGCAGGGTAACTTGTACTTAATGTCCGTTCTTAGTGCGAGTTATGTAACTAAAACTCGTGTTGTTGGGCGTAATTACATAAATGATTAGTTACACATGGCATGCTTAATTTAGAGATCTGTTTAACGAAATAAAACAGTCCAGTAATCCAGTTTCTTACTAAATTTGGCAAGTAATACCAGAAACAGAGTCTAAATCATCATCATCTGGCTGGCTTCCAGTCTAACAGGATGTAGCTGTCAGCTGAATACCAGTATTTTACATGGAGTGACTGCCTATCTGACCTCCACAACCCAGTTAGTACATACTGGGTAGTACGACAACGAAATAGAGTCTAAATTCGCCTAATTTATAAGAAGCAGGGCCATCGCCAAAACGGCTTTAACGGGTTTGGATAAAAATTTAAATCAGGAAAAACCATACCTAGATTTGGACAAAGAATACTTTTTATCCCGGTCAGTACGAATCCGTGGGATCTTTTGCGACGTCCACTGGGGCCAACACACGGAGAAAAGTTAGTGAAACAACAGAAAACTATTTTGTTATACAGGGTGGATGGTACACCGACGCACAAATGGTTACCACGAGTTCAGGTGGGTTACCATGATCTGTTAGTGCAGGAATGTTTTAGGACTATTCCGAGAGTGGAAAAGTGACAGCGCTTGAGCCTTCCACTCTGTATACCTCGGTACCAGCCTAATAAAAACGTTTTAGCAGCACGTAGACGAACAAACAAATTATAAAGTCGACCTGAATTGAGTTTAAAACTGACTGCTTAATATGTATTTGTGCTTCAGTGTTCATTAAGTAGTTCACTACATGAGAGGTTGACTTTAGTAGCTCGCTTCAACAAACTTCAATTTACAAAAAAAACATAACCCTTTTTTGAAGTCGAAAAAACGGTAAAACGATACAAAGTGGAATTGAGACTTGCGGCCTCAGCAATAAGGTTATACTTAAATTACTTTAAAAGTTGATTATTCGCCAAGGGGATAACGCAGAGCCTTTTTTTTTTTTTTTTTTTTTTTTTTTTTTTTTTTTTTTTACGCTGGGAAAAAATGCATTACGCATGCCCACCCGTCGGGGGACGGGAGGGGTATGTGGGACTCCCCGGGCGGACCCGGTATACCCACTAAAACGACCCAGCGCATTCCCGCTTCGTCAGAGTGGCGGGGGACTGGGAAACCGGCACAGCCTTTACTTCCAGTCCTCCGCCGACGATTGCTAGGCGGACCCCCTCACACCCTCACGGGTGTGGGGGGTCGGGAATGACCGACGAAGGTGACGGGTGCAATGCGGGCGAAGGCACCCCCGCGCCTGTCGCCCGCCCGTCACCATGAGGAGGGAGGGCACGACGCCTTCTCCCCCTTCTTCGTCTGCGGAGCGGCGCAGCGAGAGGGTCGTCCTCCCGCGCGCGCTCCGCCTCCTCCTTTTGCGACATCACGTCCTCGCAAAAGGAGGCTACCGCCGACCAGGCCTGCTCACTCCCCAGCATGGCGTCGACCACGCCGGGAAGCGAGAGGTCCGGTCCGACCACCGCGGTCAGACCGCGGCGCAGCTCGGACCACGCCGGGCACACCTCGAGGGTGTGCTGCGCCGTGTCTTCCGCCGCGCCGCAGTCGTGGCACTCCGGGGTCTCCTCCCTCCCGATCCGGTGCAGGTGCGATCCGAAACAGCCGTGTCCGGATAACACCTGCACCAGACGGAAAGAGAGGAAACCGTGGGACCGCTCGAGCCAGCCCTTCAGGACCGGACCGAGCGCGTCCAACGTCCGGCGGCCAAAGGCGGCGCTGGCGAGGTCCTCCGTCCAATGGAGGACGATGGCGTCCTTCGCCTCTCGCCGCACCGCCTCCCGCTCTTCGCCCGTGGGGCGCTCCCCAAGCGCCTTTCGGCGCGCCGTCCACTCGTACACTCTGGCGAGCACCCACGCCTCGAGCTCCCAAGGAGGGGTGCCGGCCAGAGCGCACGCCGCCGAAAAGCCCACTGAGCGGTAGGCCCTCGCCACCCGCTGTGCAATAGCCCGCTGGGGCCTGCGGACGGCGGTAGCGTTCTCCCTCCTATGGAGGGAGTCCGCCCAGATGGGAGCCCCGTAAAGGGCCATGCTCCGCAAAATGCCGGCATAGAGGCGCCGGCACTTTGCTTTAGGCCCCCCCAGGTTTGGGAGAAGCCATGAGAGGGCGTCCGCGGCTTTCAACAGGCGCGTCGACAGCCCGCTGAAATGCGGGCCGAAGCGCCACCTGTCGTCCAGCACCAGCCCCAGATATTTCATCTGGGGCTGGACCCCTATACGGACGCCCTCCACGACGATGTGGGCGTCGGCAGGGCAGCGCTGCCGGGGACCGCGAAAGAACACGGCCTCCGTTTTGTGCAGCGCCACCCTCAATCCCAGGCGGCGGATCCTTTCTGCCACCAAGGACCCGCCAGCCGAGGCCAGAATGGCCGCGTCGGCAAAGTTCCTCCCCCGGGCAGTGAGCAGAGTGTCATCCGCGTAGCAGATGACACTCGTGCCCGGGAGGAGGGCACCCCGCAGCAGCCAGTTGAACCCGATGTTCCACAAGGGGGGGCCTAGCACCGATCCCTGTGGAACACCGGACTCTGCGCCGTACCGCCTCACCGTGGCCGACTTGTCCACGAGGAGGACCTCTCGGCCCTC
Organism: Standfussiana lucernea; assembly: GCA_964057025.1. Taxonomy (NCBI): domain Eukaryota; kingdom Metazoa; phylum Arthropoda; class Insecta; order Lepidoptera; family Noctuidae; genus Standfussiana; species Standfussiana lucernea. Next base: position 3,807,398 of record OZ059805.1, read on the forward strand.
CAAGTAGTCGGCCAGGAGGTCCCGCAGGTATTGGGGCACTCCGTGATACCGGAGCGCCTCCAATATCGTCGAGTGGGGGACGGAGTTGAAGGCGTTGGCAATGTCGAATGACACCGCCAGCACTCCGTCCCCCGCCTCCACCGCCTCCTTCACCTGGCCCTTGAGTAGGGCCAGCGCGTCGATCGTCGAACGCCCACGACGGAAACCGAATTGGGCGTCCGACAGATCCGGCCCTACCCCCCGCAGGTGGCTGTCCAGCCTCCCGGCGACGATCCCCTCGAACAGTTTACCGACCTCATCGAGCAGAACGATGGGCCGGTATGCCGAGGGGGAGTTCACCGGGCGACCCTCCTTTCGGAGCAGGCAAAGCTGCCCCTCCTTCCACGGTTTCGGGAACCTCCCAGCCGTAAAACACGCGCTGAAGAGGTCCCGAAACCTGTCCTCCATTTGGGTGGCGGCGATCGCCACCACCCGTGCGGGGACGCCGTCCGGTCCGGGAGCGGTCTTCTTCGCGCGGAGGCCCAGAACCCCCGCGTAGAATTCCGCCGCCGTGACCGGGGGCACCTCTGCCTCCGGCGGAGCCGCCCCTTGCGGGGGATCCATCGCTGGAGGGGTGAAGTCGGTCCTGCGCGGAAACAGGGACCGGACCACCCCATCCAGCAACGCTGGCTCGAGGGTCTCCGACAGTGGGGGACCATAGGGGCGGAGCTGGTTCCGCGCCGCCTTATATGGCCTCCCATAGGGATCTCTGTCGAGACCCTCCAGCATCTCGGCCCTCGCCGAGTCTTGCGCAGCGCCCATCGCAGACTTGAGGGCCACCGTAGCCTCTCGGTAAGAGGCGTACAGGCGGTCCTCCTCTGCCCGGACTCGGTTTTGGGCGCTGCGCCGTCGGCTCCGCGCGTAGGCCCTTCTGGCCGCCACGCAGGTGGCCCGGAGCCCCGCCAGCTCCTCCGTCCACCAGTACACGGCGCGACGGGGAGGCGGACGGCGAGACCGAGGCATGCTGGAGTTGCACACCTCGGTCAAGGACCCCCGCAGCCTGACCGCTGCGGCGTCCACGTCCGTGACCTCCTCGACAGGGGGAGGCGACAGCCAGTCCTGGAGGAAGGCGGCCTCCCTGGCTGCCTCCCGGTCCAGGCGGGTGAGCGCCCACCGTGGGAAGGGAGATTGCCCAGCGCGGGCCGTCCCCCCTCCCCGCTGTGTGGAGATGTCGAACCGCACATAACGGTGGTCCGACAAGGTCTCCACCAGCTCCACCCGCCAGTTCACGACGCGGGCGGCAAGCGCGGGGGTGGCGAACGAGACGTCCACCACCGACCCGCCCTGTTGCCGCACACACGTGTGGACCGCCCCCCTGTTGAGGAGGGACACACCGCACGAGGCCGCCCAAAACTCGACGGCGCGTCCCCGGACGTTGCACCCGGCGACCGGGTTGCCCCAGGCCACCGACTTGGCGTTTAGGTCGCCCAACACCACGACCTGGCGTGGTGCCGCCCTCCCTACGACAGCAGTGAGGATCTCGAGGAAATCCTCAAAGTCCGAGAGAGGGCGGTTTGGGGAGAAATACACCCCCACCGTCGCTATCTCTCCCCACGCGGCGGCCACGTATCCCGGTCCCCTCTCTAAGAGCGAGAGGGGAGGGGAGTCTGTGGAAGACCGCGCCACCAACGCCACCAAGCCGTCCCGATCGCCCAGCCAACGGCCAGGGACCGAGTAGGGTTCGGCGACCACCGCCAAGTCCACCAACCACTCAGCCATGGTCTGCATCAGCAGATCCTGGGCTGTCCTGCAGTGGTTGATGTTCGCCTGAAGGATGCGATGTTCGACCGTGGCCATCAGTCGGACATCGCAACCTCCTCCGCAGCCGCCGCAGGAACGGCGGTGTTAGCGGCAGCAGCAGGTGCAGGCCCGGTCGGCGCCTGCGCTTTGCCACGCTTAGGGGGGGGATTGCACTTCCTCCCCTTCATGACGTGGCCTGCCCGGCGGCCACTGGCGGCACACACCGCGCAGTGCGGCGTGGCGGCCTGGCAGGAAGCGGCTTTGTGACCCTCCTTGCCGCAGCGGTAGCATGTGTCCGTCCTGTCAACCTTGGACGGACACAGGGGCCGGGTGTGGCCGATGCCGAAGCACCGGAAACACCGCAGAGGCTCGTCCTCGAGTGCCCGGACTGCGGCCGAGCTGAATCCGACTTGAAGCCGTCCTTTCGCAAGGACGGCTTTGGCAGCTGCGACTGGGCACTCGAGGCGGATGGTGCCCATTCCGCCGCGGCCGGGCCTTATGTCCCGGCCTTGGACCGCCGCGGCCCCACAGCCCCCTACCGCTGCGACCGCCGCCACCACCTCCTCCTTGGTGACGGAGTCATCCAACTCCGTCACTTCGAAGGCCGCCGACTTGACCGGCCGGGCCACCTTGGCAGAGTCCGCGATGACCTCCTGCAGCTTGGCTGCAAAGAGGTCAGCGCGGGCGCTCCCCTCGGCCCCCGGGAACTCGAAGATTCGAGCCCCGGCCTGCGTCCGCCGGCACGACACACTGCCGATCCCCAGCTGAGTGGGATCGGCATTGCCGCGCGCCCGCACCAAGATGGAGGCGTAGGTCTCCCCTCGCCCCGCAGCCTCCGCGGTGAGCGTCACCACGACGGCTGCAGTCTTAGGGGGGACCAACTGCCCTTTTCCAGCTCTCCCTTTCCCTTTGCCCTTGCCCTTGCCGGTCGTCTGCGACTGGCTGGGTGCGGGGGTGGCGGGGACGGCAGGGACGGCAGGGACGGCCGCTGCCGACTTCTTCCCTTTACCCTTCCCCCTCCGGCCCACTTTCGTCCACTCGTTGGACGGAGTGGTCGACGGGAGAAGGGCCACGTCTTCCACCTGGGAGGAGGAGGACGGCCCCGGCCGGCTTTGCCTCTTATCCGCCGCAAGCGGCGGCCGGAGGCTTTTTTCCGGCAGGAGCCGGTCCTCGATGCCTGCCAGGCAGGCTCTCGTGAAGGCCCTCTCCTCCATTATCACCTTGCGGATGATATCCTCAAGGTTGGAGGAGGGGCCCTCTACTGCAGGGCTCGCCTTAGCCCGTGGTGGCTGGGCCGAGGCAGGGTCCTCTGCCACAGGGCTCACCTCGGCCTGTTGAGGCCGGGCCGTGGCTTCAGCCAGCTTCTCACGAAGCTGGTTGACCTCCGACTGCAGGCGATCCACTCTCGCCTGCAGTTGCCGCGTCTCGTCGGAGGCCGTCCGCTGAACGAGTTCAGCGACGACTCCGCGCAAGCTCGCGGCCCGACACTTCAGGGCCTTTTGAAAAGTGCCCTTTAGGTTGGAGGACTTAGAGGTGACCTCCACAATCTCCTCCTCGTCCTCCTCCGCCATCCTTTGCAGTTCCGCCAAAGAGTGGTCCGCGTACACAACCCGGGACGCACCGTACCCGGACTTGGCGCGGGCGACGTACGCACGCTTCTCTTTGGCGGCAACCCGCTCCTCCAGCTCTTGCTGGAGCTGGACCTTCCGTGCCAGGTCTACCTGGCGCTGGGCGTCCGCGAGCCCAACGACGTGGGTATCCGCGGCCGTTGTCGTCGGCTTTTTAGCCTTCGACAACGGCTTGGACCCCGAGGCCGAAGAACTCTCGGACCCACAACTTCGGAAGACCCGCTTCCGCGACCGCGAGCCACTCGCGTCCGACGCACCAACAAGCGAGTCGTTGTCCGACGACTCCGCCCCTCCGAAATAACTAGCCGCAGACGGCGCGCGGCTAGACTCTGACGCTGGTGCGTCGGGGTGGCCCTGAGAAGGGCCTTTTGGTTGGCCCTGAGAAGGGCCTTTGGGTTGGCCCTGAGAAGGGCCTTTAGGTTGGCTCTGAGAAGAGCCTTTTGATTTTAAAAACCGCCCGCGGGCGTCCCGCGAGGGTGTACCAGGCATCGTAGTCGAAACAAGGCAATAAAAAGATTAAAATTCGCTACTAGATCACAGAGCACTTTGGCCAGTCCCAGTCTGCCACTCCGTTACGGTGGTCAGAACTGGGCTGTTTCCAGGGGACACGACGTGGACGTATGCTCTGTGGGGGGTCCCCCGGATAACGCAGAGCCTATATCAACCTTCTTTTACAAAAAGATATTTAACACATTAACCAAAAGCATTGTCAAACAAAGTCAACTTCAAAATATTCACAACACATTCCAACTAATTTCCTTTATTTTTAGAACAATAGACACATTCAAATTACTTTCCTAGTTAGCTACTTAAAACCTGCATTCGTTTCAAAGCACTTTCAATCCACGAATGACAAGGCATCACTTTAAAAAATATTCCTAAAACATCTAGAAACATCTAACGTACCACCGCAATTAGAAGATTAAAGGGATAGGTGACACGGACCCCGTCTACACGTACATGTGACGTCACTAAGGCGGCCATGTTTTTTTTCAACTGCAGGGCGGTACTATAAAGTGCCACTTAATCCTTCCAACCCTTTTGCAGGGAAATCAGCAAGAGGGCGATGGCGTCCTTTTAAAATTTTTTCCCCCTCAACTTTGAAAGCGAACCCCGTTTTGCGATACCGATTTTTGTAATGTATACCCGAGTTTTTGGATTTCTTTATTTGCCTTCTTTCTTTATTGATGTCGTCTCGTGTATGTTTTGTGAGAAACTTGGCTTAATAAAGAGTTTGCTCTTTTAGTTTTCAAGGCGTTTATTCGTCTGTGAGGGGTATAATATTTCTTATACTTAATGGAAATTTTGATCTCGTAAAGTGAAGTATTTTCGAGGATTATATTTCAGTAGACTTTAAAAGTATTCTTAGGTTTGTGTCGTGTGTTTTCTCGAACAATAACCTAATTTTTTAGCTTAGAAGTGATAACGGTGGGTGGTAGGTGTTTGTGAAGATAAATATCATACAAAATAAAGAATAAAGCAAACAAGTTGTACCTATCGGATATGCAAAGCTGGAAACAGATTAAAACGGTGAGTTACCTGAAAATATGTAAGTATACTTTGCATGGGATCTGATAACCCATTTATAAAACTAGTTAGCTAGGCAGCCTAGTTATATCCAATACTTGCCTAGTAAATTATATATTTATTTATTTATTTACTCCATCTTACGATTATCATAGCCAGAAAGAACTCTAACTCATCATTTATCTGCCTTTTCCCAAATATGTAGGGGTCGACTTCCAGTCTAACCGGAAGCAGCTTATTACCATTATTTTACATGGAGCGACTGCCTATCTGACCTCCACAACCAGGGTTGGGCAGTATTTGAATTAATTGTAATTAAAATACGTAATTGAAATATGAAAACGTATTTGGTATTTTCATTTCAATTACTTGCTTAAAATGTTATTTGTAATTCGTATTTCAAATACCTGATGCCGAGGTATTTTGTAGTTAGTATTTCAAATACATTTTAACATAAATACATTTAACCAAAAATGAAATAAAAATCAAATATCCAAATAAAAAAAAATGTGTTCATACAATTTAACACAAGTTTGTGCTCATCAGGACTTGTAGAAAGATTGTTTTCTTTAGCAGGTTTTATTCATTCTCCAACAAGCCTCTTGTTGCAGAATGAATAAAACCCGCTACCCTGCCCTTTATCTGACAGTACATTTAAAAATCTAGTGTTCATGAAAGTAACTTTGGTTTTACTGATTAATCTTCTATAAATAAAGGGCGCTACACACGGCTAAGATACTATAATATTTTATCTTAAGATACAATATCGCTCAACATACAATTCAATGGACACACGACGAAGATAATATTTATTTCATGTTTTCGTATCGTAACATAGAGAGCGATATGAGAATTTATCGTAACATAATATGATTATCTACCCAAATGGATCTTCTTCTAGAGCGTGCAAGAATCATATGCACATCAAATTCAAAATCAGAATCGTCATCAGATGAGCTATCCAATAAATCTAGCAGGCAAGCATGAGCCATAGTCGCATCACTCTGTATATTGGTTCAACACAGGACACGTGCGGTCGCGACGATAGCTTACAATATATTATCGTATTTTCGTGGACTATGGTGGCCTAATATTAATTTAAAATCTTAAGATAACATATTATAGTATCTTAGCCGTGTGTAGCGCCCTTTACTCTGCTTTTTAGCCCATGCTGGGCTGGATTACTTTTTATTCTTTATAGTATTTTTTAATTTGTATTTCAAATAAAAACTGCTAAAATACTGTATTTTGTATTTTATATGTCAAATACATTAAGTATTTAAAGATATTTTGTATGTATTATGTTACCCAAATACTTGCGAGATAGTGCTTTGTAATTTGTATTTCAATTAAAGCAAAGCATGTATTTTGCCCAGCCCTGTCCACAACTCCTACTAACTGGGTTCCCAGTAGGGAATACGATACCCATGGTAATTAAGCCTGGTTGTCAGACTTTCGGGCCACAGACTACCTGTAACGACTGTCAAAGATCTACAAATGACAGCCATGCTTTCCAAGACACGGAGGAAACTCGGTATGTAATGGGTGGTCAACCATCCACGGATCAACCTAGGCAAGCGCGGCTTATCCTAAAGATCGACCCGAACGGCTGAAATTCCAACGGTGCTCAAATGTTAGGTGTAGCTAAGTGTTCGTGAGACTGACATTAGTTTGTACATACCCACATAGAGATATAAACAACAGCTTATGCCAGCGGCTTCGCCCGCGTGGAGTTCGATAATTGACCCACTGGATCGTTCTACCGAGATGAAAAGTAGCCTATGTGCTATTCCAAACTATAATCTATCTCTGTGTCAAATTTCATCCAGATCCGTTCAGCTGTTCTGGCGTGATTGAGTAACAAACATCCATCCATCCAAACTTTCGCATTTAATATATAATTATATATAGTATAAGTTATATTATATTATATAGCATAGATATTAGTACAGATTTATCACAATCATCACCTTATCGGTTAAATTCTAACACGTTCTATATTTCGGCAGTCAGATAATATAATTTCTGATAATATGGCTAATCCAGAATCTATAAGTACAAAAATATGATTGTTGACTGACTGTACGTTCATCTTTTTGTGAGTAGGTATTGATCGCCGTTCTCTTTGGCTTTATTATACGGGGTGGAAGCGACGCGAAAATGGAAACCACATACTCAGTACATCATTCTGAACCACATAGAAATTTTTCTTCGGTAATGTAAAAAAAAAACAGCTGTTCCATACATTTTGACCGTGTAGGTATTGCACTTTTGTAGGAAATAGCTGTTTTTTTTAAATATGGGGGTGTTTCAGGGTGTCTCTTCCACCCTGTACTTGCATATTTATATTTTTATGTCAGCGGTCGTAACCGAAAACATGCCATGTCTTACAAACTATCGACTCAAATAAAAAAAAAACACTTTTAAACATCATCATCATCACATTTTTATCTGATTACCCCTTTCCCAACTAAGTATGTATGTATGCACGGAGCGATGTCATACTCATTATGAATCGTTGAGAATCTATCTGTTGTCTGTTTGTTTGTTCCGGCTAGTCTCCGAAACGGCTGGACCGATTTTGACGGGACTTTTACTGGTAGATAGCTGATGTTATAAGATATGAGTAACTTCGGCTACTTTACATTAGAACAATAATGTTTTAAGTTTGCTTTCTTTCAGCAAGTATCATTTTTTTTTTCCAAACTAATCGTAAGTTATTAAAAAAAATTACAGAAGTTACAAGTCGCAGTCGTCGTGATAATAACAGGCTAGAAATAGTTACCGAGCGCGGCACTGATGCATAAAAGTATTTTCTATTTGACACCAATCATAATAATAAACTCCTCGGAGTACTTGCATAGACACAACCTTGTAGCCAGGATTATCCATCAGCAACTTGCTCTAAAATACATCCTTGTGGAATCGAAAGTGCCGTACTATAGGTATGTGCCCGACCCAGTTCTCCAAAATGGCAATATCAATCTATCATCACTGACAGGACTATTGTGGCCAACAAGCCTGATATAGTGGTGGTGGATTGATCAGAGCGGCGCGCAATGATTGTTGACATAACGGTCCCGCATGATGGGAACCTCGTGAAAACCGAGAAAGATAAACAAATCAAGTATCTTGGCTCGCGAGATTGTCGACATGTGGGAAGTGGACTCGGCGATCATTGTGCCGATAGTTGTTTCAGCCAATGGCTTAATTGCCAAGAGCCTCGACCAATACCTGAGGAGGCTCTGGTTAGGCAGCTGGATCAAGGGCTTGATTCAGAAAGCGGTACTCCTGGACACGGCTCGTATTGTTAGGAGGTTCCTCTCTCTGGAGCCCTGACCGGGAGTAGTTTGGACCCTGTTCCCGATACCGGTGGGCTACTGTTTTTTTATATTTTTAAATGTTTTTTTTTTATAGGAATATTTAAAAATGTAATTAGTAAGTAAGAAAAATAAATAAAGGAAATAAACTCCTCAAATATATTTAATAATCAAGTAGACTTTATAAAATACAGTTTAAAAATATTATTGCCAATTGTTATTACAGCTTATCATTTTTAAACGATTGAAAAACGAATACATCGGCAATCTCCTCTACAACTCTCCTTAACCTCTACCATTTTTATTGTACGCCATTTCTCAAAAGAAGTAGTTTCTTTTCATTTAGTTTCGATGCCACCTAGTATCTAGGCCGACTCATAGATGGCGTTGTCTCTGGCAATTAGAGAGCCGCTGATACTGCCATCTGTTGAAAAAATGAAGGAAGGAAAATAGCCAGCTCAAAGTCAAAGTCGAAGTCAAAATTATTTATTTGCGTTAAATGTGGTACAAAAGATGGTAAATATAAGATGTAGTGCAGTGACACATTTCGCCATAAAAATAGCCAGACTTAGGGAGGTGTCATTTCTTTGTATGGGTTTGGATTTCTGAACGTAGTATTATATTATCTATGCCCTTAGGTGACAATCTATATTACTATACTCTATGGTGACAATGTACTCGTAATACGTAACGTACACTACGTTTAAAATTAAAACAGTCAAAGTTTAAACAACAACCAACAGAAACCAAAAACATAATGTAAATGGACGGTATTCCGAGAAGACTTTTGATACAATCGCACGTATTATGTAGCCATTAGCACCGACCGTGACTGTGAATAACTAATGACGGATTCAACACATTGGAAATATTTTGCAAAAGGTATGTGTTCATATTAATATTATTTTTAGAACTGACAAGGGCATGGCATTTGTTCATATTATTGTTATTGCAGTCTAGGAGGAAGTATTCTCACTTGAGCACCGATTTTAAGAGCACCAATGCTTAGAGCACCAAGGATATTCCAATTTGAACACCCATCAATATTTAACAGAACTAGCTAAAATATTAATTGCAGTACACCACTGACTACCCCCCCCCCTTTTTCTATTTCATGTTCGTTACAGTCCATCCAAAGGTTGTCTGGAAGAGATCGCTATCAGCGATAAGACCGCCATTGTAACCATAAAATTAACAATTTTGGTAAAACCGTTCTGTATCAATTTTGATGTACAATAAAGTATATTCTATTCTATTCTATTGAAGGGTGCTCAAGTAGATCTTTGTTGGAGCGACCAAAACTATCGCCGCGGAATCTGTTCGAGCCGGTCAGGACCTTCTTGTTCATGCAAATATAATAAAAAAGGACTTCACGCGCATCTTTGCGGTTCAGTCGACCCGACTTGATTCCGCACCGATTTTTTTTTAAACTATTGGGCTGGCATTTGGCCGCAACTCGCCTGTTGTGAAGCGATGATGCGTCCTAGGGTGGACCACGCTTGCCTAAAAGAAACCGATTCACTCGAACTTTGAAGAGATTCAGATTATTATGATCGGGATAAAAAAGCCGGCAAAGAATTTCACAGACTGGCGATGGCGGTTCGCACATTATATGTGGAAGCATAACGCTTTGTTCGGGTTCGTGGAACTTCAATCATATAACGTTGATGCTTCGTCGTATCTCTGCTCGTCCGATGACAGAATGGGGGGTACGGGGGAATACAATGCGACAAATGTGACGATTCTCGAATCAGGCTGATTCCACGTTGATAGGTGTGGTCGCTCCCTAAGGGTACCTATAAATAGACTTTTTTTTCTTGTAGCGTTTTGTGTTCCACTCAGATCCAGCCTGTCCCCTTGCTGCCCTCCCCCAGCGACGCCCTAAGCCGAGGTCCGAGTCCCACAGGGGGTGCCCTTAGCGTGTAGTCGCTTAGTTTGTAAGTTTTTTTGCCCTGGCTGGAGGCCTTAAATTCAAGGCATCCACAGGATAGTCCGGTTGAGCAGACGACAACCTCCTAGGTTGAACTACGAGATGCCATTCACTAAAAAAAAAAATGTAGCGTTTTGTTAGTGCATAACTTGGTGTCAGACTTTTATGCCGTCCATGGGCTTCTGACTTATGTAGCTCTACATGCCGTTGAGAAACCTCACGATATTTTCCTTCACCGAGGCAAGTTTTAATAAATATATATAAATAGAGGTGCGTATCTGGCGTTCGAACTTGAGATCTATGACTTAGCAGTCCGACAGTCTCACCACTAGGCTATCGATCGACGTCGCACAGTAATAATTTGTCAACGATCGACCACAATCTAGTTGCACCTTAACAAATAGGCGAAACTGTAACAAATTCGTGACATAATATTTATGTCGCGGTATAGTCGAATCTTTATGTAAACAAAACTCGACGTAACCATTACCCAACACTCAATACAACACAATCAATACAGACAAAGGGCTCCGTAGCACCAAACAATATAATAACAATATTTATGACGGTGAAAAATATAAAGACCACCAAAAATAACTTTGTGATCATTCGATCACCTAAAATATACGGGGTGGACGGGACACCGACGCGAAAATGGAAACCACATACTCAGTACATCATTCTAAACACCCCCCACATAGAAAATTTTCGTCGGTTATTAAAAAAATAGCTGTTTCCTACAAAAGTGTAATACCTACACGGTCAAAATGTATGGAACAGCTGTTTTTTTTTTAAATTACCGATTAAAAATTTGTATGTGGGGTGGGAGGGGGGGGGTTCAGAATGATGTACTGAGTATGTGGTTTCCGTTTTCGCGATGCGATGCGATGGCGGGGTCTTGATACCCCGCCATCCCTTTCGTGGTTATTTTTTTGTAAATCACCCAGTAATAGTCGACCGGGTTGCGCAGAGTGCGCTTAAGTAGAAACTGTCATTTATGTAGAATCTGTCATATATAAAATCTGTCATATGTAGAATCTGTCATATGTAGAATCTGTCATAATAATATGTAGTATCTGTCAAATGTAGACTAAACGAAAATTATCAATTATACGAGTTGTTTATTTCTTAACCTTATTAAATAAACGCGAAATAGTAAATAGCTATTTAGTGAGTAGTGGTTAATAATTAGAGTCGTAAAAAGCTCAGACTTTAGTAATGATTTTACAATATCATAGTGTCAAACTTTAGGGGTTTATTTAGTATTTTTAGGTATGTAGTGATTTATCTGGAATAATTTACTTTTATAGAATAAGAATATGTTACATATTGTCATTTAATATTAAAATACTGTAAAATTTTTGGTGGTCATTTACTATTGTAGGATTAGACAATCATATTTTGGAATTGATTGCTTTAAGTAGGATCACAAGTTGTAAAATATTTGGTTCTAATTTCACGCTAAATTAGGTATTTAATTTTGGTGATCATTTACTTTTTTGGCAATATAAAGTGATTTTACTAGATCTGGTGGTTCGTTAAACACAAGCCAATTTAACGCTCATTCATAGGTCAATTTACTCAACAGTAAAACTAAATTTGTTTTGCATAGTAGGTATGTTAAGTTAGTAATGAAAAACAAAGTTACTGCTGCATTTCGACGAAAAAGTGCCATATCTTAATAAAAACTAATTATCAAATCTTATTCAAACTAACTTTCGTTGAAAGTTCTTTTTACGTTCTACAAACCCTTTTTTTCGGAATTTTCTCTCGCATCAGAAAAGCAAATATGTCTGGAATGGCGTCCGCAACAGAAGTCTTACCCTCAAAGAACTTTCGGTGTCACGGATATTATTGATTCTTACTTATGTCGCCTCCAGATACCGGCGCGCGGCCGTCGCAACGATTCTGTGCTCTGTTGTACTGCCTGTGTTGTGGTGGCCACATTCCAACCTAACCTAACCAACCATGTAATTGGTTCATGACCATATTGTCAATATTGTTAACAGAGTGTGTTTATTGAACTTTCACTTCGTTTCGTACTTCTGTTGATTTGTTTGTAGAAGAAATACATAGGTACACACGGCGACACATCAAGCTATACATTTCGAGTATAACATGACCTCGCTTTGTATAGGTTTCCCGTACTATGAGAGATCCGCACAAACTGGTTTTGTATAGCTTGATTTGTCTTCGTGCGTACGTAAGGTCTTAGACCCATCTTAAATATACAAATAAGCTGTTGAGGGTGTTCAGTAAATAGTGTAACATTTCAAATGACGTCTAACCATTGTTTTAGTTTTCGCTGATGTCACATCTACATGCCCGACTAGCTTTTACAATCTCCAAGCAAAGCCACATAATAAAATAATGCCCACGAGCATTTATGAATATAAGAGCCGGCACTGAGTGAATTGATTATTACGTCATATCTCACCTGCAAAAAACACTTATCTACTGAGGTATCAGTTTTGCCATACCAATCTTGGCTGATAGCAGTGCTGCGCTCGGACTCGACCCGTGACAATGTGGCCATTAGCTGTATTACTGTTAACCAATGCCATTATAACTCACTCCGTAAGTATAGACAAAGTGCTAGAAGAAAGAAATGATCTCCTTGAAAGAGAACTTGCTATGATGGTCGGCAGCTCAATAGAACTAAGTGACAGTGAACTGAAGGCGAACGAAATAATCATGAATCTCAAGAATAAAGAGGTGGAGCGGGGATTAGCAGAACCGAAACACTTTAACCTGGCGAAGCATTTCTTCGAATATAAGGACGTGGTGAAAGACACGCAGCTGTTCCAGACCATACAGATTATGCCGAAGGGGGCAGTGCTCCACGCTCATGACACAGGATTGTTAAGCCCAGATTACGTTCTGCAAGTGACTTACTTGGATAACCTGTGGGTCTGTTTCACAGAAGACAAACTGAATATCGCGTTCCTGTTTTCTAAAGCTATGCCTAATGTAAGTGTTAATCCTTGTCTCACCCGTTGGGAACTCATGAAGGATGCGAGGAACGCCTCCGGCAATGTTAAACAATTCGATGCTGACCTCAGAACACACTTCACTTTAGTGATCGATAATCCTAATGTAGTTTACACCGATGTGAATACTGTGTGGAAAAAGTTCCAGAACTACTTTATTTGTACCGGAGATTTGCTGACTTACAGGCCGGTTTGGGAACAATATTATTACGATACATTACTGGCATTTAGGAAGGATCAAGTCATGTACCTTGAAATCAGAAGTGTTTTGCCAACTTTGTACGACCTAGAAGGGAATACCTACGACTCGGTGGCGACAGCAGAGATTTACAAACAAATTACAGAAAAATTCACGAGGGATTATCCAGATTTCTTTGGAGCGAAACTGATTTATGCGCCGCTGAAACTGGTAGATAAGCCAACGTTAAAGCAGTATATCAAAACCGCCTTGCGAATTCAGGCTTTGATACCAGACTTTCTGGTTGGTTTCGACCTGGTTGGTCAAGAGGACTTGGGAGTCCCACTCAAAGAGTTTGCGCATGAACTAGCAGAAGCTGGAGAGTCCCTGGACTTGTACTTACACGCCGGCGAAACAAACTGGTACGGCACTAGTTCCGACGAGAATTTATTCGACGCCATAGTTCTAGGTACTAAAAGAATAGGTCATGGATACGCTATCGTAAAACATCCTTTACTGATGGAGGAAGTTAAGAAAAGAAAAATTGCCCTGGAAGTTAATGTTGTATCGAATTCTGTTCTTAAACTTGTTGAAGACGTGAGGAATCATCCTTTAGCAACTTTCTTGAGTCAGAACATGCCTGTGGTGTTGTCGTGTGATGACCCAGGCATCTGGGAGGCTGAACCAATATCCCACGACTTTTACGTCACATTTGTAGCGATTGCTAGTCGTCATGCAGACCTCAAACTATTGAAACAGCTAGCATTAAATTCTCTGTATTACAGTTCTTATCCTGAAAAAGACAAGTTAGTGCATGAATTCGAAATTCGCTGGACAAAATTCATTGATACGATTGTTAAAGATGCATGGTAATGTAGAATCTCATTTCTTTTTTGTAGTATTTGATTGTTTTGTTAAACTTGTTGATGAGTATTTAAAGAAATAAAGAGAAAGCGTTTGTTGGCACACAACGTAAACCCCCGTTCACAACCACAGGCGCCACGACTTGCGTTAAGCGATGCAACACGTGCTTACGTCAATCGCGTCAAGTCGCGTCGCGTGACTTGTGGTCTAAGCAACTTCATTCATTTTTGTTTCTCCGCAGTTACTGTGAAGCAAATAAAATAGAATAATACATATCAGCCTATTGTGAGTTGGAAACACAAATTGTACCTGGCGCTGATTTTCAGCTGCAGTCCACAAAATGATCGAACGTTTTTTGTTTAAATAATGCATGTGAATATTTGATTAAATTTATGTGTTTTTTAATTCGGTATTTTATTTCCTAATAAACAACCAGTGATGTCAATGTGGATTTCTGGGACGAATGTTGTAGCTTATATTTCTTTTCACACCATCTGCTTGCAAATGTCATATTATAATAAATGCTATGCACACCTAAGGTCAGGAAACTTAATAGTAATATTATCTGTAATAATAAGAATAGCCACGAGCTCTTGTGATAGTCCCTTTATAGTATTTTAAATCTTTATTTAGGTATTTATCACAAAAAATGCTAACATTACAGGAAATTCCTAATGCGGTAGCGTTTGAAGGTTTCTTTGGTTGGCAATGACGTACCATAAAAATAGTAAAAATAAATATAGGTATTTGCCCCTTGACTGCATAATCGAGACTGAAAGTGGTTACACGGGGCCCCAAGGTGGCCTCTTAATTGGAATTATCAAGAATCTATCATAGATCTACAATATTAAATTGATCGAAGATAATCGATGATCGGAAGTCTTGTTACTTTGTTTGCTGCCAAATAGAATTAAATGATTCGCCATTTAAATGATAAAGATGTTTATTACCAATAAAGTTTAATTTTAACGAGTATTGTTTAGCAAGTCTAATCAGCTATTCAAAATTTAACTTCATTTTATGTTTTTATCGGCAGTAAAAATTAAACAGGCCCAAAGTTCACATTATTGGTCAACTTAATATGTAAGTAGGTGTTTTTTGTTGGTAAATACATTGTCATAATGCAAAATAATGAATTGCTTAATTGATTAGCAACATTAAAATTATTATTGGTTTGCACGCCGGGGTTAGGTGAACCCGACTAAATCATACCTAACCCGTTAGATAAAAGACGCACAACAAAACACGCGCGGCAAAACACGCGCGAGCTGAGCGAGCGAAGTGAGCGGTCCGTGGTAGCGCCCGGCGAACGCTACACGCTACACCCGTCTGTTTTGCAACAACTAGAACAGAGCTGTCCAGTGTGATATTACTAGCTTCTACCCGCGACTTCGTCTGCGTGTACTGGGATAAAAAGTATCCTATGTGTTAATTCAGGGTATGAACTATCTTTGTGCCAAATTTCTCCCAAATCTGTTCAGCCGTTTTTGTGTGAAATAGTAAAACAAACTTCTATCCATCGCAAAATTTCACGTTTTATAATAATAGTAGTATTAGGATTAGGTGATTTTTGCTGTAAGTCAAGCTAAACAAAACCTTCATGGGCAAATACTTATTAAGGTTTGGTCAGCTTCAAAATGTTTTGATTTAAAAACAAAATGATTGATTGATAATAAACATCTGCAGACGTGCCTCAACACGTTTCATAGCCTGCACACTGCTTATTTACTAGTAATTTAATATACTAGCACGAAATATGTTAATCCTCATGGTTATCATGTCATGATTTTGAACAGGTAAAGTACCTATTGTACGTTATAGGATTTATTATTGACTACTTGACCCGCACAACTTCGTCTGCGTAACATTTTTGCTGGATGATCCGCTCTTATTGGTCGCAGCGTGATCTAAAATAGCCTATAGCCTTCCTCGATAAATGGGCTATCCAATACTAATATATTTTTTGAATTCGAACCAGTAGTTTCTGGGATTAGCGCATTCAACCAAACAAATCGTAAATCGTTTTTAATTGTTATAATTTATACATATACGATGTAGAAGGGACTCCGACGCGAAAACGGTTACCACGTACTCAGTACTTATAAAATTCTGGACCCCACATGGAAATTTTTCATAGGTAATTAAAAAAAAAGAACAATAAAAAACCCAAACAAACGAACTCTTCAGATGAATGGTTAAAAGGAGGATTTCTGCGAAGACATAGAGAAATATGGAAGACGAAGACACGAAGTGTCGAGCCTAAATAATCTGGGATAATGTAGGAGATTGATGATGAACCCGTCGTTACAAAAGTCCTATTAAAATCTCATTCATACAGTGAATAAAATAAATGTAACAAAACTTGACCTTTATTTATTACTTAGCAACAATAGTTACCTATCGCTATCGTATAGTTGGTAATCATATCGAATTAATAATTTACAATAATGACAGCAGTTAGTATTAATAATAATAGCGATAAAGAATATTCCTTAATACTTAATACGATTAAATAACAGTATGTTTCTGAGAATTCTTTCGTAATCCCAGTAGTATCGTTTTATGAAGATAAGTAAGTTGGGAAATACCCAAATAATGTTACAAGCGCCAAGGAGGATTTATTTATTTGGGAAAACTTTCACAACGTCACAGACATAAATCTAAGCTATTGCACACTTAAAAGAAACATACTTATAACAAGGAATAAGAAAATGATGTTATTGTTATCAATTGAGAAGATTTTATGGTGTAGTAGTCGCAAGGTCTATTGCTGAATTATGAGGTCCTGTGTTCGTTTCCATGGTCGGACAAAGAGTTATTGAGTTTCCCCGTGACGAATTCCATTTCGACGAGTTTTGTCTAGTCTTGTGCTCAATTGACGGTAATAGGCTCGCCAGAATTGGCGGAATGTGGGTTATAGTAGGTTTGGGTGCTATGTATAAAAAGGTCACCCCCGCTTAACCCTTCGGAAAAACGTTCGTAGTGTTATGTTATGTGATTTTTCTGACCACATTCCAGACAGCAAGCAATTAAACCCCGTATTGATCTAAACAAACAAATAAAACCTGTGTGGTCTGTAATATCCCTGTTCATAAATCTTAGCGGCCACTCGGCTGACACCAATTAGTGTGAACAGCTAACGATTACCATCGCAAACGGCCCGTGACCGCGTCAGTGTGAACTTAGCTTAATTAGATCAACAGCCGCGCTGAAGTGGAGTAAGATTGAATTTGGAATTTTGTCTGAGATTGTTATTGACTGCCTTGATGGTCCAGTGGTCGCAAGCGCGACTGCTGAGCATGAAGACCTAGGATCGATTCCCGGGTCGGGTGTATTGTTTATTTATTTAACAATTTATGTACACACTAAATACAGAAATCAAGAAAGGAACAGAAAAGAGAGTACAAAGGTATTGCTTATTTCTAATGAAATTTCTTCCAGCATACCTGCGAAAGGAGATACTAAAAAAAGAGATGTAGACAAAGTGTGTAAAAGAAGAAGAGAAAATGGAATTCATAAAATATAAAGCAGATAACTATTTTAAATATAATATACAATATAAGAATATGCTTACATACGTATAAATACAAAGATACAGACAACAATCCTATAAATACTATGTTATTGGGTTTTTCCATCAGAAATTTCTCAGTAGCAGCCAAGGAGTCTGGATTTGTGCCCGGTTGATGGTAATAGGCTCGGTACATGGGACTTAAACATAACTAGCGAAATGTGGGTGTTCTATTAGGTACACCTCTACCTAACCCTTCGTGGACTACCTGCGTGATGTTAGGTTATTATTATTTTCTACTTCTGCCTCGTTTTAGTCTTCTTAGTGGTCGCAAGCGCGATGACGGCCTGGGTTTGATTGCCAGGTTGGTCAAATTGTTATTGGCTTTTTCCATCAGTAGTTTTAGTTTCTCAATAGCAACCATGGAGTGTGGATTTGTGCCCGGTTCATGACAATAGACTTGCCGTATCACATGGGACTTAAGCATATATTCTGGTGGAAGGTGGTTGTAGCTACTATAAGTATTTAGGCACACCTCTGCCAAAGCCTTCGGAGGGTTATAATAAAAAAACGGAACGGTAAAACGGGCCAGGGTTAATCCAATTTTAAATCTCCTATTGGCAAAAAATAAACCAAAAATATCAATGTCGGAGATACACAGTTTTACATCGCAGCAAATGCAACTAATTAGGGGGTCGACAGAGAAGTAATGGTGCACAACTGTGAACATTCACGCTGCGATTGCGGCGCTGACACCGACAGTGGCTGTGCTATAAGAGAATGCAGAAGTTTCACATAATATAGGTACTGTACAAATAGGATTGCCTAAGTTATATCTTGTACTACCATTATAAATGTGAAAGTTCGTGAAGATGGAAGGCTGGATGCATGGTAGTTTCTCATGTTTGTTACTCTTTTACGCAAAAACTACAGAACGGATTAAGATGAAGACAGGCACAAAGATAGTTTATAATATTGATTAACACTTAGGATACTTTTTATCCCGGCATTACGATCCCTTGGGACCGTTACCGAACTCCGCCTGAAGCCGTGGGCATAAGCAAGTAAGCTATACTTCTTTGGATCACGGTGAGGAGCTTGAGCGAGTAGCTGGAGCTGGTGTTCACAGTTGGAAACCCGAACGTCAGACAACGAGTGTTAAGGTGCAAGTTTGGTTGAAGTTTGCAGGTCAGTGTCAGATATACACAACAAGGCTAAAGTCCTAGACAGATGATGATTGTATTATGTATTCTATTTGGTGTTGATTTTCCCTCGAGCTGATCTAAGTCATAATCACATGACCAGAGGTTTCGTTGGGATCAGTCAATCTTCTGAAATGTTGTAAGAACGCAGAGCTGAGAGGCTCATTGGCGACGTAAAACTGGTGGATGTCAAGCTTCACAGTTTGGCTCATCGCCGCAATGTTGCCTGTTCGCCGGTCTTCCACAGATTGTACTTCGATGAGTGAGCCCATGAACTCCACAACCTCATCCCACCGGCCCCCTTCTACCATACTTACCTTGTTGCTGTTCCGCCAATTCGCACTAAGCGTTTCCAAACGTCTTTTATTATGCGCGCAACAAAGCTGCGTCCGTGTTTCCGAACGCATTTAACCATATTCTCTTCAAAGTTATAGTAAACAGGCTTCTGCTGGGTAAGCTCGCTCCATCGTCGACTCTGTTTCTGTCACAGCTGACCTAGACTAGAGTCAAGAGCAAACACATCTTAAATAAAATAAAATAAAGAAACAAAGGGATCCGTGTAGTTAGTTGGTGTTTTCTTTGTAGTTTGTTGGGCTGTTAGGATAACAATGTATTGCGCAAGAGCAATGTGTTTTTAGAGCTAGTGGGTCTATATTCATGTAAGTAGATGCTGGATCTATCTGATCCTACCTAAAAAGACTAACTTTTGAGGAAGAAGGTTCGTTGTTCTAATGGTCGACGATTCAAGAGGTCTAGTGTTCGATTCCCATGTCAGACAAAGCGTTATTGGATTATTCCACTAGGAATATCACAGTAGTAGCCACGGAGTCTCGATGTGTGCCCGGTTGATGGCAATAGGCTCGACCCCTATTACATGCGACATTTAAAACATAGCTGGCGCGTTGTGGGTGTACTATTAGAATGAACCCCTGCCTAAACCATCGGAGATTACAGGCTTGATGTTATGTTATCTAAAGTTTCTTTAACAACTCATCAACGGTTTCCCTTCTGCACGTTTCTACGCTGTACACTAACATTCCGTTCACCCGTGAATAGAACTAATTGTGTTATTTATACGCTGCCATTAGTGATGTTAATTTCAGCATTTCAGTATGCATATTAAAGTTTCTTACAAATTACATACATACATACATAAACTAACGCCTTTTTGTCATATGATAGGAGTTGGTAGGAACTTCATAACGCAACGATACTGACTCTTTGTTCCACGTTCATACATCGGGTCATACACGCACGCCGATTGCGAGTACTACGCACCTAACCTTTCTAGACCAATAACATCACCGTGGCGCAGTGGCTGTGCGATTGACTGCTGCGCTGCGTGTCGTGGGTTCGATCCCCGCACGTGTATGGCCTACAGATACTTGTTCCGGGTCTGGTTGTTTGTGTATGTGAGTTTAAATATTTGTAAACGCACCCACGATACAGGAAACATTCCTAGTGTGGCGCAAAGAAAAGAATAAGCCCTATGCCTTTCTCGGGCGTTCCTGGCGTTACCACTCACCTGTGCCCTATAAAACAACTTTTGTTAGTTCTTTCACTCAACATCTCAATATGATCAAAGCATCTGAACACACCTACCTACTCTTTTCAATGTTTAACCTTTTGAACGCCATTGTCGCCATTGCCTTGTACGCCAACAACACAAATATGTGACAAAAAATGCGATGCAGTTTAACACGAAATAAACAATATAATCATTACTTTTGTGTGTTTTTCTTTGTATATGTACCTTAAATATTTAAGCTCTTGTCTTGCCTCTTTAATAATATTGTTTCTTGATAAAGTTATAGAATCCTAATTCTTTTTGAAAGTATTTTTTTTTGTATGCTGAAATTGTGGCTTGGCCTGGAGGGCACGCGCGTGCGTTTATGCTCTGGCGTTCAAAAGGTTAAACCGTAATGTTGTGTTAAGGCTTACTTAACAGCCTTCTATCCTTTTCCGTCGCTCAGAACATTTACTAGCTAGAGGGAGAATCGGAGCGGGAGTGCTATCGCACGTGGCAGCATCGACGATGCGCTCGGCAGCACGCTCTGTTTCTCACTCTGGCAAATGACGGTTCTATGCGACAAAAAAAGATTGAAGTATGGAAAAGCGCGATTCTGTGCTGCTAGATGAGGCGCTACCCTACCTCGAGCATTAGGTACTACCGAGTTCACTGACAGTGATAACCTAGTGGTGATCGTTGGACTGCCAAGTCATAGGTCTCGAGTTCGAACCCAAGACACGCACCTCTGATTTTCTTCGGAATCATGTGCGTATTGTATAATTACCACTTGCTTCGGTGAAGGACAACATCGTGAGGAAACCATCATGCCTGAGAGATATTTCTCGACCGCATGTAATGCCAAGTCAGTGGCCCATGGGCGGCACAGAAACTCTGACACCAGGGGGTCTACTCTCTAAGTCCGTCGACGAAGATACGGACCCGTACGAAAGTAGATCGAAACTTCGAAATAAACCCTACGCCCTATTAATTTCGGATTCATGGGTCTAGAAAATACATCGGGAGTAGGGACAACTGTCCAGTCGTGTTTCCATTCGTTTTTAGTTCGGGTCCCTCACTAATCGTATGTCCGTAAGTAATACGGAGTAGCAAACGCCCGTATCTTCGGCCGAAACTACGGGTTTCGTGCTTAGAGAGTAGACCTCCAGGTTAGGCACTAATGATAATGAAAAGACTGAAGAATTGAAGATCTGCCACTTTTCACCCTTATGCTTTAAGTTATAAGATTGAAAAGTGGTCGTCCGATGTCGCGTCGTCGAGCATTACAGTGTGCAACCCGTAACGATACGATTTGTTACAATCACTGGTTTCTGTACAAAATCGAGTCTTGTGAGGAAGCGCCTAACAAATTCTAGTGTGATTTTTTCTACCAACACTGAATACAATCTTTCTGCAGATTGCTAAGTAGATAGATATATCAGCATTGGTCACTTACGTAGATAATATTTGATAACCTATTAGTCTAATGCTAGTTTTCTTGAACACTAAACAACACCTACCTAAATGAATGCTTAATTATTGGATTTTTAAGTAGTGCGCTTTTATTCAGGCGTTCATTTATTCGTCGTCTAGTGAATAGTAGTGATTTCGAAAATGGTTATATTTCATCTCAGACGGGTTCTTCCATCGGGAATTTCCTAATCCGAATTTCTCAATAGCAGCCCTGTATGTGGAGTTAAGCCCGGTTGATCGCTAAAGGCTCGCCTCTTAATACAAGGAACTTAAATAAATTGGGAATTTTTGGCTTGTATGAAATCCGTTGATGCCTAACACACGTATATCGACCGACCGCTTACCGCCTGTCCACGCAGCGCACTGCCCATACATTGTATTTCGGTATTTTCATTGTAGCTTCAGCGGCGGCGCCACCATCTCTCCCTGATGAATTCAGGTCCTTTGGAGCCTTTGGTTTAGTCCAGCTGATCCCCATGAGGTCTGCCACAACGCCTTCTGACTGTGTCCGGGCTGCACATACTGACTATTTTGGCTTACAGTTCTTAGGGCGTCCGGTAGACGACTGTTGCGAAACAAACAATTGTTGCTAAATTTAATCTGTAGGCGTGGTAACTAAATTTTAACCAAATACCAGAAATAATGCGGCTGCTGTGCACCATAAATTATCTTGAACGAACCAACAATAATATTGAACGAATCTGAGTGTGTAATTAAAAATAACCGCGTTCTAACATCACATCTAAACCAGTATTGTGTGACCAATAAATCTTTTATTTTCAGTTGATTTAGTTTTGCAATAATCGATGACCATTTTCTACCTACCATTGCAGTCGTGTGCGCACAATGTGGAATACTCTGGGTGCTATTCCTATGAGTGCACTTCAAGCTGGTACTCTCAATCGGATATCTCCGTTCCGTGTGCAACAAAAAAACTGCGAGGTGATTACACAAAGATTAGTTCCCTTATCGAATCAGTTTTAATGGTCCGGGAAAGCTCCTGAACTCCAGCATCTGTCTGTATCCATCCGTGTCTTGATAACTATCTCCTTACCGCTTGTCGAGCCACCACAAGCGACACACATGTGCGAGAGCAACTACGAAGAAAACAAATGAAACGAATTGCTGAGAACAACTGAACTCGAAGCACTTTTGAATTGTCAAAAACCAAAAACTTTTATGCAAAAAAAAACACCGACTTGCAAAAAAAAACACTAAATAAAAAGCAGAACATAACTTTAATTTCGGCCGACTTCCGAAAGTAAAGTTATTTTCCACTTTTTTTTTGTTTTTTTTTTTTTTTTGCAGTTGGTTTATTTTTTTTGCAAAAAAGTTTTTATTTTACCCTTTTTAGTTATGGTATCTCACACAAGTCCTTGTCAAGTATCAATTTCGCAATTTCTTTCACTTGGATGACATATTTTTTCAATTTTTTTTTATTTAAAAACCTAACTAATGAACCGATATTAATGAAATTTCTATAGGACCAATCCGGGAGTATATCCTTTTACAAAAGAAAGACATTTTTAAAATCGGATCATAAATGATGAAGTTATGAGGTAACAAACAACCGAATTGAGAACCTCCTCCTTTTTTTAAAGTCGGTTAAAAAAGATAAAACTACAGTCTCAGTCACAGGGCATAATAACTTGTGAAAGTACTGAAGTTGCCCTTTCCAAAGCGTAGATCTCTATGGAGAAGAATGGGCAAGAAACTCCAATAACAACATGTGACGACGCAACACGATGCGTCGGTATCTACTCATGCGAAGGAAACATTACATAACATCACGCCTGTTATCCCAGAAGGGATAGGCAGAGGTGTACACCCACATTTCGCCAGTTATGTTTAAGCCCCTTTAATAGGGTTCGAGCCTATTGGCATCAACCATGCACAAATCCAGACTCCGTGGGTGCCACTGAGAAATTCCTGATGGAAAAATACAATAACACTTTGCCCGAACTGGGAATCGAATCCAGGACAATAAAAATTTTGAACCAGACGTTGAGATAATATTATATGAACTGGTGAGTGTGAAATCACACGAAGGTGACGCAAAGCTGGCGTTATTAATGCTCGTTCTTAATTTCTTCTCTGTATATCGACAAATCGTCTTTTGCTCTGCAATAAGTGTCTGTATAGGTATCTATAAGAGGATCGAAGATTCTGTAAACAACTTGGGTGCTGGTATCCGTTTACGGGGAAGGATGTTTTGTTATTAAGATTACGTTGCAATGCAACTCGACGCTAAGAATCAAATTATAGTGGCCATGTTATTACAGGCACCTGAGCCTCATCAGCTTTGTTTCAGTCTATGGTGCCTACAGTCTGGGACCTGTGTTGACTGACCTACCCTAAATTGCAAATTACTGAATCAACGAGTGATTCAGTAGTTGCAAGTGCGACTGCTGACCACGATGTCCTAGGTTGGATTCTCGGGTCGGGCAAAGTGTTATGGGGTTTTTCCATCAGGATTTTCTTAGTAGCAGCCAGCCAGACTGGATTTGTGCCCCGTTGATGGCAATAGGCCCGTCCCTTATTACATGGGACTTAAACATAACTGGTGAAATGTGGGTGTACTATAAAGTACACCTCTGCCTAACCTTTCGGGGATATCAAGCGTGATGTTATGATGTTTTGTATTTTTTACCATATCGAGATTAAAATTAAGTCCAATTTCAATGATAATCGGCTCATATGACTACGTTACTGCCCGACGGACAGACAGACGCGTGTTGGTTCCGTAATAGTTCCAGTACCTTTTCTTTACGAAATCCGAAAGAAACGATGGAAAGGAAGTTCAGCATGGTATAGCATGGCACTATGGAATATTCCATGGCCTATGTACCTAGTGAACTCAAATATTCTAACGTGGACATCTACGTTATTGTCGTCAATAAAAGTTTGTACAGTGACGTCAGAACAGACGTGTTTTAATACACGTGCCACTTAATTATCATAAAAAACCGAATTAATGACTTAATACGTGGTTAATTAGGTAAATTTAAAGTAGTTTCGAGTTCCTACCGAATGATAATCGATTTCATAATGATATTGCAATTGTTTTTGAGTGGAAAGATTCTTCGATGATTGACTGCCCTGGACTGTAAATGTGATGCTGTTCCACAAACGATGTGAGACTTAATATCGTGTCCTGCATGTCCTGTTGTTTGTTCATTACAGGGACAGTTCTAGGCCGTCAAAATTTAGATTGCCATCGGCACGCTAAGAAGATGAAGTGGGGAAGACTAAACGTTTGGCTACGTGCTACACGCCAATGCAATATGAAATGAACCACTAACCGGCGATTATCCCTGTATGCACTATGCAACTGTACCCATCGACAACCCCTGGTTTCAGCAGAACTATTGCAGGACGTGGAAACAAAAGACATAAGGTTATGGGTTTTGGCAGCTTTAGTGGGCTTGTTATACAGCGTGATTGGTAATTGTGTGCATTCCTTGAAATGGGTGATACTAGACTTAATTTGCAACAATTTTGACCCTGATAACTTGCGGTCTAAACAGCATTGTTTTGATGAAATCGAACTTTTAAAGTTTTTTGGACATTTTCCATCTCTCCACCATAAATTGCTGCTCGAGAAATCCACGCCGTTCAGGATATTAAACTGATACTTTTCTGATAGGTTGGTTTTTGGTATTATGAAACGGCGATGATTACATTTTTTGAATTTTTCTGTTTCTGTCATCTTTTGTTCTAACTGTCTGGATTGTTTGTTTGAAACCGAAGGATTTGTATGTACTGTGTTCATCCATTAGCTCAATAGATTCGTCCGATCCGTGTGTGTTCTTATTATTTTGGATTTTTCTTTTTACTTTAACAATTATTAAAATTTTGCATTTGTCTGCCCTAAATTGCATTCTAATATCTTTAAAAAGATCTTGTGTTGTGTCTGGTAACTAAAAAAGTTAGTTTTTATCACGACGTTTTAAGGTAAACCGTGTGTTATAGCTTATCATTGTGTATCCTAAATTAGTTTTGTCTAGTAAGTAGACTCAATCCACAGTTTGAGTGCCATGCAAAAACCGCAGAGGGCTTAAAGCATCGCCTTGAAAAACTCCACGTTTTATGTGAGTTGATTCAATAGCATGAGCTATGAAGGCTTGATTAATTTTAAGGACAGTGTGCAATTACGCACGGCAGATTCAAAGAAAAATCTGAGTGTGCGGTGGGTATTATAGATATTTAGAATATGTTACAACCAGCTGAATCATAGGCCTTTTGGTAAACAATAAACTTGGTATGAATATTTTTTTTTGCATTTAACTGCGCTGTCCATAGCAACCGCGTCTATAGGAAGTTGGTTTTTGCATTCTTGGCTATTTACGACATCCCTTTTGTTGTCCAGCAAGAATGATGTGTTTAAGTAAATGTTCGTTATTATTGAATGATGTAGATTAAGTTAATAAATAGCGAGTTAATAATAGATATTATTATCTCTTCTTGAGTTCATTGATATCTACTTTAACAGGAGTGAGGAAACGGCGGCCGTGTTATTTTATTGTTATTTTGTTACACGATATTTTTGTAATAGATACCTAATACTAGTTTTGGCTGTGACTTTGCACGCGTGGAGTTCGGAAATTATCCTACGGGAACAAAAAGTTGTGTCCACAAAATATAGGTTAAAGTCTACCTTTCAGAAAAATCTGTTCATCATTTAGTCGTGCAAGCAAACAAACAAACAAGCAAACAAATTCACGTAAATATTTGTAATTAGGGAATGCAATCTCGTTCTCGCGAGATCTCGGTTTTTTTTAGCGAGATTGATCTCGGCCGAGAAAACAAAACGTCTTATTCAGCTTAGTTAATGAGTTTCATTTTAGTTTTTGACTTCTTGTTGTTTTGTTATAAAATAACTGTTTTATTATTAAAAGACTTTTCTTTGATATTAGAAGAGATTAGACTTATTTGATTAGATACGTCAATGTCAAACAATGTTAAATACATCAAAGTTTATTGAAAAAATTCGTAAAAATTAATGTTTATTTCATAATACATATAATTCTTATTACGTTTTTCCTAATTTATTCAAAAATTGTGATTATTTGCAAGAATAAACACACAAAACTGCCAAACTCGCAAGATCTCGGAATTGGCGAGATCTCGCGGTATTGTTATTCAAAAACTCGCGAGATCTCGCCTGAGCCCCAATCTCGCGAGATTGCATTCCCTATTTGTAATATTATTTAGGAAAAGGGTTAGTTAAAGGCGGACTTCGTCTGAGTTTCCTTATTTTGTTTAGGCGCGTAAGAAATGTCCCTAATTCCGATATCTTATAATTATTCACCGAATACAATCATTTCGTTACATTTGCTAACGTCATATGTTTTCTCAACAAAGGGTTTAAAGAGGTCAAAAGTTAGTGAATGACATAAAAAGATAAAAGTACTTACGCATTTCTATTTCCTTTAACAAAATCATAATGACGAACCACTTTATCTTTACAATTATTGGAACAATATTATCGCCATCATATACAAGGTGTTGCTGTGCATCCTCGTCAAATTCATGGAGGTAACTATGCTAATGATTCTCGACCCAAATCAATAATAAAATGGGTAGGTAATTTTTTATATTTTTTTCTTAATATCGGAAATCGATAAGTGTACACCACCCGTATTAAAACGCGGCCCGTCTAATACTAGCCCTATAACCGCGCTTCCACACACACAAACAACGCAGACGTTTATTCGATACCGTTTATCGAACGAACGTCTCGAGCGGTTGATTCTCCTCTTTTCAAAAGGGCTTCATACTGAAATAGTGTCAAATTAAAACAACAAAAAAAAAGTAAAGTTTATTATTATTGACCAGGTACCGTAATTTAAATTGATTTTTCACGTCTTCTATGACAACCTCCAGAAGAACGACATTGCAAAGATACACCTTGTATTATCGCCAAAGATGACACTTATTAACCAAAATACCTCATGATTCTAGAACTCGAATTAGATACTAGATTTAAACGATTTATAAAAAATACGGAACTATAAAACACAGTTTTTCAATACGTTTCCTAGAAAACTGACTCTTATCGCACTACGATTAGGTTCAATATGCAATGTATTCCACACTCGTAGATTTTTTCATTTGTTATTTTCATCGATTTTATCATTTTCATAACTAGTGCGGAAATAAAAAATCCACAAAACAAATCAACATTTATTTGTGTACTAAATTAAAAAAAAAAATTGAATTTACTAATTTTCATGTTAAGCTGTTTGGCGGCTGAATTCTGCGTCGGCTGCAATAAGAAAGTTTCCCCACTTGTATCAAAATGTACTATTTCCTACAATAACAACACACGTAGTTTTTAACAGCTGCGGTAAAAATTAATGGAGCAGCGGTTTAGAATCAAATATATTAAACCTTGTCTTTAATAAACTTTGTGCAAAGATGAATTTTCATTACTACATTACTCTTTATATTGCAATCACACCTACTTTAACATCGTCTTCATTCTCCTTCCATTATCCCAATTTATTTGGGGTCAGTGCAGCATGTCAACTTATTCCACTTCTCCAATCGTACCTATCATTAATCAAAATAAATTTAACAACAACAAATAAAGTATTTGATAAGAATCTCTGAAGAAATAGTCACATAAACTAGCTTGAAACTTCTAGAACATTCTTCAAATTGAAGCAATATTCATGAGTTGAATACTGCGATTGCAAAAAATCGATTCAGTTCATTTGAATAGATCACGTTCACTTTTATAATGGGCTTACGTTTTGGTATCCCGTGTAACACTTTCAAAGATGCTGGGAAATCATGTTTCTCTTCTTGATTAATCATCATCATCTTAAACGATCATTTAGATATACATACTAGATATCGTAAACACCGTAACGATTTGTTTTTCTTGACCATAGAATAAACGTTGCATAAAGTTTCAAACGATTAGCGTCAAGTGTGGACATACATTTTTGATTCTCAATTTGAAGCAACGTTACGCGCAGTTCCGGAGCTCAAGCGATGCGATTTGCGACTTGCGGTTTGGTGTCAAGCAACATGCGCGTGCGTCACTTGTTCTCGTTCCAGCTCCTTCCCGCGAGTACCATCATCATCATCAGCCTACAGCAGTCCACTGCTGGACATAGGCCTCTTCAATCGCACGCCACTCAGCTCGATTCTCGGCAACTCTCATCCAGTTGCTACCAGCCACCCTGCAAAGACCGTCGCTCCACCAAGCCTAATGCCGAGTCGTGGTCTCTACTCAAGAACACGTCTACCCCAACGGTCATCGGTTCTACGGCTAACATGGCCGTGAGTAACGTCGCGTAGCTTGTAGCTTGTGGCCAAGTGTTTTGAGTACTTACATTTAGTCAAGAAGATGAAGAAACTTGAGCAAGTTTAGTCATACAGTCTTCATACCTGAGCAATCAGTTGAGAACGGATGGCATACATTTTCCGGGGTCTAGTTTTTCCCTAATATCTGATACTAGCTGACCAGCGCAACTTCGTCTGCGTAACATTTTTGATTAATGCTCCGCTCCTATTGGTCGCAGCGTGATGTTTTATAGCCTATAGCCTTCCTCAATAAATGGGCTATCCAACACTAAAATATTTTTTCAATTCGAACCAGGAGTTCCTGATATTAGCGCGTTCAACCAAACAAACTCTTTAGCTTTATAATATTTTATTATTATATAAGTATAGATTTATCTCTGATACAATAATAATTTAATAACTAATATTTAAGTTTCCTCTGTGCCTCGGGAAGCAGGTTAAGCCGTTGGTCCCGGCTGTCATTTGCAGATCTTTGGCAGTCGTTACAGGTAGTCTGTGGCCCGAAAGTCTGACAACCAGTCTTACCATGGGGTACTAACTGGGTTGAGGCGGTCAGATAGGCGGTCACTCCGTATAAAATATTGGTATTCAGCTGCATTCTGTTTGGTTGGAAGCCGACCCCAACGTAGTTGCAAAAAGGCTAGACAGATGAATAACTAATACATAAGTATTTATGAGATAAGACATGATCATTGATGAACTTTGCAAATAGGTTAATTTCAATTTATTTGTAAACAAATGAGTATTGCGTCATATTTGATAACTGCAAGATGGGATTGGTTTAGATTCACGTTCTCGAATGTTGATCTCATAGTCGCAAGCACGACTGCTGATCATGGTGTCCAGGGTCGATTTTCTTTTTGGGTAAAAATGTTATTGGATGTTTTTGTGTACACTCGGTTCTTTTTCTCTCATGGGTCGTTAGGACGGCTAAATCAGTCACGGCCGACAGAGATCAGGCACAGGAACAACAGCTTTACGTGCTTTCCGAGACACAGGTGTCTTACCACTGGCTTCCAAACTCCGAGCAGTTTCTGAGAAATTGTAAACCCTATAACAGTTTTTCCAACCCAAGAAACGTCTCCAGGACCTCATGCTCTAGTTACATTTAAAAGACAATAATAATATACCTAGTGTGCGTTTTGTATGGTAGTTGTGTACACCAGTTTTAACACTTAGACCTTGAGCTGCCTTGGCGAAGTAAGCAGTTTCAATATAACAAGAAATCAGTTTAACCAATCCACATCTTGAGAAACTATGTCCCAAAGTTGAAAATTCAAAAACACGTCCGCTCATTTGCGACAAGGATGACATTAACTCAAAAAAAAATTTTTTTTCGATGTTGTTTGTAGTTGAATATAAAATTAACGAAACTAAGTATTCAATTAAGTAACGAAATACGTAAAATAAACCTTACATCTTTTGCTAAAAGGTATCTATGCAAAAAAAAAAAATTGGCAATACATAATATATAATGAAAATATTTTTAGTCCAACTTGAAAAAAACGCTGTCCTGTGTTATTTGTAGTTCTTATTTTTCAAGTTATGTCATGAGCGTCGCAAACAAGCGATGTTTCATCTACCAACCCGCTGTGCGGTCGCTCGGTTAATTCACTCTCTCTGATCATCGAGAGGAAGCCTGCCTGTCACAGCTGTGGATGCATGAAGTACTGTTTTCTTACCATAGACGTGCCGCTTACTATTCTACACTCACACCTTGGTCTCATGGGTATAGGCAGAAAAAGAACGCCACCTGCTACGATCCTCACATACCTACGCCTTTCGCTACGTCCACGTTCATACGTCTGCTGTTACACGCACGCAGGCAGCGAGTAATACGCACCTGATCTTTCTGAAGAACCTTCCAAATAAGGTGTAGTAAGTAGGTGTGGTGTAGGTATGTCCTTCTAGTCCTCATTACATCAGTTCTTTCATAATAAATAGTATTCATAATTATTATATTTTATTAAATATTCATAAAACATTTATCTTTTACGACAGTTGGACATACAAGTTAATTGTTTAATTATTTGTACATAAAAAATTAAAGGCGGTGCGTATAAATTGAAACTGTTTTACTTTTAATGCTAGATGTGTATTTAAAAAAAAAGTACTAATATTATCTACGTATATAAATGTACAACACGCCATGTCCCATGGGACAACATAAGTCTCATAATACATGTAACGGACACAAGACTTAAACATAATGATGCTATAATGCCAACTATTGAATAACACAGTTTTCGTATTCGTTTTAACTACTATTTTGAAAAAAAAAATGGCCGAAGTTAAGCAGGCCCAGGGCCTGTACAAAAATATTCGATCCCATTTACTGACAATTATTATATATGATTCTCTTTGATATTTAAGTAGATCTTGTGGATGTTGTTTGTTTAATATATTCTTTTTACACTGAGCAACAAAACAGTTGTAAACATCAATAAAAAATAACATGATGACGGTCAATATCACTGGTTTACGCATGCTTATCCTTTGTTTATAATATAATTTATTTACATCATCGATATCATTATTACTATATTTTGTGTTCTGCATAAATAAACACAATTATTTACAAACATCAAGCGTATTTGCATTCACGTTCAAATAAATATCTGACGATCACTGATTCAACAATATTTTTTTGTTAGGAAATTAGGTACGATTTCTGGTCAAACACCTCTCAAGATTTTTGTTATATTTGATCTGCTTATTTTTCTATGAAATAATGTAAGCAGTCGATTTAATGGCATGTATTATATTATTATAATTTTGCAATTTATCACACACATTATCAAGATTAGGTCAGTATTAATTCAGTACACTTGATGCAAATCTATCTACGAAACATCTAATTACTACTTAACTTAATATGTACAGAGCTTATCAGTAGTAGCTATTTTATCTAAAGGCAAAAAATATAGGCAGAGAATTGGCGGACTTCCGCAACAATTAAAAGTCATTCACACTACGATCTTTAAACAAAATCACGAAACACTAATATCTAATAACGATTCGTCAGAAATCACATCTTTCACAAACTTGTCCCATTGATCGTTGAAAACTTTAAATAGTCTCGCTTTACCTTCATCCTCCAAAGCGCTGTACCTGATGGAGTTGAGAGCTAGTTGCTTCAGTAGCCTCAGGTCAGCATGCTTACTGGCAGCTCCCATGAACGCCACGAAGAAGTCATGAGACACAGGCTCCGCGCTCCACGCGCCAGGGTCGTCACTGGACAGCACTACAGGAAGACCCAGAGCTAGATACGAAGCTAACGGATGATTCCTTACATCGTGCACTAACGATAACACCACATTTGATATCACATTCACTTCCAAAGCAATGTCTCGTTTGATCACAGCTGACATTAGACTCGGGTGCTTCGTCAAAGCATAGCCGTGTCCAATGCGCTTTGAGCCTAGAAGAATTGCATCGACTAAATTCTCGTCGGCTGAGGTTCCGAGCCAAGCAGTCTCCCCAGCGTGTAGATAGAAGTTTATCTCGTCTTTGGCCTCGGATAATATAGGAAGAAAATCTGTCAATGGTCTGCCAATGTCTTCTTGACCCACAAGATCAAATCCTGCTATCATATCTGGTATTTCTGCTTTAAGTCTTATTGTTGTATTTAATGCGTCTAGCACCTGATTTATACTTAGAGCCCTGTGTTTTGTGATAATCAGTTTTACACCAACGAAGTCTGGATGCTTCTCAATAAACTTATTAGTTACATTTTTAAAGAGTTCCACTAAGTATTTCTGGCTGTGTTTCGTGCCATCTAATTCGTATAGGTGTTGTAAACCTGTACGGATCTCTATATACATAATATTGTCTTCATAAAACTGATTCAGCGTCTCATACCAGTATTTTTCTCTTACCGGTCTATAGGATATCAATGATTTTATGGTATAATAAACTTTGTTAAATCTCTGCCAAACTGTGTTGATGTCAACAAAGTCATAATCTTCGCCGTCGTCTCTGTAAAGTGTAAAGTGGTTTTTCAATTGAGAATCAAAAGCAACTGGATCACCGGAAGAATTCCTGAGATCACTAACAAGAGCCCACTTAGTCGGACAAGGTCGTTCTGGGGTCGTCTCCGAGAAATGGAATCTTAAATCACCGTTCACGTAACACGCATATAAATAGTCTTCATAAGTCAACTTCACTAGTACATCTGGATGTAACATTAAAGAGCTATGCACGTGTAACACTGCCCCTTTTGGCATTTTTTTTATTATTTGATAAACTTTCGAATGTTCGATATCTTTCTTGTACGAAAAGTAGTGTTTGGAGAAATTAAAGTGCTGCGGATTCGCGTACGAAAGATTGAGTTCTTTCAACTTCCATCTTGTCAAGATATCATTTGCTATTGTTTCGTCTTCATTCAAGTGCTGTTTTCCTCCTACTGCTATGAGGGTTTCTTCGTCCAATAAAGCTCTTCTTTCTTTGCTATAGTTGTCTGGAATGAGGCGTGCGTCGAGTGTGATAAGGAGACACCCGATAGTATAAGCGGCCAATGTATTCATTTCCGTTCGTTCGTCACTTGGTGGGTAAGTGTTCGCGCTTCGGCCGCCACTACCGCACTGTGTGTGGCGCTCGTATATATATGTCGTTAAACGTTTATTGTTGAGTGGTTTATAAGTAAGTACTAGAGTTAATGTATGTTTGATTTCGCTGCGAATATAGTTGATTCCGATTTTATATTTGGCCAAACATTTGATAGTGTCGGAAGCTTTGGTCACTAGATAAATTAATTGCGATGTTGCAACTATTTCTGTTTCATCTTATCGATTAATTATTCATGAGTTCGCGTCTACTCAAATTTTCTTTGTCCAATATGTAGAAAATTCGATGTCGTTATCATTAAAATCTTTTAGTGGATTTGTTTACTTGTCGACCTTGTTAAAAGTGTGTTTTTAATTTGTGGTACCGGCGTAATTTGATCACCTACAAAAATGCAACTTAACATCGCGCCTGTATTTCACCGAAGGGTTATTAGACAGTGGTGAACCAGTATACCAAATTTCGCAAGTTATGTTCAGTTCTCATATAATAGGTGGCGAGTCTTTTGCCATGATGATACTGCGGAATTCCTGATGATAAAAACAAATTTTTCTTTTACCCGGTCTGGGAACAAACACCTCATGCAGAATCTAATTTTTATTATTTCCTTTATTATAGCTAGCCCGTACTGTCCCACTGCTGGGCAAAGGCCTCCCACCATTCCTTCCAACGGTCACCATTCTGTGCTACTTCTTTCCAATTCTCAAGGAAGACATCCAGTTCGTCCCGCCATCTCCTTCGTGGTCTGCCGCGACCCCGTGTCACCGTTTTAGGGCACCAATCCTGAGTTTTACGGGCCCACAGCTAGTTCGGCATGCGACCTGATCACACAATTGTGAAATTATGTTTTTCCTGCTCGTCCGCTATTCTTTTCTGATTAATTTCGTTGCGGGATCTAAGACATTTAAATTGTTTCTCTGGGACTTCGTCGAGCTTCGACGTGTTTATTTGTAAAATTTGGAGATGATAAACGCGCATCATTCTTTATTACAGTCGTATCTAGTAATGGGTTGAAAACTATATTAAGGCGGAATCGCCAGGGTAGTCCGCAAAATTCAAATTGTTTTTCTTTGGTTTTTTGCAGTTTGCAGGACAGTGTCAGGCTGTATGTTATACAAAATATTAAATATCATATTTTCTTTACTTTCACTTACTTACTTTTATTTCCCCACCCAAAGAACAATATTGGCCAACAGACACCCTGTTGGCCAATATTGTTCTTTGGGTGAAAAGTTATTTTCTGTTGGTTAAGCATTTACTGACGTAGAGTTAGGTTGGCGAAACGTTCGCGGGTGAAAAGTTTTTTGGATGAAAAGTTAATGGTTTAAAGATAATGTTAAGCAACGGTTCATGGACCAATCGACTGTTGGTAAACCGTTTCAGTTTCTTTAAAACCGTCATGCATAACCTATCGTATATGGCCGGCTTAAGTAGCCATGCACGCGCGTCGCAGGACGATGATGCATGCTTTACGCGTTTTCTTTCATTTGTTCGTGCCTGCCTCGTTGTCAACGACTGCTGACCATGAGGTCCTGGGTTTGATTCCCGGGTCGGGCAAAGTGATATTGGGTTTTTCCCATCAGGAATTTCTTAGTAGCAGCCACGTAGCCTGGATTTGTGCCCGGTTGATGGCAATAGCGTATAACATGGGACTTATACATAACTGGCGAAATGAGAGTATAATATTAGGTACATCTCTACCTAACCCTTCGCGGATTACAGGCGTAATGTTATGATATGTCATGTTTTGTCCGCTGATGCAGTCGCATGGCGCTTCAGCGAGTGTTTCGTGGCCAAGCGGTAAGGTAACTCTTGACTCATATCTCATGTATTTAATCAATTATCTGCACAATTTTCGAAATTCGGTAAATTGCTGAACTATTAATCTAAACACTATGATTTAATAATAATTTAGTTAAATAAATGATAATCATCTGCATCCGTCGATTGAATGTTGTAGGAAACTATAGTTTAAATCATTTGCTTTAATTCTATTACGATACCTAACTTATGATTTGTATGTGGGAAAATTTCGAACGTGAAAAAAACAAACGAATTCCGAATCAAAAATTATATTTCATTTAATAGTTACTTAACCAGGCGTTTTTTTTTAAGTCTTTGCTATATTACAGACTAGCTGAGCCACGCAACTACGTCTGCGTATTTTTGATTTGATTGATGTTCTGGTCATATTGGCCTACTTCCATAAATGGACTATCCAACACTTAAATAATTTTTCAATTCAAACCATTAGTTCGTGAGATTAGCGCGTTCAACCAAACAAACGCTTCAGCTTTATAACAGTAGTCTAGATACGACTCCGGTTATACGGAAACCGAAAATTCTGTCACAACTGTATAATTGTGTTTTAGTTTTCAACTTCATTTTTTCTTTCTTTATCGTGTGGTTAGTGCCTAACCTGGTGTCAGGAGGTCTACTCTCTAAGCACGAAACCCGTAGTTTCGGCCGAAGATACGGGCGTTTCTTACTCCGTATCACTTACGGACATACGATTAGTGAGGGACCAGAACTAAAAACGAATGACAACACGATTGGACAGTTGTCCCTACTCCCGATGTATTTTCAAAACTCATGAATCCGAAAATAATAGGGCGTAGGATTCATTTCGAAGTTTCGATATACTTTCGTACGGGCCCGTATCTTCGTTGACGGACTTAGAGAGTAGACCCCCAGAGCTTTTATGCCGCACATGGGCCCATTTTTATATTTTATTTTTTGTTTCAAATATTTTGGGTTTGTTTTAAATTAGGACGTCATTGTCTAACTTCGGAGTTAGATAAACCGTCTTTCCTAATATGATTGAAAACGAAAGTCCCATTTGGGTGGTCAACACACCCACTTCTATTATCAACAACCTTGTTCTTAAAAGTAGGCCGATCAATACACTTAGCACAAAATCCTGAATATTCTAAAACCAATAAAATACTGGTCGTTATATGCAAAAGTCGATCGTGACTCGTGAGTAGTCGTGAGTGAAATTCAAGGTTAACTATTTCTTAACCAACTTTACGTAAGAAGGTGTGATGTTATTAGTGTGTTTCTATGAATAGACCTGATTTTTCTGTCCT
Organism: Standfussiana lucernea; assembly: GCA_964057025.1. Lineage (NCBI taxonomy): Eukaryota > Metazoa > Arthropoda > Insecta > Lepidoptera > Noctuidae > Standfussiana > Standfussiana lucernea. The sequence continues at coordinate 3,844,276 of OZ059805.1, forward strand.
TATTTTTGTTCTGATACGCATTTCATAGCGTTCTGTAGGAAATCATTACCTCTTGGCCACAAGTTACTCGCTCAAGACACGTTTGTTGCAACAGTGTCTGCGAAGATAACAAATTGCGTAAAGCATGCCACCAGTCATCTGCTTACCGAATGAAAAATATTTTTTGGCAATCTTAATACACAATCAAACATGTTACAAATAGGTCGGCTGATGAAATATAGTCAAACTATTTAAAGTGCGACAACTGTGAGTCTTCACTGATTTTACTTGACAACCCAATACCACCTTGTCTGTAGGTATTTTAATAAATATTTCAATAAGAAAACAAATAAGTGTACCTACACTGTACTCACATACATAACATCAAATGACCAATTTCTGACTGACAACCCGGTAGTAAGTACAAAAAGATATGTAACAAAACAGTTAGGTACTTGTTCCTTATACTTTGTACTTTCAATAAATCTTAATTTCGTTTGAAAATAAAAAATGATTTCACTTATTTTTGTAAAATATGTAGGAGGGAGTTCGAAATACAGCAAGTACCATCGCGATAGAAACAAGCGAGGCACGCGCGTGTTGCTAGCTAGACGCATGCCGTATCGCCTGAGGTCGTGACCGAGGCGTTAACGTACACTGTGTAACATTCGATGGGAAAGAAAATACGAGATTAGTTTTAAAGAAAAAATGGCGGAATCTTTTTAAATTCGTCGTATCCAAGGAGATGACGAAATTTAAAGATTCCGCTTTTTTCTGATCCATCCGATACACAAAGCCTATTTACTCGGAGACTATTGGCGACATATCGATGTAAAAAGGCAAGAAATGGCGCATTTTGGTAGTAAATAAATTGCGCACGTAGGTACTCAGCCGGTTTTCATATTTTTTTTTGTAATTGATCTGATCTGTTTTCGGAATCCGTTATAATAATTAAGTATTATTTAATTCACAGTAACGTGTTTGGTGAGTTTTTTCGATTTTTAATTATGCAAAAACCCAGATATTTTTAACGACCCATAACGATAGCTGCACCATAAAAAATAAATAAAGTTGTTATCGATTTATTTATTATTTCAAGGTTACGATGAAGCTTAAACTTAGAATAATAACTAGAGATCTATTAAAAACGTTTAGGCACGAAATTAATAATGTAATTTCCATGAAAATCTAACAATCTATTATGTACTGTCAAAGTGTCTAGTAATAAAAATGTTAAGCACCTTACGCTCTGTTCGCGACCTCAGGCAATGCGATGTGTATTGCGTCAAGCGACACGCGTCTACTTCACTTCTTGTTTCCTTCGTGTAGCAAGTCGTGTGGCTGTGACTCGTGGCTTGCTCTTATTGTGAGCAATTTCTTTTATTTCATTTCTCCCATCAGCATCATTCTCCTGCCCTTATCCCAATTTATTCGGGGTCGGCGCAGCATGTTTTCTTCTTCCATACTTCTCTATTACTCGTCAGCTGATTTCTCCGTAGAAAGTCAAAGTCTGACAACCAGTTTTACCAGTCAACATGGATTCACTAGGTATATCGTAGTACCCAGTTCTAACAGGGTTGTGGAGGTCAGATAAACAGGCGTTCCATGTAAAATTGTGGTATTCAGCCACATTCAAAATTCAATAGGCTAGGTAGGTGACGTTTTCTCCACAGTTGCTGTCGTAACATAACACACGTGTCCCTTGGGCATGGCGCTTGGGCTTAAGTTATTGTTACTTGCAACTGCCCCGTTGGTCTCGTGGTTGCTAATGCTGAACGTGGGGTCCTGGATTCGATTCCTGGGTCACGCAAAAATTGCTATTGGGTTTTTCAATTAGAAATTTCTCAGTAGTCCAGAATTTGGTAATTGGCGGTATGATACCCCCGTGCCTCGGAAAGCACGTTAGGCCGTTCGTTGGTCCTGCGCCTGATCTCTCCCCGGTCATGTCGGAATGCCGTCCCATCGGACTATGAGAGTTAAGAGCGTGTACGCCGTACGGCATTTCATACAAATTTTCAAGTCCTTATTTTCCGATATGACTGAACCGATTTTAATGAAACTTCATACCCATAAGCAGGATACATAGGTCTAAAAAGTTAGTGAAAAACATTTTCGCAAAATTGTGTTACAATTAAATTAGACCGATTTTAAAATTTCCATAGAAACAGAAACCAATTATCGTTTTTTTAAATAAGACTTTTCCTAAATGTTTTTCACTAACTTTTTAGACCTATGTATCCTGCTTATGGGTATGAAGTTTCATTAAAATCGGTTCAGTCATATCGGAAAATAAGGACTTGAGAATTCGTATGAAATGCCGTACGGCGTACCTACACGCTCTTAAGGAACAGAGAGTGCACCTGTGCAAAGCGCACACAAATGTGCACTATAATATCTCCCGCACCTTAGGCTAATCTCCGCTCTGATTGGCCGTCGTGACCGAAAACGGTCAAGGGGACCACTACTTGCACTGCATTATTTTCCAACTCCCCTGGTCCCTTCGCATAGCAACCAATACCATAAATGAAAATGTCGGTTTGCAAATGCTTCTTCGATGAGCGAAAAACGATGGTACAAAATTGCATATTTTCGCCCCGTCGATCGATCGGATCTACCCATAAAAATACCAGCCAGTGTTAATAAAATCTGAACTTTCGTAATGACCTATTCGCTTAGGCAACGAGAATTTGTTACTTTAAAATTATATCAGTCGTTTATTATATTAACTGATCATTATATAAAATAAAATTATAGATTCAGTTGTTATATCTTGTAAATATTAGAGATTTGTAATTATATATTACTAACCCCAATGATAAATCACTACTAAGTTATAACTGTAAACATTTCCATGAATTTATGTCAGTGTCTTCTGACAAACAGTGCGTTCTGCGTATAGATAAAGTTCTCACAACAAGTCTTGTCTGCCTGACCACAACAGTCATAAGCAATGCCGTAGGCAGGAGGGGGGGGGGGGGTTGGGGGTACTACCTCCCCCCCAATCTGTCAAGAAACCAACATATCCGAGGTGGAATGCTAAAGATTTCTCGCGCGCTTCGCTCGCTAATACATACATCCTATACTGTCTTAGTTCTGCACATAAGTTGACAGTTTCTCTTATTCTCATTTTTGCATGAATGACCAAAATTAACCCAAGACTAGGAGACCAATGAGATCTGCGAGCAAACTCATTAAATTTTCCCATTTGGTTAATCATCATTCTCCTGCCATTATCGGGTCGCCGCAGCATGTCAACTTTTTCCATACTTCTCTATTACTCGTCAACTCTGCAGTCATCTTCCTTCGTTTTGCGCTACGTGGCTACTTAATGGACTCTGTACACAAAAGCCGGCGACATGTCGGCGACATGTTGAATATGTTGGAAATCTCGTGCCGCTGACATGTTGGTGTAGAGTACCTACATAATGCCCCGTGTATACCCCACCCGTGTGACCTCAGGCTATACGACATACGACTTTCGACGCGACGACGACTGCGTCGAGCCACGAGCATGTGTCTTGTTAACTTGTTTCCTTCGCGTGAGTACCGTCTGGTCGCTGTCGCAAAACGCGTGTCGCTTGAGTCACTTGAGCTCGTGGGTAAACGGTCAGACTCGCCTAGTGGATGCACCGTGTAGCAGTCATAAGAATGTACGTTTACACGTAATTGCCTAGTGTAAGAAAAACGGGCATTACTGTTAACAGCGCCATCTATCAAAGTACTTGTGTACTTGACACAGTTAAACTTATGTGTGTCTATCGTGGTCTAGTGGTCACTCAAGTTCTGTTGAGTCCTACGCGAGGCGCCGCGATCGCCACCATACGGTCAGTACGGTGAGACGAGCGGAGCCACCTTATCCAACAGAAAGAGCTGCCTCACCTCACGAATATGCCGTAGGTATGTATGTTAAACATAGATACCGAGTTTGAATTAAACCATTTCTTTTTATATTTTAGCAGGACAAATAATATCACTCCTGTATAACTGTATTCCTTGAACGCATAGACCAGTACTTTAGTTGTTGGTGTTAAAATAACACTGCCCAGCCATTCGGGGCATAAAGGCGTGCATATTATGTAAATAATCTCGACATGAATGATGTAACCAAGATTTTGTAAAAACATATTGATTTAAAAGAGTGTCCATGGAGTTTCTTGCCCATTCTTCTCCATAGGATCAACTTTCGAATGGGCAACTACAGTACTTTCACAAGTTATTATACCCTGTGACTGGGACTGTAGCTTAGTTTATTTTTTGTGTTTTGACATTCAAAAGTGCCTGTAATGGTCTAATTGAAATAAATGAAAAGTTTGAGTTTGCTATAGGAGTAAGAAAACTCAAGATTCAAGTAACTAGTCAAAAGTAAAAGCGTCAGGATTAAAAACTGATAAGGTATATATATAGGTATCAACTTTATGGTACTGCAAATTTAGTTGATTTTAAACCTACCTAACCTTTATAGATAACTACTAAAGTATTTTTCCCGTGTGCATTTGTTGTTTACAGTTTTAGAAACTAACTAGTGAACACGGTGTACTGACGTAGATTAAACTCAAATATAGTCTCTTCAAATTGAGCGAGCGCAATTCGTTGCAATCAGTTAATTCAGAACCACGTCATTCAAAATTTATAATAACATGGGAATAACAATAAAATTATTCGCATTTGTAAAGCTGTGACCTGTGACGAGAAAAAAAATCTTGTCTTCCAAATGATAACACGATAATGTAATTTTAGTGTCAGCTATAACCACAGTTTACTTGTGACGGCCGTGGCGCGAACACGACATGGACAAACTAACCGTTTACACTATCGTCTGCCTTTTTGCCACACTCGAAGCAAGCATCATACCAGACCACTACACCAGAGAAAGAAGAGCTTTACTGGACGAAGAAACGCTCGCATCTGTAGGTGGCAAACTACATTTAAACGCAAACGAAACGATAGCAAACAATATCTTGATGAGATGGAAGACAAAAGAACTCAACGCTCCAGACAGTGATCCGTCACATATCGACTTCTCAAAACATTACTTTTCATACAAGAAAAATATAGAAAAGTCGAAAGTGTATCAAATAATTAAAAGAATGCCGAAGGGGGCAGTGTTACATGTGCATAGCACTTTAACGTTACATCCAGATGCACTAGTGAAGTTGACTTATGAAGATCACTTGTATGCGTGTTACGATAACGACAGTTTAGCACTATATTTCTCGGAGACGACCCCAGCATTTCCTTGTTTGACTAAGTGGGGTCTTCTTAGCGATCTCAGGAATTCGTCCGGCGATCCAGTCGCTTTTGATTCACAATTGAAGAACTATTTCACACTTTACAAAGACGACGAAGAAGATTATGACTTTGTTGATATCAACACAGTTTGGAATCGATTTCGCAAAGTTTACCGCGCCATCGGATCTTTGACTGCATACAGACCAGTAAAAGAAAAGTTCTGCTATGAAACGCTCAAGCAGTATTACAATGACAACATTATGTATATAGAGATCCGCTTAGGTCTGTTCAGCATATACGAGCTGGATGGAACAAGACACGATGATAAGTATTTAGTAGAACTCTATAAAAATGTAACTAATAAGTTCATCGAGGAGCATCCAGACTTTATCGGTGTGAAACTGATAGTCACACAAAGCAGATCTCGACACATAGACACGGAACGTGCACGACAAGTAATGAATATAACAAAAAAACTTAAATCAGAAATGCCAGACATGATAGCGGGATTTGACTTCGTCGGTCAAGAAGACGTTGGCAGACCATTGACAGATTTCCTTCCTATATTATATGAAGCTAAAGACGAGATAAACTTCTATCTACACGCTGGGGAGACTGCTTGGCTCGGAACCTCAGCCGACGAGAATTTAGTTGATGCAATTCTTTTGGGCTCAAAGCGGATTGGACACGGCTATGCTTTGACGAAGCACCCGAGTCTATTGTCAGCTGTGATTAAACGAGACATTGCTTTGGAAGTGAATGTGATATCAAATGTGGTGTTATCGTTAGTGCGCGATGTGAGGAATCATCCGTTAGCTTCGTATTTAGCTCTGGGTCTTCCTGTAGTGCTGTCCAGTGACGACCCTGGCGCGTGGAGCGCGGAGCCTGTGTCTCATGACTTCTTCGTGGCGTTCATGGGACCTGCCAGTAAGCATGCTGACTTGAGGCTACTGAAGCAACTTGCTCTCAACTCCATCAGGTACAGCGCGTTGGAGGATGAAGGTAAAGTGAGACTGTATAAAGTCTTCAACGATCAATGGGACAAGTTTGTGAGAGATGTGATTTTTGATGAATCTTTGTTGGATAGCGTTTAAGAATTAGAGTTTTATTTTGGAGTGAAGAATACACATCGAACCTAATGTATTGCCTCTCTGTACATATTAGGTTATGTTTCTGTATTCCTTGTTGTTTTACTGTTAACTATTTTCATTTATGTTTGTTTGTTAGTTACAAGATCTAGGTACTGACCTATTTTGTGTGTTATTTTAATGAGATTACTCAACACAGTTTTGTGTTCCTCTCTGTCTTCACATGTCAGAAGTTCAGTTTTCCACACGCATCCTTATTACCTGTTCATCATTATCATAACCATGAAAGCCAGTCTTACCAAGGAGTGTCAAGTCGTGTTACCCAGTAACTGGGCTGTAGAGGTCAGATAGGCATTCGCTGCATGTAAAATACTATGTAATATTCAGATGCATCCGGTTAGACTGGAAGCCGACCCCGACGTAGTTGAGGTGTGAGTACTGATGAGCCAATTAGACTGGCCAGGATGTGTAGTAGGTACTACCGCGCCCACTGTCGGTCGACCAATTTTCAACCTTACCACGCAGAGTATAAGGGTGAAAAGTGGTAGACCACCAGTGTCCGTCTACCATTGCAGTATTTATTCAAATTCAAATTCAAATTCAAATTTGTTTATTCGTGACACATAGGTAAAAGTAATTACATGGTGTTATAACTATGGTTATGTCTCACTATGTGCTGCCTTGCAAGGCGTACAAATAATGTTTACACATTAAGAAATGCAGGCAGTAGTTTTAATGAATATAAAAACTACTGATAATATAACTAATTACCTAATATTTAATCTTTAATAAAATATTAATTAAACAAAACGAATCATAAACAATACAAAGTAAGCAAACAATAAAGTAAAAATCTTACGAACTAATGCTTATAATAATTAGGTAATAAAAGTATTAAAAATATAAAATAAGATAAAAACAGTTTTTATTTTTCTTCTAAGTATTCATTAATAGAATAATATGCTTTTTGGATTAAAAAATGATGGAGTGTTTTTTTGAATGTATTGGTATCTCCTGATGCTTTTATTGCCTTAGGTAGTTTATTAAATATTTTTGGTGCCATTCCTAGGAAACTTTTTGAGTAAAGGGCTGTTTGATGGGAAATTGATTTCAGTTCACCTTGGTGGCGTTTAGAGGATACGGTTTCGAATTGGTTAGGGTTATTTTTGATAAATATGGCAACCTCATAAATGTAAAGGGACGGGAGCGTTAATAATTTTAGATTAATAAAAAATGGTTTACAACTGTCAGTGTTTTGGATCATGCATACTGCACGAACACATTTCTTTTGGGCTTTAAAGATGGCTTCCCTATCCGTAGAATTACCCCAGAATATTACTCCATATCGCAGTGTTGTGGAGACGTATGCGTGGTATGCGGTAAGAACGGTACTGCGATTTGCGACTTTACTTAAATTGTGTAGCGCATAGCAATATTGATTCAATTTTTTTACTAAATGCTCAATGTGTATTTTCCATGTCATATGCCGATCTAACCAAAGCCCTAGAAATTTTGTGTTGTCAATTTTAACAATGTTGTTATGTTCATGTTTAACATTTGGATTTATCAAATTGGTTCGCTGGTTGAAATGCATGACATGTGTTTTTCCGAAATTAATTTTTAGGTTGTTATCGTTTAACCATTTAATAATTAAACTTAAACTATTATTTATATCATTTTCATAACTTTCTAAGTTTCTTCCTATAAATATTGTGGTACAGTCATCAGCAAATAGAGTCATGGGGTGTTCTATAGTTAGGGGTATATCATTTATATAACATAGGGATAACAACGGCCCTAGTACACTGCCCTGGGGCACGCCGTAATTTATAAATCTTTGTTTTGATAGGTAGGTTTCTTCTGTTTTGGTTCTAGGGCATACTTTTGGTATTTTAGTTATTTGTTTTCTATTGACTAGGTACGACTTAATTAACTCTAGGACATTACCCCTAATTCCTAGCTTATTTAATTTTATGAGTAGGATTCCGTGATCTACAAAATCGAACGCTTTCGTCATGTCCATGAAGAGCGCTGAAACCGGGATTTTGTTATCCATGTTTGTGATAATTTTATTTATTAGTTCATAAATGGCCATATTAATATTTTTGTGCTTTCTGAAACCATACTGTTCTTTAGTTAGAAGATTGTTTTTTTCAAGGAATGAATAGAGGCTGTTGTAAATCACTTTTTCAATTATTTTGGAAAACACTGGTACTAGGGCAATAGGTCTATAATTTTTCATATTATGTGGATTTTCTTTTTTGTGAAGAGGTTTGATAACAGATAATTTTAAATCTTCAGGGAATTTTCCACCGTCTATACATACGTTAACAATATAGCTCAGAACTGGAGAGATTTCTGTAACTACGTTTTTTATTACACGTGTAACAATTTCATCATAACCGCAACTGTTAGTATTTTTAAGAGCAATTATAATTTTATGTATATCATGAGGAACAGTCGGTGCTAAGAACATTGAATTAGGGTTGGAATTAATTAATGAAGATGTATAATCGGTGTTGTGGTTATGTTTGTTTACTGGTTGAACTTGGTCAATGAAATAGTTATTAAACAATTCGGCAATTCTATTTGGTTCTGTGACGTATTTATTATTATCTGTAAGTATTTTAGAAGGATTTTCTTTTGGGTAGTTAGTTTTAGTTGAGTTTATGACTCTCCAAGTTGCTACCTTGTTGTCAGCATTATTAATGAAGTAGCTGTTTTGTGTCTTTTGAGTTAGTTTGATGATTAATTTTAGACGTTTAGAGTAGGTGTTATACGTGTTTTTATTTGTTTTGTTTGGTTGACGTCTTAATTGCCATAGCATTTCACGCTTACGTTTACAACATAGTTTAATACCTTTCGTTATCCATTTCGGAGTTTTAGAGCATTCATTTTTAATTCTAACTATGGGGAAACAAAGATCGTAAAACAATTTAAACAAATTATTAAATTCACGAAATGCATTATCTGGGTCTGTACAATTGTAAACATTACTAAAACTAAGGCTTTGAAGAGCATTCTTAAATTTAAGCATATTTTCTTGACAAAAATCACGTTTAAAAGTATACCAATGTGTAATGGTACAGGTTTTTTTAACAGGACATCTGGCGATTTGAGCTGTATGGTCGGATATAGCCAATTCCAACACCTCGCTCGTGCTGCCTCTAATGTTGTGTATTATGTTGTCGATACAGGTACCGCTATCTAATCGGGTTGGTTGACGAACACTTAATTTCAAGCGATAGTTATAAAGAAGATTTTCGAGTTGTGTAGATGTTTTCGTACTTTTTAAAACATCAATGTTAAAGTCCCCGCAAATAATGACTTTCTTTTTGGAATTACAACCTAGTATCTTCTTTAGCATACCTTCGAATTGGTAGAAAAAGGAATTTAAATTATCGATTTTGAATTTTGGGGATCTATAAATACATACAATAGTTATGTTATGTTCAAGTAATTCTATAGCGCAGCATTCAAAATCATTAGTGAAACAGTATTCTTTTAAATTGATTATTTTATATTTGTGTTTATTGTTTACCAGAATACATGAACCCCCTCTTCTATTGTTTCTAACGTAACAGGTTGCAAGTGTATAATTTGGAATATGTAAGTGTAAATCATCTCTCTCTTTCATGTTATGTTCTGTTACACAAAGCACATCTACCAATTTGTTATTACAAGCAAGTTCATGTAGGTGTACACTCAGTAGATCTGATTTATTTATCAAGCCATTAATATTTTGATGAAGTACATTTATGTGATTATATAAGAAAAAAATTACTATTATTTTCAGTATTAGAACCAATAATATTTTCACCGCTAGGAGACATAATATGGTGTATACCAGACAAATTATTGATATCAGAGTTCGAGACAGTGTCAGAGTTTAAAGGAATATCAAGAGGATTGACATGAGCAATACATTGAATGTTTTTAAACATATTAGATATGCCATTATTATTAATCGCACCACTATTTTTTGAAAACATGGTACAGTCGTATTTTAAGTCAAAATTGGAATCAAACAATAGTGCGTAGTTGTGACTTTCTATGTCTAGGTACAATAAATTGTTAAACAGTTCTACTCTTGCATTGAACATCATAGTAGAAAAATAACTGAATTTAAAAGTAGGTAAACATAATATTATATTAGTGTGATGTAGAGGCATTAATGTCTCGCGTATTTTGATAATTAAATCGAAATAATTATCGGTTCTTCGAAAGTCTTCTTCACCTATGAGAATTATACAGTAATCATCCATAGTGAAGTCCGTAAGTTTCAGGTTGATGTTACAGATGAGTTCGTTTATTCCGCCATGTGGTGTAAGGTAGTGGCACAATTGATAGTTCGGGAAAGTTTCTTCAGCTATAGACAATATTTTATTTTGCTTATTGCTACTTAAAATGCATATTTTCTTTCTTTGTTTTTGAGGTACCTTGTATATATTTTGTTCATTAGCTTGCGACGAGATGTAATTGGGTGTAATTTGGGTGGATGCATTCAATATTGATGCTTCCTTTGTTGTAGTGCTTGCTAAATTCATTTTTTTCCTGGATGATCGGGATTTTTTGTTAGGAGTAGACTGATTGGTATTTTCTTGGGTCTCTAAGACCCGTTCGCTGGATAATTTTGAGATTGGTTTGTGTTTATTCTCAATCATAGACGTGATGGTATTTTTTAAGTTGGTGTTCTCAGTCGATAACTGGCTTATTACTTCATGAGCTTTCAATAGATCTGAGTTAAGCTGTTCAACTTGTTTTTTAAGCTCTAGGATCTCTTCGTTCTCATCATCCGATATTGTTGGTAAGCTATTGGTGGTGCCGTTTAAAGTTGAGTCATTGGACATGCATGGGTCGATAGCAGCTTTTGCTTTTGACTGTGAACGAGTTTTGCGAGTTCGCAGCGTCATATTCTCGAAGAAATTCATATTTCTGATCCAGTGTATATAGAAAACTTATGTAGGTAATAGTTAATGGAGCTGCAAACACTTGAGATCAATATTTTACCTGTTATGTTGTAGATGTCGCATGTATTGTCTTGTCTTGGAGCATTCAACACTTTTGTAGGAACGTAAATTGCAACGTATTTTCACTTAAAGTATTTTATCATAAAAATGTTCACAAAATATAAAAAAAAGAATAATAAAAATATATCATTCACTAAGAAAGAATTACAATGTATCAATTGAATACTTTTTGGAATAAAGTCTTTGTAAACAAATCTTGAGAAAACCAAAAAGTAAAATTTTGTTTTGGTTGGGTTCGAACTCGGAACTCTTTACAGCGCAGTCATCTACTTCCGTGACGCGCCATTGAAGCGAATACTGACAGGCCGAAATAAGCGATTGTATTGTGCTATTCGATTAGAGAGTAAGAAAGTTCGTTTCTCTTTGTTGCAATTGGTTGAAAAATTTGCGTGATGCGTCTTTCACTTTTGAATAATGTTAACGGTACAGTTTATAAGGAAATTTTCGAATTCACTGTGTTTTAGATAATTATGTATTATTGTATCACTGTATTAATGTTTTATGAGTAATAATGCACTTTTTCGTTCAAATGTTGTGTACTTATCTGGATGCGTTGTTTGTTTGTAAACACTATTTGATGCTATTCCTTTAACACACTTTTATTTACACATCACTTGTGATATTGTTCTGCAAACGATAGACGATGGTTATTAGACATAAACTGACTGAAAAATTACACAATTAGACTTTAAAACAGGTGTTGAGTTTTTTTACGAATATTTAAATACGGAGCTAATGTTAACGTGACAACTAGCGCCACCTGATTTTTTATAGTGATGGCATCACTCGTGGTGGTAATTAGGTAAGTCCCCCAATCGTGAGTTAATTTGGTTATGCGGTTTGAACTCAGATTACGTGACGCATAATGATAAACTTTTATTTCAGCGCCACGACGATAAATATTGGCATAATTTATTATCAACGAAATGACGCATTAAACCAAGTATCAAGTCTTGTTTTTTTAGTTTTTGAAAAAACCAGGTAAATTGCAGCCCAACAATTACACATAACAGCCTGTTATCTCCGTAAGGTTAAGCAGAGGTGTACCTAACCTAATACTACACTCATTTTCCGCCAGTTATGTTGAAAATCCATGTAGTAGGGTACGAGCCTATTGGCATCAAGTTTTTGATGTGTTTACACAATGTTCAGATCAGTCACAGCTGTGATGATAACATTTGACTTACTAGGATATTTTTTTTAGGTAATCTCTTATCAGATACTTAGGTGTATGTATCGTAAAATACATACACCTATCTATAAAAAAAATCTAATGTAATTTATTAGGGGTGTGATTTTTATTTCACGATTTATGATGGTAAAGAAAGTTGTTCAGTATGGCGGTCTATACGACATCCTTGAATATCTGACGGGCGCTATATATGTTAATTTATGATAATTCCAAACATATATTATTAAAAAAAAAGAAAAAAAAAGTACAACCGAATTGAGAACCTCCTTCTTTTTTTGAAGTCGGTTAAACTACTACTTATATTATTAACTACCAATATTGGTAGTTTAATTCCTATATTTTGTTAACAGGTATATAATTGTTTGCAGTATGCGATCTCACTTAGATAAGGTGTTACGTTCATAACACGGACGGACATAGAATGGTGCGGTGTAGTGGGCAGACTGCTTTAGTCCTAAGTTACGTTCACAGCACGGATGGACATAGAATGGTGCGGTGTAGTGGGCAGACTGCTTTAGTCCTAAGTACCTAGCCTGTAACTATAGAAGGTATCTAACAATTAGTTAAGTTCAATAGTTTATCAAATTAACTCAAATTATTGGTTATAAGCTAGATCATAGTTATTTTATGTTTAACTGTTTATTGACAAATTAATATACCTATTAAACATACATATATTTTATGTAGGTAGGTAGGTAGGTACTTATAACATCACGCTTGATTTCCCTGAAGAGTTAGATAGAGGTGTAGGTACACTATACAAAGTGTAGTTTTCCAACCTCGTCAAAATTCAGGAGGTTGTCATAGAAGACCTCAATAATCAATATAAATTCCGGTACCTGGTCAATAATGATAAACACTGCTTTTTTTAATGGTTTTAATTTGACACTATTTCAGAATGAAGCCCTTTTCAAAAGAGAAGAATCACCCGTTTATCGAGAATAAACGTCTGCGTTTGTTTGTGTGTGTGAAAGCGCGGTTATAGGGCTAGTATTAGACGGGCCGCGTTTTAATACGGTGGTGTATACTTATCGATTTCCGATATCAAGAAGAAAATATAAAAAATTACCTACCCATTTTATTATAGATTCGGGTCGAGAATCATAAGCATAGTTACCTCCTTGAATTTGACGAGGATGCAAAGCAACACCTTGTAGTCCGAGTACTTAGTACCTCCATTTACGTTTCACGAGACGAGCCTATTGCCGTGACTCCGGGCTGGATGAGGATCAGGCCGAAAAGACCCAGTAAAACTTTGGCCGACCTAGGAATTGAACCTAGGATCGTACTCAGCAGCCGCGCTTTCCACCACGAATTTTACGATTTAAATATAATTGCTATAATTAAACAGTGTAAAAGGAGATAGGTACATTATCTACGGTTTATAAATTAATTAAAGTCAGAAACGTATGTTTTTTTTTTGCACTAAATTTTTTCCTATAATATAGGAAAAAATTTAGTGCAAAAAAAAACACGATCTAGTTCCTTCCATTTCCAAAAACCATTGTGTTGTCAACGTATTTCAATCTGAAGAGTTACGTCTACTTCCCACTAGATGTCGCTACCATACTAAACTTTATTCAAGTTCACGCGCATCTAACGCCATCTATGTGCGAGTAGCGCGTACTAGTAAACTGAAAAGTTATGAAACCGACTTGAGTAAAAAGTTTGTCCTATTGCCCGTTGCTTCCTGGTTGGTCGAGTGGGTCATGACGTCCTGGGTTCGATTCCCGGGTCGGGCAAAGTGTTATTAAGTTTTTCCATCAGGAATTTCTCCGTAACAGCCACGGATTTGTGCACGGTTGATGGCAATAAATAGGCTTAACCCCATTACATGCTACTGGAGAAATGTGGGTGCACTTTAAACCTCTGCTTATCCCTCCGATGATTTCAGGTGTGATGTTTGTTATGTTAATGCCCGTGCTTGAATAGAAAACAGACTTAAGTAGGTACCTATTCACCAGCAGATGTGTAAATAGCAGCTGCGATTTTTTTCATGCTTTTGCGTCAATAAAAACAGGACTTAGGTCGAACGTAATAGCTAAACGTTTCAGGCCGGGTATAGTGTTATTGGGGTTTTCCACTAGGAATTTCTCAGTAGTAGCCCGGAGTCAGAATTTGTGTTGGCAATAGGGTCGCCAACGATGGGTCATATGTTTGAATCCTATAAGTACCCATAACTGGCGAAATGTGGCTCCGTCTATTACCTATAGGCACAGCTCTGCTGAACCATTCGGGGATTTCAGGCGTGATTTTGTGTAGGTACCTGTGAAAGTCAAATTGCCAAATATAGTAGTGAAATGGTTGGTTATCTTACCTTGAAAAGGTAAAAGAGTGAATTTACAATTCATACAAGAACAAAACTTATCAGAAAACAAAATCTCAGATTCCGTCGTCTGTCTCCCAAAAAGTGCGTCACGACGGAGCAATTCTTTTGCCCAATTATAGCTCTTACACTGTTGTAATAAGGGCTATATCAGGGCGGGTCATCTCGGGTCAAGTCGTGACAATGATGTGACGGTTCAGCGAGATGCGTTGGGACTTGGAACTCTGCTTACCACAAAAGCGTGAGTGATTTACGATATAGAGAAGGTAAATGAGATTGTCGGTGTGTGTTTTGGGAATAAAAATGTGGCCTTCTGGCGATCGTAGATACTTATATTCACACTTAAGAAGCTTGTCTAACTATACTGTAGACACCAACGATACTAACACGACCATGGGTAAATAAAGCATGTAGATTTAGTAATAGTAATAGTAATATCGCTGGACATTACACACAGCGCCATCTAGTGCCACACTAAGCAACGAGGCTTGTGTCGTGGACACTAGATAGTTGATATACTACATAGATACTTTTTGTTTGTAAATACATACTTATTATACATATAAACATCCATGACTCGGTAACAAATGTCTATGCTTATCACACAAACACTTGCTCCTACCGGGATTCGAACCCGGAACCCTATGAACGTAAGGCAGCCTCACTACCGCTGCGCCATTCGGGTCGAGTTTAAAAGCTGAGAGGCACGTGTGTTTCTCGTTAACGTGATAATGTTTTTGTTCTGGACCATATCTGGGAACTTTCTAGTTACGGAGATAATGAAGGTCAAAGTTCCAACTTTTTCACTATTTTTTTTTCTTACAAGATTTAAATACGATAAAGAAAAATTTGGTATGTCAGTGGCAAACATTTTTGTCTGTCACTTGTTATCGTTGACAATGTTAGAGAAGACTTTTTCTAGCCCCCAAAGGAGTGGTAGCATTTTTTTTTTAGGCCCCCGAGGATAGCGTCGCACCATAGAGTATATAACCATCTATAGTCTAGTCTAGTTATAATTATAGTCTTTGCGTCGCAGTCAAGCAAAACTGTCAATAACACAGTTCGAACAAAGAACTTTTCAGTACAATCGGTCAATCGCTCCGTAGTTGTTCAGTGTGTTTTTATTACAGTACAATTTAAGAATCACTATTTTGTGTGATTCCTTCTGGACTAATCTGATTGCTCATTCCCTAGCATAGCAAACATGTATAAACATACCTATTGTACGTAAGAACTAGCGACCCGCCCCTGGTTCAAGCAGCTTTTACGACTTTACAAAACATCGAGACACCTATAATACATGTAAGTTTAATATGAATGTACCATACATAACTAAATCCATTAGATCGTGAAGAAGATCACATCAAAATTGGTTGCGTGGTTTCAAATAAGACCGCGATCACACAGAGACTCTAAAATCGTCGCTAATTAAAGTTTTTTTAAATTTACTTATTGCAATTTAACACCTTTCTATAGGTACAAGTCTTACCAAGGGGTGTCGTATTGTCCTGTACTAACTGGGTTGTGGAGGTCAGATAGGCGGTCGGTCCATGTAAAATACTGGTATTCAGCTGCATTCGGTTAGACTGGAAGCCGATCCTAATATACCTACAAGGTGTAGTTTTGCAACCTCGTCAAAATTCAGGAGGTTGTCATAGAAGACGTTAATAATCAATATAAATTACGGTACCTGGTCAATAATAATAAACGCTGCTTTTTTAGATCTTTTAATTTGACATTATTTCAGAATGAAGCCCTTTTCAAAAAAGGAGAATCACCCGTTTATCGAATAAACGTCTGCGTTTGTTTGTGTGTGTGAAAGCGCGGTTATAGGGCTAGTATTAAACGGGCCGCGTTTTAATACGGGTGGTGTACAATTATCGATTACCGGTATTAAAAAATATATATAAAAAATTACCTACCTATTTTATTATTGATTCGGGTCGAGAATCATTAGCATAGTTACCTCCTTGAATTTGACGAGGATGCAAAGCAACACATTGTAGTTGGATAGAGGCTAGGCAGATGATAACATACATAGGTACAATGTAGGCAATTCTATTAGTCATAAGCCTACACAATAAGTAGATAATACAGTACATCATTCTGAAAAGAAACTCCTGTTTCCTACAAAACCGCATTACCTACACGGTCAAAATGTATGGAACACCAGATTTTTTTTGGCGTTCAGAGTGATGTACTGAATTCGTGGTAACCGTTTTAACGATGGTGTCCGTTCCACTCGGTATAGATAAATAAAAAAGATGCACTTCAACAGACCCTCCAACATTCCAGACATGGAGACATTAAACACAGGATCAATCCATCCCAGAAAAAAAATAATCGTCGCAGGATGCATTATTCAATTCAAATCATTCATTTCATTTCGGTAGGGCCACTTACATCAAATTGTTTGGTCCGCAAGCAAATATTTTCAAAACAGGGGTCCAGCTGCCATTGTCAAATTGACCGAATGATTGTCGGGGGACCGAATGAATGAATGGGATGTATGTATTGTTGGATTAAAGTATTTTAGGGGAAACTGTACGGTTGACATTCGTTTTGGTTAGTGATATTTGGGTAAGCTCTTGATTTTTGTTGGGTGCCATTTCTTTGTAAGTTTGAGCAGAAATTATGAGACATTTAGTTGCTGTTTTATCTTTAAATCGATTTAAAGGATTGCTGTCTTCCGTTTTACGAAATATTTTTCAGTTATTATTATTGAAACATGAGATTTAAGAAACTATAGACCCCTCTATACTGTGTTAAATCTCTGTGTTATATCTATGTGAAAACATTTCATAAAAAACCATAACATAACAACACGTCTGTAATTCCCGAAGGGATAGGCAGAGGCCCACCTAATGGTACACCCACATTTCGCCAGTTATGTTTAAGTCGTTTGTAATAGGGGGCGAGCCTATTGCCATCAACCGGGCAAATCAACAAATCAATCAATCTGGAAAAATCCAGACTTCGTGGCTGCTGAGAAATTCTTGATGAAAAAACCCAATAACACTGGCCGACCCACCATTGGTTGCGGAAAGCAACCAATGGGCTCTTGCAAGTAGAATATTTTATTGGCTTTGTCCCATCTAGCGTAAGTATTTTAAAGGCCTTTTGGTTACACCGGAGCACGCTTGTAGGAGAAACTGATGGAAGTCTGTAATTCCAGCATTATTAGACACAACTTTTCAACAACAACGATTCTATTTTTCCACAGACCAAATTACACCTATAAAAAAACGTTTTTGAAGTCGGTTATTTTTTTTGCAAAAACGTTTTTATTTTACCCGTTTTAGTTATCGTATCACACACAAATCCTTGTCATGTATCAATTTCGCAATTTCTTTTACTTGGATGACATATTTTTTCCACCTATTTTGATTTAAAAACCAAACTGCTGAACTGATTTTGATGAAGTTTCTATGGGACCAATCAGGAAGTAGATCCATTCAGATAAAAGAATAATTTTTCAAATCGGTTCATAAATGACGAAGATATGAGGTAACAAACACAAAAAAAAACCGGTCAAGTGCGAGTTGGACTCGCGCACCGAGGGTTCCGTACAAACCTGTGGGTATATAACTTTTTTTTATATGACGAAACTAAAAATTTACGGTTTTCGTAATTTTTCCTATATCTGTACTATAAGACGTGACTTCGTACAAAATTTCAAGATTCTAAGTTCACGGGAAGTACCCTGTAGGTTTTGATTCCCGTGCGAGTTTCGAAAATTTGCGGAAATTTGCGGCCTAAGTGGCTGTATCTTTTGATTGCGTTGACTTAGAAGGTTGATTTTTCTACAGCTTCCAGGGACAGTAGAACTAAGTATCATATAGAAATTTCAGTTTGATACCTCCACGCGTTCCTGAGAAAAACGGTCTTGACAGACGGACGGACGGACGGACGGACGGACAACAAAGTGATCTTATAAGGGTTCCGTTTTTTCCTTTTGAGGTACGGAA
Organism: Standfussiana lucernea; assembly: GCA_964057025.1. Lineage (NCBI taxonomy): Eukaryota > Metazoa > Arthropoda > Insecta > Lepidoptera > Noctuidae > Standfussiana > Standfussiana lucernea. Next base: position 3,863,088 of record OZ059805.1, read on the forward strand.
CCCTAAAAATACAACCGAATTGAGAACCTCCTCCTTTTTTTGAAGTCGGTTAAAAAACACCCCAATTCACACAACCGTTTCAACAAGCATAAAAACACTTAATAGAGCGGACATTGGGAATATTTTCATACAAAAATTTTGACATACGAATGCTACCTGACAAGCGGGTGTATGACACTAGCAGTAACAAGTACCCATCAAATAAAATTACGATTTTCTTCGTCTTGTCCCTTCAATCGCTCGTAAATATTTGAAAGTCTTTGAACAAGCCTATTTATGTATATAATATCAATGTATGTAAACGAAAAGGTATTTTTTGTACTGTAACGTAACGCTGCCCTATTTAACCCAAAGGTTGACTGGTAGAGAATGCCTTGTGGCATTAAGTCCGCCGATGTACCACTCTGTTCATGAAGCTTAAATTAATAAACAAGCTCCAAACTCTAAATTCCGATTTCAACAACCCAAAAACAAATGCCAGTCGCCACAATATTCACTACATACAGCCTACCTATACTTACACACAAATTGATGGACAACCAAAATTCGAACCCACAGCTTGACTACCCGAAACCCCATTCATCAGTGTTTTTGCTCTCAATAAAGACGGTTGTCCCCTACACAATACATTTGTGGAAGACGCCAGTGATAAATCTTTGCGGCACAGGTGAGAGGCACGATCAAAGGAAGCGGTACCCTTTGTAACGCCCCCACCCCGTAGACGCTTGTCAATATTTGCATGTAAGGTAAATAAAGTTAAAAGATCTTTAAATTGTGTTGATTGAGATGTTCAGATGGAAGGATGGATATCACTTGCTGGTTTTTACGTTTGATGATAGAATAGGCCTGCATCGTTGGACTAGCGGTCGCCATCGCGACTGCTGAACATGAGACCCTGGGTTCGTTCCCGGGTCGGAAATAGTTATTGGGTTTTTCGATTAGGAATTTCTCAGTAGCAGCCACGGAGCCTGGATTTGTGGCCGGCTTGCCGCCTATTACATAGGACTTAAACATAACTGGCGAAATGTGGGTGTACTATTAGGTAAACCTCTGCCTAACCGGAATAGGAGCATTATAAGCATAGATAAAATCTGCCTATAAACTAACCCAGAGCCGGACACAGGCCAGACCTGCTCTCTGAGTGAAAAGGAGTTGAATATAACCGGCCACACGAGTCCATTACGGGTTGGTGGATATTACTTCTAGCAAATTGAAGGAATGAAAAACCTATCGCAAACTACTCCCTGATGACGTTTAAGTTTTTAAGCAACCCACTAAAATCTCGATTGTTAGGGAATCACCATTATTCATGCCTTTTCCACATGGGGGTAGGCAGAAACCACAGAAGGCCACCTGCTACGATCCTTACATACTCCTTTTGCCTCGTCCACGGTCATACATCTGGTCATACACGCACGCCTGTAGCGAGCACTAGACACCTGACCTTTCTGAAAAACATCACCAATGTGGTCACTGTATGTCCTTTTAGGGATCTCGGTCGTTTTTTTTTACTCGACTGCGCCAGAAGTAGGGTTGTGTTTTTGGAGAGTATGTATGTATGTATGTATGTATAATTATAATTGTTGCGTTGTATAATTGTCTGCGGCCTGAACAGCTCGATGGATTTTAGCTAGAGAGGTGTCGTTAGATTCGTATTTACTGTAAGAGTGACACTGGGTATAACAAAATAAAAAAAAAACAATATGGCGGATATTTGGCGCCAAATTCAAATGTTTGGCACGCTCTGCAGCCTGAACGGCTCGATGGATTTTAGCTTCAAAGGTGTCGTTAGATTCGTATTAATTGTGACAGTAACACCGGTTATAAATTTTGAATCAGAACACAACACAAGCTGGGAGGACCTCCACGCGGTGAAGGCGGTAAAAATTTGTTTGGCTAATCGTCTGCGAAATCTTTCATATTTGTGAAATAAAAAGCTGGAAATAAAAAAAAAGTACTTTTTTATATAGTACATAAAAACCATCACGCTAGTTATGTTTAAGTCACATGGTAAGGAGGCGAACCCATTGCCGTATATCGGACCCAAAACCAGACTCCGGGCAACCAATGATAATTCGTGCCAACACTTGCCGATCTGGCGATCGAACCCAGAACCTCATAATAAGCAGTAGCATTTAGTTAGCGACATCCAGACCAATGAAGCAGTTTTTTTATTGTCATCTTCCAATAATGGATAACCAGGTGACACATCAAGGGTCACCTCCAAACATCGCGTGCTTCTCAAACGAGCCGCCTTTGACACGGAGTGACGACACAATGATCACGCAGCATCATCGCTGGACCACATCCGACTAAAGTGCTCTAATGAGGCCCAATCATTGACAAAAAAAAAACGAACCTTTTCAACCGTTTTCGACCGATTTGTTGCTTTTGGTAAACGCAAACTTATTTTTACACCCTACATTTTTACCCTTAAACTTTATGTTAAAGTCAGAGGGTCCGTTTTTGGAGTTCGGTTGGTTTATAATCAGTTTATGTTAAGTTGGTGATTGGTAAGAAATTAATCTGTTCGCCTCCGTTTGCAAGATGTCGTCTTTGTATTGTTGTTATATTCGTAATATAAAGAATCTGCGGTTTTCATCTGTTTTTGTGTATGTTCTGGTAAATTGTTAGTATTAATCGGATTTGCAAATTATAGAGGAGATTGTTCTGTATGACATATTTAAGAAATAAAGGGACTCCATGGTATAGTCTATACTTTGAATATAGATATGTTTTTCAGTTAGTGGCTGAGTTAGAAAATGTACCTGATTGTTTTCTCAAGACTTAAGTTCCCTATACACACTAGGTCGAGTTATGATACTTTTCCACTCGAGCCACCAACTTATGACAGAACTTAATAAAGTGCCCCAATTGCTTACCACATTTGTTTACCTATTTAACACAATCCGAAGGGTTGTCAAAGAAGTTCGCAATTCGTTGATTCTCACGTTTGAAAAACATCCTCTGCTTCGGAGCGTGTATCACACAATGAATAATTATACTTAGCACTCGTGTTGTAAATGTGTCAAGGCTCACCCTCACTTGGAGCATTCGCCTATAATATACCAGTGAGACCATCATCGTAATATACCATCAGGTTCTGGTGATACATCCATGAATGAGGAGTACCGAGCGTTATGGTGCGCAAACTGTATACAAATTCGAATATTAGATTTTTTTATCATTTGCCAAGCCTTTTCTTAACTATGTTGGGGTCGGCTTCCAGTCTAACCGGATGCAGCTGAATACCAGTATTTTACATGAAGCGACTGCCTATCTGACCTCCACAACCCAGTTAGTACAGGGTGATAGATATGATACCGCTTGGTTAACTGGCTGTTAGACTTTCGGGCCACTGACCACCTGTTACTGTCAAAGATGTGCAAATGACAGCCGGAACCAACGGCTTAACGTGCTTTCCGAGGCACGGAAGAAACTCGGTATGTATGGGTGGTCACCCATCCACGGGCCAACCCAGGCAAGCGCGGCTTAACCTGACGATCGACCCGAGCGGCTGTTATTATTTAGCCACGAGCTCCTCTCTTCACGAATCTTGGATTGTGTGCGCCATTACGTAATTACCACACAACCCCCTAACTCCATTATTCTATTTTCGCATCCCATAATTATTTAATTCAATTAAAAAAATAACAACAAAAACGTCTTATTTTATACGACATTTGTCACAAGACTGTTATGTTCTTTGACGACTTATTAATTTACTGTAACTATGGGGTCTTTTGTACCCCATCATAATTGTTGGCAACTGTCTCCTATGGTAATAATGAAGTCTGTCCGTTATTCTGGTTTAAATATAAACAATACGTGGTTGTAAGAATTGTGCCAACTGTCGTATGATATTTGATTGGCGAAGATGTTGCCCCATGTTGTATGTAAAGTAAAAGGTGTTTTTTTTTCAAGATGGCTGTCACTTTTACTGGAGGAGCTCTTAGCTAAATAATAACAACCGCTCGGATCGATCTTTAGGTTAAGCTGCGCTTGCCTAGGTTGGTCCGTGGATGGTGTGTTGGACCTTTTACATACCGAGCAAAACACGCTCGCTCCATGTAAAATACTCGTATTCAACTGCATCCAGTTAGACTGGAAGCCGACCCCAACATAGTTGGGAAAAGGCTAGACAGATGGTGATGGTTACATTTATTGAATCTATACTAATATTATAAATGCGAAAGTTTGGATGGATGGATGGATGTTTGTTACTCAATCACGCCAGAACGGCTGAACGGATCTGGATGAAATGCACAGATATGGTTTATAGTTTGGAATAGCACATAGGCTACTTTTTATCCCGGTAAGACGATCCCGTGGGTCAATTATTGAACCACCACCCACCACGCGAGCGAAGCCGCTGGCATTAGCTAGTGTCACATAGATTCATTTCTTTAATGTACCCTGCTGGCTCTTGTCTTTTAGAAGGACTGTTGTAATGCACCTCACGGGTCTAGTTCGGGCTGGTGGGTGTCACAGGTCTTAAAATTTTTGACTATAATACATGCTGGTTTCCTCACGATGTTTTCTTACACCGTTTTTACAGCAGTGGTTATGAAATTAATTACACAAAGTAAATTCCCTGACTGGGTTCGAAAACATAACCACTCATAGGTAAGTCAGAGAGAGGTTTTGCCACCGGCAAACAAATGGTCTTAAAAGTCTAACAAGATCGCAAACGTTAGTTTTAGTAATGACCTTTAATAGGCAGTCGATAGCTACAAATACTTGCGAAGATGTAAGCCAAACAATACAAAGGAGACACGAACTTATTACCTACATTTTCAGATCCCCTTCATTTATGGGGAACCTCTTTTTCTACCACCAAATCACCCCAGACAATGTATAATCAATTTTCCCCAAAAAATACAAGTAACAAAAAATCTACACGCACGCGATATTATTTACTATTGTAAAAAACAGCCCAGTCTTGGGGTAAAGTTTTTTGTTCCCATAATTAGTAATTGGCACGTATCGTGTGGTTGCAGGACTGCGCTTGCGCAACACAAATTGCGGTTAAAGTCATCATTTGTCGAACATATGGTAAGTAACGGATCCTGGAGTATTGTTTGGTTGTTGGCATTGTCTGGTGGGACTGGAGGTACCGGTTAAGTTAAGGATGTTTCGCCACTTGAATAAAGGACATTGGGAAGAAACGTCCCCAACAATCATTCGAAGCGTTTGGTAGGTACGATATTTTTTTAGGTTGTCGACACTCTTCATATATGTGGGCTGGAATATTTATAACCTAACTTTTTAACTAAAAATCCCATTGATTTTCCAATTGAGAAAGACTTTTAGACTCTTTTTCTGGATTCTTTTAAGCATGCCACATTGAATCCTATGAGTGTTGGAGGGTGGGGACCGGGTCCATACAAAATCCCCCATAGTCCTTTCAAAGAGGTTACCAAGAAACAAAATGAAAAGGGAGACAAGGCAAAAGATGGGAAGACGAGCTAAAACTAACTGCGGGACCAAACAGGAGAAGGGTTGCTACAGACAGAAATCAATGGAAGATGGTAGGGGATGCCATGTCAGGAGGCACACTGAACTAAGAGATATCCTGTAAATACGATTTATTGTAACCAAGAAAATTTAGAATAAAAGGCTTTATTATTAATTAAGATGCATGTTACAATATCATAAGGCATATCATAAGACATAAGGTGGCAGAAGAACAGCACTATACGGTTCAGTAGGTAACCTTCAATCTGCTGAGGGACGTTGGATTCGTACGTCGTGTATTTACGAACTACGAACACCGGACTTTGACAGTGTGTCCGCTGTCCACAGTGAGTGCGCAGTTTGACCGTTTAGTTCTGTTCAAACTTCATGGTGACTCGGAAGTTAGCTGCAAGTGATGGTCTGCGCAGGTATAACGGTTAAAACTCGGCAGCTCGGGACATCAACACAAACGTAAACCTGCGCAGAACACAAGTTTAGGTATCAGCGAGGAGCAGAGGACGCATCGTCTTGACTGTATAATGCGCAGACCGTCACTCGCAGCTAACTTCCGAGCCGCCATAAAGTTTGAACTGAACTATTCTAAACCTTACATTCTTTCATTCAGTGATAGACCAGGCACGACCACAACCGCTGAGTTAAGAAGTACCTAAGTATGAGATTTTGCAAAGAAAAGTGAGGACTTAGGGTTAAATAACCCATTTAGGTAATTTATTTTCAAAAATCCAAAAGAGATTAGGGTTTGTTTGAAGTTCGTCATTTTCGTCGACGATAGGAATTCCTTCGGGCCCTTAACTTCTAATAATATTAACTCACATTTTTCCAGTAATGAGACCAAATCAGCGTATTGACTCCACTACCCGATCTTTGTAGACCTCGTGCTAAACTACACCACCTTATTTTCCCAGCAATAAAGTCCAAATTCGTATGCAAAACGAGTCAATCAGCGATATCCTGCGGGGATTCATCCAATAGGCGCTGATTTACAAAACGAATTACGAATGGGTACTGATGTTCGTTACTGTAACTCGATTTTATACAATTTGTTCGGAAATCATAATATTGAGTTTGGATTGGATGCAGGCTAAACGTGTGTTATTGAGGTAGTATTATACATGGCCATATTTAATAGCTAGTGAAACTTCTTAGACTCGTGACGGGCATACCTTGACATGATAAAACAAAAACAGCATTTTTTTTTGTTCAATCATTTTTAGATATGACACGTCCGTCTGCAGTTTCGCTAGCTAATTAAATTAATGACCTTGTGGATGGATGATCACTAAACAGTGTGACTAGTAATTATTAGGCAAGAGTGCCTAAAATAGTGGAATTCTCTTTAAAAAAAATCGTAGATTTCGTATTTCTACAACGAGTTTCAACACATTTTCGATAGCTTATGTCATCTTATACATTTGAACAACTTGATCGAAATCGTTATCTAATTTGCAAGACCCATTTGAGAGAAGAGGGTGCTTTTGCTATATGACCTCACTGAGACATGGGCTCATATTTTTTCTTTGACATTTGCTCTGATAGCCTCTCTACAAAGTGTACCAGGAAGGTGTGGTCATATTTGAGAGTCTAATAAAAATCCACTGTTCCGTACAATTCTTCAATTCCTACTCGACCCAAATGTATGGGACGGCTGAGATTTTTTGGCAGTTTTGCTGGTGGTCCCATGAAAAAAGTTGTTCAGTCTGATGGTCTGAATCACACCCTGAAATATGACCACACCTATAACTTATATTAACTTATTGTTTATTGTAAACAGGGTGAATCAAAAGTTTGAACGAGTTAACACCACAAAATCCCCAATCAAATGATTCTTCTAACTTAATATCACTACACTGTAAACAGGAGTATTAGAGAGTAATACAAAAGACATACAGCAAATCATAAAAATCGTTATACCTACATGCTGGAGACCGCGTAATGAAGGCTGATAAATTATTTGATAAAGATAATTTAGCTCCTCGTTACAGAGTCAGAATGGCTGGAAGTGGCTGCATTTTATCAGCATCTGCCTGCCTAGCCTTTTTTTAACTATGTTGGGGTCGGCTTCCAATTTAACCGGGTGCAGCTGAATACCAGTATTTCACATGGAGCAACTGCCCATCCGACCTCCACATACCACTGAGTACTGCTAAGCTGAAGTGAGACTGTGCTCGCCTCGACTGCCGAATGACCAATGAGCTGTTGGCCAAAATTAGCAGTATATTGTGAGCCCTGACATAGTCAGAAGGCGTCGTGGCAGACCTCATAGAAGCTGGCGGGGCGAGCTGGACGTAAACAACCACCAGAGCCACCACCGCTGGTTGTTGTTTTTGTAAATAACAATACTATGTACAGTCACCAAAACTTGAATCTGACCATCGTAAGGGCTACTCTTAATTGCAGCGCCAGGCCGCTATAAACGTTAAAAACTTGATCTTCCTTTGTCCTTTTTTGTCTGTTTTTTTCATGTTTGCTACTCTACTGTTGTTCCTTACTTTTGGCCTTTAATTGACCAGTAACTGCTATTAAATTTTCTTAGGAGCGTGAGGCTTAAGTTCAGCAATAAACAGATATAGGCTACTGATGACGATGTTGTTTCTTTAAGCCTATTTTCAACATTCTTAACTTTTTAATCAGACACTTTATTTAATATATCTACTTTTTTATGTTTTTTTTTTCACCCCTGGCGATTATTGCTATTTTTATATTACTATGATAACCCGTGGACAGCGTCGTGGGTTACATTATTAGCAAAATGCGAATACTGTTACACTAGTTTTAAGTTTTCATAATGTAACTGTTTGCTGTTTCTCTTAATAAAAAATAAAATAAAAAATATCTCAATCAACTCATCGTATTGCAATGAACAGACAAAATCATACATATAGACCTAAACTTACTCCCTTCTCCCATAAGGGTATGTATATACTACAGAACACCACCAGTCGATCTTTACATATTCCTTTTGCTTCATCCACATTCATACATTTAGTCATACACGCACGCGTTACGAGTACTCATCTATACCTACTTAATATTATAAAGCTGAAGAGTTTGTTTGGTTGAACGTACTAATCTCAGGAACTACTGGTTCGAATTGAAAAAATATTTTAATGTTGGATAGCCCTTTTATCGAGGAAGGATATAGGCTATATAACATCACGTTGCGACCAAAAGGATCGGAATATTAATAAAAAATGTTATGCAGACGTAGTTGCGCGAGTCAACTAGTCACCAATAAAAGTGTAGCTCAAGTAGATTCATTAAAAGGCTAATTATGACCACCCAACCCACTAAAAAGGTCAGTGTATGTCCTTCTAAAAAAGTTTAAATAAATAAAACTGTTGCACCATCCAGCAAACGCAACCCCGTTACCCACCCGCTATAACATCTCCAACAAACAGTGTGCTCAAACGAGAGCAGTGTATGTCTGTATGTCCCGGATCGACGCAATTCAATAAGGGGTGGTTCGACTGATTGCAATCAACCCTCTGTACGTGAGTCGAAAGTATCGGCGTAATTTCACTGGTTTCAATAATTATGCATTTTATTTTTTTGTTGGCAGTCTTACCAATGGGTATCGTATTACTCAGTACTAACTGGGTTGTGAAGGTCAGATAGGCAGTCGCTCCATGTCTTCTGAATCGTGTGGTTAGTGCCTAACCTGCTGTCAGAGTTTTCATGCCGCCCATGAGCCTCTGACTCGGCTTTACATGCCGTCGAAAAATATCTCCCAGACATGCTGGTTTAATCGCGATGTTTTCCTTCACCGAAGCAAGTGATAATTATACAATACGTACATGATTCCGAAAAACCAGAGGAGGAGGGAATCGTGCCTTGGGTTTGAACTTGTGATCTACGACTTGGCAGTGCAACGGTCACACCACTAGGCTATCCCTGCTCCTTGTGCAATACTGCTATTCAGCTGCATCCGGTTAAGACTGGGAGCTGACCCCACCATAGTTGGTAAAAGACTAGGCAGATGACGATTATTATTTTTGGCTGGGATTTGGCTTGTTGTTACCTAAAGCGACCTCTGTTGAAAAAGTACTTAACAGATATTTGCTTGGATGTTAAAACAGCGGTGGTTCAAATCTGAAAAATAACTTCCTGACGATTATAAAATTGCAATTGCCGCCGGCACTTGTTCAATTGTACACATGGTGCAATTGATTCCTGTGGAAATGACCCAAGGATTCTGTCGAACAAATCATCATCTTACATTATGAACTATATAACAAATACATAAAGCTATCTCGCCGCAGCGCAAACCTGCTACGGCTGCTACCACACAAAAAGCTATAATATTTCAAGCTCCATTCAAAGCTAAGCTACAATTAATGGCGGCCAGTAATATAATAAACTTCATAACTAGAAGGTTTACTACCGACACGGGATGTTAATACGGCCGCCATAGCTTCTACATGCCGCTGCGAGTTCAAGAAACTTGTGCACGCGAATGAATTTCAATAACAGAAATAGAGTAAGCCTATATTTTTAGAGAACCTTCATCAAGAATGAATTGCGGAATAAAAAGAAATCAGTTTTTTACTAAATAAGTACACTCATACACACGACTTTTTACCCGACTGCGCCAGAAGGAGGGTTATATTTTTCGAGAGTATGTATGATGTAGGTATAATTGTTTGGCACGCTCAGCGGCCTGAACGGCTCAATGGATTTTAGCTTGAGACGTGTCGTTAGATTCGTATCAATTGTGAAAGTGACACCGGGTATAAATTTTGAATCAGAACACAACATAAGCTAGCAATACCTCCACGCGGTGAAGGCGGTAAAAATTTGTTTGACTAATCGTCTGCGAAATCTTTCACATGTGTAAACAAAAAAGCTAGAAATAACAAAAAAGTTATTAAAAAACCCGACTGCGGTAAAAAACCCAAGTAAAAAAAAACACTAATTTGAGTACGAAAATATAAAAATGGAATGGCTCCCGCCTGCTTCCAACTTTTTAAAATTTTAAATGTGCTTGTTCTTAGCTTTTCAGGGATTTTTTTAACTTAAGATTTCAACGCAGTCGGGTTTTTTAGTTTTTTTAATAACTTTTTTTTTTTCGATGAAAAGTACGCAGAAATTACAGAACGCCACCTGCTATGTAATCCTTTTTCTTTGTATAGATAATATTTATTAAAAATTATAAACATAATGAAATTATGCAGTATTCCCATTTGAGCATCCATCACTATGCATATATTATGAAGCTTGGTGCTCAATCGGGAATACCTTTGGTGCTCTTAAAATCGGTGCTCAAATGGAAATTATATTCAGGAAAATAAAATGAAATGTTGTTTATTTCTATAAGTAAATTTTCCAAGACATAAATGATCCCCGAGTAGAAATACCCAAAATCTTCATTTTGTTGTAGAAATATTTACACATACCTACCTGCTTTAAAGCACCCCACAGATACGGCTGCGTATGCTGTTGATCTTTGTCGACTTCTCAAGAATTTAGGCCTTTTCTTCAAATAAAACATAACATTACGCCTGTAATTCCCAGGGTTGCTGTAAGGGTTAGGCAGATGTGCACCTAATAATACACCCACATTTCGCCAGTTATGTCCCATGTGATAGGGGGCGAGCCTATTGCCATCGACCAGGAACAAATCTAGATTCTGAGACAGCTATTGAGAAATTCCTGACGGAAAAACCCAATGACACTTTGCCCGACCTGGGAATCAAGCCTCATGCTCAGCAGTCGCCGAATAAAATTTAAGCTTATTCCATCATTATCGTCATCAGAAAGTCATTACGAGTATACGAGCAATCATTACCACCCATGCTTAAATAAAAAACTTTTTTGCAGAAAAATAACCAACTTCCAAAAAAAACACAAAAAAGTGGAAAATAACTTTACTTTCGGAAGTCGGTGGCAAAAAAGTCAATGAAACAAACAATAGTCACCGACTTATGAAAGTAAAGTTATTTTCCACTTTATTGTGTTTTTTTTTGGAAGTCGGTTATTTTTCTGCAAAAAAGTTTTTATTTTACCCTTTTTAGTTATCGTATCACACACAAATATCCTTGTGATTTCGCAATTTCTTTTACTTGGATGACATATGTTTTCCTGCTATTTTGATTTAAAACCCTAACTACTGAACCAATTTTGATGAAATTTCTATGTGACTAATCGGGAAGAAAGAAGTATTTATAAAATTGGTTCATAAATGACGAAGATATGAGGTAACAAATAAAAAAAATACAACCGATCTGACAACTCCTCCTTTTTTGAAGTCGGTTAAAAAATAACGAAGTATCTTTTGTATTTAGAAAATAATTAGCTTTGGTAGGCCCATTCAAGCCGTAATACAGTTGTAAAGAAAATCTATATTTATAGCACGATATGCTAATAGGGGAAGTTTCTCCCCACCATTATTTTTCACCATGAAACAACATTGTCACACTCAGCAGAGCAAAAACTAGTGGCACGCCGTCATTATCCAGTGGGCGTGCCGAAGAAACCCAAGGAAACCATGATAATACACTCTATCTTGAAGAAGTTAGAGTTTGAAATAGAATAGTGGCTGTTTGTGTACATGTTCGGTGTTTATGTACCTAGAAGGTAATGTATGTGGGAAAACGTGTCGATGGCCATTTAAGTTTAGTGTTAAGAATATATATTTTGGAGCTGAAAAACTAAACAATTTCATGGAATATTTTGTTTTTTTTTTCCTATTTAAACCAACATTGGGTCTCTAAGAAAATACAAATAAGACAACAGCTAAACTGTTCGATATAACATGAAAAACCAAAAAATATTTAAGTACAAAATATCTTTCTAAATTCATTCAAGAAAAACATTCTCCACGTTAAAATATTTGTGAAAATGGTGTCTCCCGATAGAGAAAAGCTAAAAAACAAGAAATTAACAGGTACGTTTCAATGACATGACAATGAAACGCCAAAAGAACCATGACGCCCTATAAATGACGTTTAATCATGCCGCCATATTTCTTTTCGGCCAGCCACCAATTAATTCCAATGTACTCACACGATACCTTGCCGAAATCGCATACTTGTGCATAAAAAAGTACATAACATGCTTTATGCTAACTAAAAAGGTAGTGATGTTCATTTAAATCATTATGGCCCATACTTTGTAACAGTTTGGGAGGTATAAATGCCATGTAGTGTGCCTAAAATAGAAGTTACGTTTTTATTTTACAGTTACTTTGATTTACGATTTTGTGTTGGGTCATAAAATAAAGTTAAAAAAAAAAAGAAACGATGGATGGACTGTGTGAAGGGCGATATACTCGTAATACAAGAAAGGAGGTGACATGATGAATATTAGAGAAGTATGGAAGAAGACATGCTGCGCAGACCTAAAATGAATTGGGATAAGGGCAGGAGAGTGATTAAACCATAGAGTTTAAAAGTGCAACTATTGATAAATGATAAATGATATTTATTTTACAAATAGGTTTTTACAAACACTTCTACACGTCTTCCTTTTTAAAACTAGATGAGGCCGGTGTTTCGTATCTGACTACTCTGAGAAGAAACAGTCGAAACAAACTCAGAGGTCATAGTCTCTTTTAAGGTCCAGACATAATCCATTCTATTTGTTTGTAGGGACATCTATACATATAATAAAATTGTAACAGGCCGATGTCTGCATATTGAAGATATTGAAAAAATACATATATATGTATATGGGGTGTCTTTATTAGAGCAGCAGAAGCCAAAACAAAAGTTTTTAGAATGTTTTTCTGTCTGTCTGACTGTTTTTCTGTCTGTATGTTTGTACGTGCATCACGCAAAAACTACTGCACGGATTTGAACGCAGTTTTCACCGCTCTGCTGCTAGATGCTTAACTAACTATATACGCTAAATTTTACCTTTTTTTTAGATTCTAAATACCACGCGTACGAAGTCGTGGGCAAATGCTAGTGTACAATAAAGATGTGATGATCCATTGAGTACCAGTGTCACCAATGTGATATTTAATTCATAAATTTACTTTCTAAGTTTATCTTGGACATGACTGATATCGGAGAAGGAAAAACATCGTGAGGAAACCTGGACTTATAATTATGAATGTAAGTCTGTAAACGCCAACCCGTCTTGAGCAAGCGTGGTGATCAACGCGTGCCGTATCTGGATGAAAAGAAGCCGTTACCTTGCTGGAAGGCAATAATTAAAGAACATTGTAGAATCTGACTGCCTCGTTGTGTGTGTGGTCGGAAGCGAGACTGCTGAGCATGAAGTCCTGGGTTCGATTTCCGGGTCGGGAAAAGTGTTTTTGGGTTTTTCCATCAGGATTTATGCCCGGTTGAAGGCAATAGGCTCGCCCCCTATTACAATGATGGGACTTAAAACATAACTGGCGAAATGGGGGTATTCTATTAGGTACACCTCTGCCTAACCCTTCGGGGAATACAGGCTTGATGATGTTATGTAGAATCTTCAACACTCAACTCAGGAGAGTTGAAATCCCATCAATGTCACAATATTTAGCCATTCACTTCGATGTCTAACCTAGTGTTGTTGAAAACGGCCAGTCAGGGAAAAAATCTAGTTCTTCAACTAAATTGGACTTTAATAGTGTGCGAACGTAGCCGCCACTGTAATTAGTGTAAATGCGTTTCGACCTTAAAATACTAATTAATGATAGCCATTACCGATACCTAGACGAAGGAAAAAATCCGGCGAAGTACGACTTCGGACACGCGCATAAGGGTTCCGTATTTTCCGTACCACCAAAATTGCGACGCAGATCTCAAATGATGTGCTATGCAACCTTCACGTAAACAATTTATTACAGACCTAGGGCTCTTGCCGGACAATAATCTAGCTATATGCTCATATTGTACTGAATTTAACCTAACCCTTCAAACATTACAGTCGTGATGGTATGTACTGAATTAAAACACATAAAAAACAAGCTCGTTTTTAAGGAAAAGACAAAAGCACGCATTTCTGTGCATGAAAGGTTGCTGTATTTCATCTTAAGACGACGGAACCATAAATAATGTCCAATTAATAAGGTGTTAAGGTTTCACAAGGCAGAATAATGATTAAAGATGAGATGCTTATTAGACCAGTTGCGCCACAACTGGTTTGAGTGGGACGTTTGCAAAAAATCTACGTTTCTAGGAATCGGAGAGTAGGTGTGCTATTCCGTAAAGATCACTTTAAACCTCATTGAAGTGACGACATAAGAAACTAAAGCTGTCTGCTGAAAGGAAAATCTAATAAATACCACCGTGAATTTACTTATGTAAGCCAAGTAAGAACTTTTTGTTGGGGATTCACCAAAAACACGACGTAATGATTAATTATACAGGTTGAAATTGGAAATCGACGCACAAACGGCTACCACGTACTCAGTACCTCTTACCAAACCCACAAAAAATCTTCACATTTTTTTTTCTAAACATCTCTTCCATAGTGTGTAGTGAAATTAATACAATGATCCTCTCTAAAAACTACAACTAGATGAGCATTGACGAATAATCTCTCCTCGATACGCTTCACAATTTGTGCGCTCAATGGTAAAACCTTCTACGCAGCTCTCAAAATCTCACCAAACCTTGTTACATTATTACGTAAACAAACAAACACCTAGTGCACACACATGTATAGTAGGTGAGTACAACAACAGCTAGTAGGTACAAAAACATTCGGTCTAGACATCACCCCCGTACACCCCAAGTGTCTGAGCTCCTGAATTATTCATCGCCACCCAGGACAATGCTGTTTGTATTGCATTCATATTATTGTTTCTCGAAGTATGTATAGGTATTGCTTATGTTTCGATCTAAGAGATTTAAGAGACCATAAATAGACGTAAGTAGAAATGACATAACATTTCGCCAGTTATGTTTAAGTCCCTTGTAAAAGCGGGTGAGTCTATTGCCATTAACCGCCGATGAGAGATCAGATGACCAGAGAAGTTGATATTTCTTCATGGAAAAATGAAATATCACTATGGCACGCGGGGATCGAACTGTCTGGAAAAAGACAAATGAGTTTATGTACCAATGTATAACCGGTAGCCTTTAGTGAGTATTCAGAATTCGGCCACCATATCTCCGTCTTGAATACCTTTCCTTTCGCTTCACTATACACAAACACATACCCACCTCACATTTCCCGCCATACATCACTCCACATCCTTCTTTATCACAGTATCTTGTACCCACAAATTGCCGCGCTATAGTTGCTGTCTTCACCGATATAAATCTACTATTGAGAGAAGTCCCGACGCCCATTCACGAGGTCTTTTCAACGCGCACATCGCAAACAGACAGACAGGGCTACGCAAACACTCCTGTGCGCGGAGATCAAAGCGCGATAGGATACAGAACCCGGTTTAATTTGGCGCCAACGTACGGAACGCCATTTTTCCGTTTTCGCGGCATTCCGAGTTTTTTTTTTCTTTTATTTGTGGCGAAGGAAGATGAGCTGCGGTGATCCGCGGATTCGTTTTTTTTTTTGATGCGGTAATCATTGGAAGAATTGAGCGGAATGGCGTGTATGTCAGATAGTCAGACCACATAGCTAGGTGATCGAAATATTTAAACAGGCGTTGATTTATACTGAACTGATTTTTGCCGACTAAACTGATGCCGATGAATTTGCATGGAAGCAGGTTAAAGCACCACCCTATAATAATACAATATAGCGGCCTTAGTACTGGATAAATTAGTTGGGCCTGCTAAACCACTGAAAACAGCCGATGTCGTATTTAAAAAGTTCCCATGACACTCGGGAATAACGTAGATTTTCATTAGTGTTAGAGAATTTTCGGAACCGAATCAGTAGTTCCGAAGATTACCCCTTCATCCAAACTTTACCTCTATGTAATTTTATGAAATGTAGACAAACAATGGCGCCAAAAAGCAGTCATACAAAGTTACAACTATTAGTAGGTACTGGAAGATACCAGTTAAGAGCTGCTACCCTACTTTGAAGCTTAGCGTTTACCTTTTTAACCTCTTGCCCGTTTGTGTCGCATTTTTGCGACACATATTTCCGTGCACCTACCGCTTGTGTCGTATTTCTGCGACACAGAACATGCATTTTTTCGTTCTATTTTCGTCTTATTAACTGCGTGGTACAACTAAAACCATTATTAAATAGAGATATTATTTACAAAAAATATTTAAAGTTACGTCTCGTAGCTCTAAGTATTGAAAATGCTTATTTATTGTAGGTATTATTTATTTTATCGATTTGTAGCCGCGCGCTAGGGGCACGGTAATTGATATTTAGCCAAGCAGTTAAAAGGTTAAAGGCGTTTATATCGTTGTTTGAAATAATTATTGGAAATAAATCATATAGGTACGTGCCTATGTGTACATGTCACACTTCATGCCCGCCTCAACCGTCTCTTCTTTTCTTATTTTAATTTGAACCTTATTGTTTATTTCTTTTTTTTATAACGTGCCAGAGTTAATTCCTAAATGACCACAAAGGTTGAGGTCTCTACAGTACCTAAGCAGGTGTATTCCCGAGTCAAAAGTAAGACACTTCTCTCCTTTGCAATTTGGCGTTTGAAATTTAAACGAGCCCTGCCTACCACCTCCAAAGCCTGAAGTACCGCCTTAAGCCACTTGCAACCCCATGCGATGAATAATGAAACCTCATAAACACTCTACCACCCCTGGTGAGGACGAGTCAACAAATATCGGGGACAACATGAATGTATGACAATACGTATGAATGTTTGTAGATGATTTCTTCTTGAGGTGCTCGTGGTAAATAATAACGCGCGTTAAGCCGCGCTTGCCTAAGGTGGTTTGTGAATGGGTGACCAGCCATTACATACCGAGTTTCCTCCGTGCCTCAGAAAGTACGTTATGCCGTTGGTCCCGGCTGTCATTTGCCGATCTTTGACAGTCGTTACAGGTAGTCAGTGGTCCGAAATTCTGACAACCAGTCTACCTAAGGGGTATCGTATATCCAACTCAGTAATAACTGGGTGTGGAGGTCAGATAGGCAACCGCTCCATGTAAAATACTAGTATTCAGCTGCATCCGGGTAGACTGGAAGTCGAACCCAACATAGTTGGGAAAAGGCTAGGCAGATGATGATGGTGTTTGTAGATGATTTCTTGGGGTATCTACGATAGACATCGTGAACTAACTCATAATCTATTGGCAAGAGCCAACTGGCTGCTGTCGGTACAAGTGTAAAGTGTCAAGCTTGCCTATGCAATGGTTTAGTCATTTTGGTGAAGACGTCACTGAGGACACAATTCTTCTGATCGTTTCTGTTTCGTTGGTCTAGGGGGACGAGTTGCTATGGCTGACCTGGAAGTCTTTGAATAGACTCCGGACACAGGTTGGCCGAAGCAAGGGAAACCTGTTCAGGTGGAGATTCATAGATGACTCTGCCCTGGAGTGTAAATGTGGTGTTGCCCCACAAACGACACTTGGGACACTTGATATCGTGTCCTGCCAGTCCTGTTGTTTGCACATCACAGGAGCTGATGGACGCTACTGAAAGTGCACAAATTTGGCGCCAAATTTTGGGCTGACTCAATTTGAATTGTCGCCGACACGCTAAGAAGAAGAAGTGGTCGCAAGCGCAACTGCTGAGTACAGTCATGAGCACCAATATGTAAACACTTAGCAACTTTTAAAAGTGATTTTCTCCTATTGTTCTGATTAAAATTTCATGTTGCTACGAACATAGCATTTTGGAACTCATATTTTTATGAAATAGATTCTATCTCTAAGTTACAATCGTTATTTCTCACACAAATTGCTTTTCAATTTAGGAAAGTGTATGTACATATTGGTGCTCGTGACTGTTCACTTCTGACTAATTTTACAGTGGAACACGCGTGATATTACTAATAGTCAAAATGTTAAACTGGTACGATATTGTCGCCTGTCCCCTTCGAAACGGTAATTGTATTCTATTCACAAGCTAAGTTGTCCACCCTGCTTTTATGGTGGTTTTACTTAGATTACATGGTTTACAGTTATGGGACACCATGGTGCCTTAATGGTGGAAGGGCACGAAACGAGTGATTGGGCTTTGAAAGTCAAGGGTATTTATATTACCTTTGTTCTTACGTTAATATTTCTCGTTTAAAAAAAGGCGATTGTTTTTACCCGACTTTTAAACACGGAGGTAAGTAGTTATCAATCAACATTCAATCAACATGGTCAATCAGCATTTTTTTTGCATGTATATACACCGATTTCTCCATAATTACTGGTCCGATTTAACTGATTATTTTTTCATTTGATAAAAGAAGCTTGCGCGGAGGTCGCGTATTAATTTTATTGACATTGCTTTAGGACTTTATGAGTTAATCACCATAATATGCATTTTTTTCTTCTTCGTCTGTGAACGATGTGCCAATAACAGTAACTTCTAGTACAATGTAAATTGTTACTTGACAAGGATTTGTGTGAGATACCACAGCTAAAAAGTGTTTTTTTTTAAGTCGGCTTTTTTTCCAAAAAAGTTTTTATTTTACCCTTTTTAGTTACCGTATCACACACAAATCCTTGTCAAGTATCAATTTCGCAATTTATTTTACTTGGATGACATATTTTTCCCAGATATTTTGGTTTAAAAACCAAACTAACTGAACCGATTTTGATTAAATTTCTATGGGACCAATCGGGAAGTATATTATTTCAGATAAAAGAAGAAATTTTTTCAAATCGGTCCATGTTGACGAAGATAACAAATACAAAAAAAAAACCGCCGAATTGAAAACCTCCTCCTTTTTTTGAAGTCGATTAAAAAGTGGCAAATAAATTTACTTTTTGTTAACTCTCCCTTTTCAGAACAGATGCTCACGACTTACTTCTTTAATTCACTGACTGACAACGACGTGTCTAGACCACTAGTTCCAGAATCTTGACATTTTACACAAGTTGTTTTTATAATAATTCGCCGCTTAAAGGTTGAATAGGGAACGAAATTTAGTGCAGTCATATTGTAAAACTCTTTAAAACACGTGTAGATTTGTTTTAAGGGGGAACCGCCAGGTTAGCCCGCGAAATTCATTTTTTTTTTTTGCAATTAGCAGTGTTTTTAAATATTTTTTTTAAATTTGCAGGACAGTGTCAGGCTGTATGTTAAACTAAATATGATTTGCGACCGTAACACGTATGTAGTTACAGAATTATAATCTTTCAAATCAATACAACCCCCTAATTGAGTTTTAATCCATTCAATTAAAAAAAAAACGTAAGGAAAGCGGTTTGAATTAAATGGCCTGCCTAAGTTCCGCCATGTTAATTCTTTTTTAAAGAGGCGGCCACCCATATGGTATCAATACAAACTAGTTTTGTATGAGACACGATCCTCTAAAGCGTCAAGTTTCCGAGATATGAGCTATCAAAGTTAAAATACAATACAAAGTTACAATCTTCGCCATCAGCATAACTTTGAAAGCTTATATTTCGGAAATTTGACGCTTTAGAAGACTTCGTCTCATACAGTACTTGTTTGTATTGATGCCAGCTATTGATTGATACAAGATTTATGCTATTTTGAAAATAAACTAAAATGGCGGAAGTTAGGCAGGCCACGCTTCATACAAAAATCTTCCAACCCCTTTGAATTTCGCGGCCTACACCCTGGCGATTTCACCTTAATATAACTTCCAATGCAGTCCAACAATTACCACTTCATGTGGAACTCCAGACTGAAACACTCACCCTGTAGGTGCATACAAGATGTTCATATTGACTTTACTAGTCTACATAGGTAGGTATCACAGACACACAATCATTGGTCAAGATGACAATTACGCACAAGTGTAATCGGCCAGTCGCTTACAACGACCACTTCAAACAATTGTCTATATATATATATATATATGTCCCCTCAATTGAGTAGTAGGTTATCTATATTATAAAGATACAGGATGACATTATGAATGATATGGCACTGCAATTTAAATTTCATCATGCTAGTATTCGCTCGACGGGCAAGGCAGAAGTGTACTTAAAGATCACCCGCATTTTTCCACACAGTTTTGTTTAAGTTCAATGAAATTAGGTCCGACCCTTATTACCATCAACCGGGTCCTGAAACTACATTCCAGGCAGCTTCTGAGAAATTTCTGATAAAAAATAACCGACTTCCAAAAAACGGTTGTCTATTGTTTGCACGAAGATTATATGCCATAATCATCATTTTCCCGAATTTCATTTACCCGAATTTCATTTGCCCGAATGCTTCATTTGCCCTAAAAGACATATGACATACTGTTAATTGCCCGAATTTTAGAGACCATAAGATACGATTGCCATAAGTATTGTTTGCCTTATTTTTATGTGCCATAATAATTATTAGACATAATATTTAAATGGCATAATATTTAAATGGCATAAGATATAGGGTAATAAGAATAAACTTATTTATTCTGTGCATGGTTTTTTTTTCTGTGCATGGTTGATGGTGGGCTAGGTCGACGGAGCCCCGCTTCGCGGGGCTCCTACTTCTGTGTGGTTTATAAAAAAATAACCACGAAGGGGATGGCGGGGTCTATTCGCTTGCTTCGCTCGCTCACACGACCCCGCCATCCCCTTCTAACCTAACCTGTCCGAGTCGGGGTGCCCTAAAGTCCCAATTGCATCCAATTTCTCTTGATATAAACAACCGTTACACACCCGATGTCGATGGCAAATTATGTTATGGCATATCATAATTATGGCATGTGATAATTAGGGCATGTGATAATTAGGGCTTACAATGATTATGACAAATGATGTTATGGTAAGTGACTTTATGGGAAACAATGATTCTGGCACGTGACTAATATGGCAAATGAGAGTAGGGCAAATGAGTATTATGTCGTATGATATTATGGCTGTTGACTATTATGGCAAATGATATTAGGGCAAATAAAATTCGGGTAAACGGCGGTATACCCCAAAAAACACGTAAAAAAATGGAAAATAACTTTACCTTAGGAAGTCGGTGACTATTGTTTGTTTCATTGACTTTTTTTGCCACCGACTTCCGAACGTAAGTAATATTACCGTTTTTCACCGACTTCAAAAAAAGCGAGGGTTCCCAATTCGGTTGTATTTTTTTGTGTTTGTTACCTCATATCTTCGTTATTTGTCAACCGATTTGAAAAATTGTTCTAAATCGGTATAAGTAGTAGTTTGGTTTTTAAATCAAAATAGCTGGAAAAAAAATGTCATCCAAGTAAAAAATATTGCGAAATTGATACTTGACAAGGATTTGTGTGTGATACGATAACTAAAAATACCCTTGGTCCCTGGTTTTTTTTTTGTCAAAAAATAAACCTGTCTTTTTAGTCTGTAGCGAAATTCATGCTTGTCAAACTACAACTTATACTCCAAATTGAAGTACCTATTTTAAAATAGAACCAAAAATATTTTTCCTATTTTCCTCACAAAATGCTGATCATTCTAACTTTCCTAACCTCAGATTAGATTTCCATACGTAACATAAGTACATTAAGCACAAAACACAATTTGTGATGTAATCCTATACACCACCATGACTTATCTGTGCTGGTTAGGGGAGCCATGATTGAACACAATTGAGGATAAATCCGGGAGTGAATCATTAGGGTTAAGATTGTGGCGGGTGTTGGATTCAGATAGTTATAATTATTTACATATAAACTAGCTGACAGGCGCAACTTCATCTGCGTAACATTTTTGATTAACGCTCCGCTCCTACTGGTCGGAGCGTGATGTTTTATAGCCTTCCTCGATAAATGGGCTATCCAATTCTAAAATAATTTTTCAATTCGAACCAGTAGTTCCTGAGATTAGCACGTTCAACCAAACAAACAAACAAACTCTTCAGCTTTATAATATTAGTATAGGTAATAATAAAAAGATAGATCCAGGATTGGGTTCCTGAAAATTCGGGTATTTAAGTAATTTAACATAACATCAAGCCTATAGGCGCCTATAGGCCTTCGGGGATTACAATCCCCGAAGGGTTAGGCAGAGGTGTACCTAATAGTACACCTACATTTCGTCAGTTATTGTTTAATACCCATGTTATAGGGGGCGAGCCTATTGCCACAAACCGTACAAAAAACCAGACTCCGTGGCTGCTACTGAGAAATTCCTGATGGAATAACCCAATAGCACTTTGCCCGACACGGGAATCGAGCCCAGAACCTCATGATCAGCAATCGCGCTTGCGACCACTAGAGCAACGCTTCAGTCCAGGCGGTCAGTGTAGGTAAGGGATACCGTCGCACTAAATGTTACCATGAAATCCAGAATAAGCGAAAAAGATTCGTCGCTAGCATTAAATCGCGTCGCACAATCCATCCATCGTTCCTTAGGAATGCTTCTACTCTTACTACATCTACTTTGAGTGCCAAAAATACACAAAATTATAAAACACAAAACTAAGTACCAAGACTGTCCGTCTGTCCGTCAGATTGCTACCCACCCTACCCGGTCAGAATTGATGGGCTGTTAGACTGCGCCCGACGTCAATCTTCATAATGACCACAAAGTTATTCGCTATGAATTGATGTTGATTTACTTATTCTGGTAAATCACCACCATTGAATGATTGCTTACTAATTGTGATGTGTGCTCGATGGAGGAGATTTTATTGAATTTTAAATAAGTATTTCGGTGCTACAAGAGATAGTATCTTAGGTAAACTGAAACATAAGCAGTAGTATCCGTCTGCAAGTTCTCTCAAAGCTGCGACGAAAATCTGCTCCTGAAACTTGTTTTATTAAGTACTCCTAAACAAAAAATGAGTCTCAACTTCATTGTCTTTTTCAGTTTCAATCATCTTCTATCATGTCATTTTTCTTCTATCATTTTTCTATGGATGTTTCAACCAGTCAACTCAGCCTATAGCAGCCCACTGCTGAACAAAGCCCTCCCCCAAGTTCACCCCACACGACCCTACCCCTGACCTTAACCTTCCGCGTCCAGTCTGACCCAGCCATACTTCTCCTAAGATCGTCAGCCCATCTAGCTGGTGGGCTCCAACGTCGCACTTGCCGAAGGTCTCAAGTGGTAAACGCTTTCAAAGCGTTCTATATTAAGAGAGGCAAAGTAAAAAAAAAACAAGTTTCCCAGGATTGACGTAAGCATTTCGATAGCTTATGTATGTCAATACAGTACACTTCAACAAAATTATCTGTGCAAGCGGGAAAACACAGAACTATAATGAATGTACTAAGTTTGACATATCGATGCATTTTTGCTTGACAGGCAGCGCCACCTTGATGTGTGTGTTTTATATTGTGTGCACAAGGCATGTAAATGCAAATGTCAATTCGGTTGTATTTTTTTTGTGTTTGTATCCTCATATCTTCGTCAATTATGAAGCGATTTGAAAAGTTCTTCTTTTATCTGAAAGGATATACTTCCCAATTCGTCCCATAAAAAACATCAAAATCGGTTCAGTAGTTTGGTTTTTAAATCAAACTATCTGGTAAAAATATGTAATCCAAGTAGAAGAAATTGCGAAATTGATACTTGACAAGGCTTTGTGTGTGATACGATAACTAAAAAGGGTAAAATAAAACCTTTTTAGCAAAAAAATAACCGACTTCAAAAAAAAAACATTAAAAATGGAAAATAACTTTACTTTCGGAAGTCGGTGGCAAAAAAATCAATGAAATAGTAATAGTCACCGACTTCCGAAAGTAAAGTTATTTCCATTTTTTTCGTTTTTTTTTTTGAAGTCGGTTATTTTCTTTCTTTGTTTCCTATTGCATACTTAAAGTCGTCATACTGTACCTCCGTATTTGAATTTTCCATCTTCAGTATCGCCGATGGAATCTCATTTCGTCTAAGGCCCAAGGACTAGTTTTAGCCATTTTGAAAAAAAAAACGAATGGTCACACATTACGTTAGACATGTAACATTCCACATGTTATCCTAGGAATTAAATTAAACGGCGTCTCACGTCGAAACTTATTTGATTTCTGATCACGTTGTAAACGTCAAATAAGGGAAACGAGATAATTAATAATGCTAACAGGCCATGAGAGTTGTCACTTGTAGAGTCATACCACAGTAGACGCACATACAGTGTTTCAACTAGGACCAATTATAGAGCTCTTATGAGGAAGTCTGAGAGTGGCGCCGATGACAGAAATTTTGTGTGGCTATGGGTTGTCATGGTATGGGCCATGCGGAGGAATGAGGAAAAAAATCGTGAGGGTAGTTTTGAGCATGAATGTGAATATAACAGTAGAGGAAGTAGAATGTATATTAATTTATTATTTTAGGTTCATTTCTCATAAAATAGTAAATTATTTTTAATTTGTCACTTGTAAAATATAGAATGAAGATTGTTGTTTTTGATGTTTAATTCATGTAGGAAGGCTGTAGATCCACATAACTGTACTTTTTTTTGTTGTTTTTTGTTTATTTGGTTGTATAATTGAGTAGATATAAATATTATTATTGTTTACTATTGCATGCCGTAGGTAAGGTAAAGTGTGACGGAACTGCTTTTACAATGTTTACACCTTATTTTGTACCCACAGTCATTGCAAAATAAATGATTTCTGATTTCTGAAGAAAGAAACGGTGAATGGACGAAATGTGGACGGTGTGAAGGATAAAATAGCTTTAAAGGACACCTCCTGACACACTGATAAGATTACGAGTAATAGAGAAGTATGGGGAAGACATGCTGTGGCAGAAAATTAATTGAGAGAAGGCTCACTCACTTGAAAAATACGAACGAAAGGTTTTTACGTATTTTAGAAGCATGCTTCGGGTTACAGGTTACTCGTGAGTAAGTCGGGGTTGTGGCATCGAGACAATTAACGTGTTATGTGTGTAGTGCAACATAAAGTTTAGCATCCGTCATTGATTTTACAAAAAGAGCCTGTTGATTTACCGGTTAACTTTATACTGTATTCTTACACCATATACGATTTATCTTAAGTAACGTGATTCACATAAAATCGATGGATTCCCACACCTCATGCCGCTGTTATAAGGAATCCTGGTTTCCATTTTCTCGGATGAACAGAAAAAAATCAACAAGTGTAAATACAACAGATACGTTGAGTTATTTTTCCGATGACAGATACAATTATTTCCATTTAGGTACATGGACCAAGAGAAAAATAAACAAAAAGGATGAACTAACTGAACTGAACTTAGAACTAAATACTACTAGATTAAGGTTACATTTACTATTTTTTAATTTTTTATTCTAGTATCATGTAAGTATTAGCATATCTTTTTTAATTATTGGGTTCTTATCATTGAAAATTCATTTCATTATTTGAATGGGGCTAATATTATTATAAAAAAGAAGACCTCACTAAACTATTCTGTGTATTAAGTACCAAAATCTGTTTTGACGCAAAAAAAATAAAATAAAAAAGCCAGCAGTTTACATTGTTTTCTAAATTCAAAACTAACAAAAATGGACAGCAATAAATCTTCCCACCCAACCATCACTGGCCAGTCAACACTTCCAATTTTCAAAATATTTTCTCTAAAATACCAAAGTCATAGACAAAACGGAAATGACGACGGAGATGCGCGTGCGCTTGCTTCCTGCCGCGTGCTCGCCAAAATGGCGGCTGCCTGCTTCCGGTTAGAACAGGAAGTGACGCTAGAGGGTGCCGGGAGTTCGCTAACGTATAATTTATGGTAAGGGAGGCTGCGACAATGGAATTATTTAGATTTGCGCAATCATTGTCGTGTGTGTCTAAAGTGTGTCGGATTAACTTGTAGTTTTGGAGTGATGGGACAGTTTTGGTGAGAGAGAAACTTGGTTTTGAAGACTGAAAATCAAGCAATCCAAGCGACAAAAATAATGAATAGTTATGGCTACTTATTTGAACTGATATTTATGAAAGAAAAAGACAACCCTTAGGAACTGCCCTCAGTCTCATATAGAGGTTTTAACATCTTCCCAAAAAGTGACTCCTCTTACTTTCACAGATACTGTATTTTGCGTAGGGTTAGGCAAGAGTATGCCAATATCTACAATAGGTATTCCCACATTTCACTAGCTACGTAAATTGGTGGTAGGTATATTGTCTTCAGCCGGGCACAAATCCTGACTACTATGGTGCTACTAAGAAATTCTTGATTGAAAAACCCAAAAAAATTTTGCCCGACCTAGGGATCCGAACCCAGCATCAGCAGTCGCGTTTGCGACTGCAAGACCAAAGAAGCATAGGTTATTCTCCTGAGACCAGGCAGTGTAGTGCTTAAAAATATACGTGGACCTTTAATCGTAGACAGTCATTCATCATCTACCGAGTCTTTTCCCAACTTTGTTAAGGTCGGCTTCCAGTCTAACCAGATGCAGCTGAATACCATAGAGCAACTGCCTATCTGACCTCGAAAATCCAGTTCGTACTGGGTAACGCCCCTTGGTAAGACTGGTTGTCAGACTTTCGGCATAGTAACTATCTGTAACGAAAAGTCAAAGATCTATAAATGACAGCCGGGACCAATAGCTTAACGTGCTTTCCGAGGCACACGGAGGGAACTCGATATGTTTTATGGTGGTCTCCCACCCACGAACCAACCTAGGCAAGTGCGGCTTAACCTGAAGATCGACCCGAGCGGCTGTTATTATTTATCCACGAGCTCTTCACTAACACTCATTTGTAGTAAATATTCAAAAATATTATTATAATGTTGGTATGGTAGTAGTAATTACCGGCCGTCATGGTCGATATGGTTGAAAGATGACGAAAAGTACAATTACCAATGAATTTGTGCTAACATAATCTATTAGTGCTATTATAACACCATTACGAATATTTTTTTATCGTACTTGTATTTTGTTTAGGTTAGGGATCAGTTTGTATTGTATTTTTGTTGTGATATTGTTCTTTGGAGTGTAGCCCGCGAAATTGAAATAATCTTGGGTCGCGAATCATATTTTAATCAACATACAACCCAATACTGACCTGTAAATTGCAAAAAACGTAAGAAAATTTGAATTTCGCGGGCTAGCTTGGCGCGTTCACGTTAAGTTATATTGCTAAACATTTATATTAGAGTCTACTTTTTTTGATAGAATAACACTAAGACGAGATATCTTTTTTTACCCGACTATAACCCAGAAGGAGAGTAATGTTTTTTTTTTATTGTGGACATCCCTGTGGGTGTGTTCCGCCCTAGGACAGACAATCAATAGGTCCGTACATCGTCTTTTCTTTAATTACCCAATTATCTCTCTGTTTTGTTGTTTATGTGCTAGTCTTGCCGCTGGTAAACTATCCTATACATGGATCAACAGACGCCATGATATCACATAACATCCCGGCTGTTATCTCCGAAGGGTTAAGCAGAGGTGTATCTAGGCAATGGTAAACCCACACTTTGCCAAAGGCATGAGCCTATTTCCATCAACCAAGCACAAATCGAGACTCCGGGCCGCTACGGAGAAATTCCTGATGGAAAACCCAATAACTCTATACTCGACCCGTGACTTCAGAAAAATCAAAATGTTTTATTTCACACAGGCCTACATGGGCACTTATAAAACGTCGAGCAATCCTGCACGGTTCGGGTTGATCGTTTCCTATGGAGAAGAAACGGCAAGAAACTCCATGGTTACTCTTTTAAAATCATTTTGTTTTACAGTATTTTTGAAAGAAAGAAAAACGTTTATTGGCACACGCTACAAGTAGGTACACAATACAAAATATAAAAAAGCAAATATAAAAAAAAAGTTTTTTTTTTTTTATGTTACAGAGTTAGTACTTAAGTAAGGGAAGACAGCGTAGGTCCTACAATAAGTCGTTGCTGAAAACTGCACTCGGTTCCAAACATGCGGAACCCGTCCATGTCTTCCTGCGTTCACTACCGCAGTGCTGAACTTCTCGCTCCGTACCCACACTCCTTGAAGCGAGACTAATATATTTAATGCCAGCCCTGATATGTACTGTAAAGTGTTACACTTCCATAACGCAAGGGGTTTATGGTACCTACGGTGAATTATGACCATCATTTCACGGTAACATTGCGGTTTTCTTATGAAAAGTACCAGTTTTTGTTGGCCTGTGGCGGTATACATAAGCTCACGTATTTTTCCTATTACGGAAAAGCAGAAACTATAGAACGCCACCCGTTTCAATTCTGGAATAGTAGTCTACCTGGAGTAGCTTCGTCCACATCCGAATATTCATCTGGTCATACACACACGCCGTTTGCAAGACTCATTAAACCTTTCTGAAAACCATCACTATATTTGCATAGCGGGATCTGGTAATAAAATAAAATATTGAGTTTGATTCAGAGCCAGAGCAAATTGAATGATCGATTTGTTGATGAATAACCTGGTCCTCTGAATGCGACAGCTGCATTTGCAGCGGACAAAGGAGTAGGCCTACGTGCAAAAAAATTAATATTACCTATGCCATTTTATTACCAGGAAAAGTTCAGATCGTTCCTTACCCTCTTAGGGTTGCACCACATCTATCAATCAATCAATCAGTTTATTTGTGAAAAATATGTGTTTATACACATATAGGTGTTTACATAAATAGGGGGTGCGCTAACCCACCACCCGCTATCTATTTAATAGATGTGGGGCAATTATTAACTTAGGATTCACACGTTTCCCCACTGCCCAGTTTAAAAGAAAAATATTCGCAAGTAACGTCAGTTATGATGGACAGCTGTACAGATTAATAAGATACTCATACAGCATTATAAAGTCGTTCATAGCTTTTTATTGTAAGAAAGCTGTTCGTGGGTGGCTTTAATGCCTGTAAATATTGCATTGTACTCTTTTTTTAAAATGCACTAAACACAATTTTCTTTCTCGCTTTCTTTACCTACGATAATGTTATTTCGGTATGGAAAAGTTATGTGATGTAGTTTAGTAGATTTATCAATGAACCAAACGACGTCTTCTGGGGAAACTACTTAGGTACCTACGTATTTTTAATAACAATTTCCAAGACCATCATTGTCTACCCAGCACCCTAGCTTCTTGTGCTACCTCAATTTTTGTCCGAAAAAAATGTAATTCGGACACTAGCAAAAACTTATATTATTATGTTACCGGCTACAATCTCATAATAGATAGGTACTTTATACTACAGCCATAAATAACCAAAAGATGAAAATAAACATGCTTTTGCATTTTTAAAACTGTCATAAATCGAATCAGTCTTTTATAATAGCCACTTAGCGGACCATTAATTAAGCTCAATAAATCTTAAAAAGAACAAAAGAAATAACAATAAAATCTTTTATAACTATTTTACGCCACTTAACAAAAGCGACCATAAAATAATGATGACAACAGACCTCACCAATTGCAATTAAAAGAAATCCCAATTAATAATCAAGATTGCGGGCCATACATTCAACAATACAATAAAAACAATAAGATTGAAAAGGACATCCTTATTAGTATAATTAAATTCGACTAAACTGATTTACGACATCTATATACCCACATCACTTGAACCTTTTAATTGGCAGGATCTTAGTGCTCAATTTTATGCACAGGAAATACGCCATTCAGCCCAAAGATTGTTTTTATTAGGCTGGCAACACAAAGGTATAAAGTACAAAGGGCCATATGATATGACAGATTTATTGTAAGTCCCAATGCGTAGGCAAATTAGACGGATATATCCATCTCCCTTTTAAAGTTTTTTTGCTTGATTAAGAACGTTTTTGATGAAACCGATGAATAGTAATGTATTCCTTAGTCGATTATTTATTTTCGAGAAGCTCTTGTCAGTTTTTCGGCAGACATTTTGTTTGTGGAATTAATTGCACGGTATGAAGGAAGGATAAGTCGGTATGTTTTTGTTATGTAAATTTTTCGTTTTTAGAGCTGTACTTGAATCGCTTTTTAATAAGGGTTAAGTTGGTAGTAAGTTAATGATGACAGAAGTTAAGAACACATGCTTCGTTTTTGTCAACTTTGCAAAGTAAGACGTCAACCAGCCTCTGAATATTCTGGAAGTTTAATATCAATTGGCCATGATTTAGATGGACCGCGAAATAATGAAGTTTTGGTGAGCTTCAAAATGTTTTCTTTGAACAAATATCGTCAAATATTTATATATTATCATTTTACAAAAAAAATGTCATATTTATTAATTTTGATTTAAAATCAAAATTGAAATGATGTGTCAATAAATTACTTCACATTTCCGCTTAATCAATATAATTACAAACACATAAAATTCAGTTTCAATGAAATATTAATATGGCAACATTTTTTCTTATTTTACATTATTATTTTTTAGATTTTATTACTTAGATCACAGTCAACATAACCCACAATGGACCAAAAAAGAACCTTACATTTTTTTTATTAATTTGGCAACATTTTTTAAGAATACCTATTAAGGCTCACTTATCAGAGCTGAAGAAAGCGAAAGAGCCGAAAGAATCGAATTAGAATTACTTGTAACAAATCCTATGTGATAAATAATTTATTATGTTTATTTTGCAAATAGGTTTTTACAAACACTTTTACACGTCTTCTTTTTTAAAACTAGATGAGGCCGGTGTTTCTTATCTGACTACTCTGAGAAGAAACAGCCGAAACAAACTCAGAGGTCATAATCTCTTTTAAGGTCCAGACATAATCTTGATAAACTCACATATGAGGGTGAATCGAACGAATAGATAACGTTGTACGTATAATAGAATAGTTCGTACGGCGTGGTCGATTCTTTCGTAGCGGCCAGTGTGCGTTTGTATATCTTAAAATTGTCAATGAAAACAAGTTTAAAAAAATCGCCTAAAAACTACACACCAAAAAATAAAAATTTCTTCAGTATAACATTTACCCTACACACTCACTCACACATACACGAAAACAGCAAACAACACTGGTGTGCGTAGGGCTGCCCCGCTTGTTTGCCCACGAAATAGATCTGTTAGCACAGTTGATTGCAGATCGAAACTTTACAGAACTGACCACTCGGAATCGGATTACGGGTTCGTTACGTCCAACATTTTTGCTATTTGACCACTAACAACGTCAACAAATACAGGGGTTTGTTATACTTTTGTTTACTTGGCAACCCTGGTTTGTTCGTTGATACTGTTAGTAATTGAATTTGGAGTTTATGTTTGTCAATAGCGTTCCTATCCGTGACCGAAGAATTTGTGTTCGGATGGACTGTTTATGACATAACATCACGCCTGTAATCCCCGAAGGGTTAGGCAGAGATGTACCTAATAGTACACCCACATTTCGGCAGTTATGTTTAAGTCCCGTGTGTAGGGGGCGAGCTTATTTTCTTCAACCGGACACAAATCCAGACTCCGTGGCTGCTACTGAAAAATTAATTATGGAAAAACCCAATAACACTTTTCCCGACCCGGGAATCGAACCCAGGGCTTCATGCTCATCAGTCGCGTCTACTGGACCAACGAGGCAGGTTACTAGGCTCGAAGCCAATTTATTAAATGTTGAAATGTCTCATCTGTGGTGATCGACATCCAGTCTAACGAGATGCAGATGAATACCAGTATTTTACATAAAGCGAATGCTTACTTGACCTCCACAACCCAGTTACTGGGTGTCACGATACATTTCGGTTAGCCAAATATGCAAATAGTAAATAACAGTGCGGGCCAACAGGCATGGAACAGTCATGGTTTGGGACCTTGCAGACCAGTCTCAGCAAGCGCTGTTTAACTTAGAAGATTTACCTGTGTAGCTGTTTTTTTGTGTGAACAGTCGGAACAGTGATGAGTCAAAAAGTAACTCAAATGAAGAACGAGTATTTTGTTAGTGTAAACATCTACATTTCAAATAAATAAAATGGAAGTGTATTTTTGTAATTTCAAAAGAACTTTTTTTTTTTTTTAATTATTATAAGGACTTTTACACATTTTGCATACCAGTCCCATTATACCCTAACCACATCTGACTGCCAATAGCTTATACTAAAAATGTAAATATTAAAATTTACTTCGATGCCATTAATTCAAACAGGCATTTTGCTACTTTAGAATTGGGTTGACTAAGAATCACATTGAATGTGCCAACATCCAGTCTGTTTAATTCAAAGGCATTTGCTAGATAAGTTCTCCCAGACTCAAATCGAACACATTCCAGCAATAAATGATATAGATCCTCACAGACGCCACAATCTTCACAGTTTGGTGAGTCAGTCTTCCTCATCATAAAATTAAATTTATTGCATGGTATGTGTCCAGATCTGAACAGAACAGCACAGCTTTTAAATTAATGCAATTAATGAAAGTACGATACTTACATACACCTATTTTATAGGTGATGTTATAATGAGTAACTTAGGCTAGAAAAAAATGAAATCCTGAGAAATTTTTCCGATTCAAATAAGTATTTTTATAATAATTTCACGCGGACGAATCTCACGTGCAACAATATAAATAAACAAAACAAGAGAAGGATCATTACCAATATACATTTTAAATTAGCTCCGTAATCAATCTCTTGACATAAAGTCTCCTAGACCGATGACACCAGAAAAAAAAAACAGCAAAGAACCCGCATCAATATAAACAGGATCAAATAAAGTACAGTCGGAATGCACAATTGGTGACATTTCATCTGGAGTTGCAGTAATTGCGCCAATGTATGCGACGGACGGTGCACTGAATCGAATGATAGAAACTAGTTACTGGCACGCATAGCTATGAAGATTTTTAACGGTTTCGTTTTTTTTTTAATCAGCCTTGAATGTCCCACTGATGAGCAAAGGCCTCTCCCAAATCCTTCCAGATAGTCTTTACCACCTCAAGCCAATTTTCGTTATGCGCGCCAGGTCATCTCGCCACCTCTTCCTGGGAGACTTGGTTCTATTGTTTCATGTCTGGACGCGTAGCATGGCCACTTCAATCTCTGTTCAAAGAGGATTAGACGTATCTCCTTCTTAATTTTTAATAATTCTTAATTCTCTTTGTTATCACTGTATGTAATGATAACAGAGAGAGTAGTCTTAGGCCTTAAACGTTAATTGGCACGTGCTTTGGCTCAGAAAAGTTCCCACCTTCAACTGGTAGTCTAAGGGTGGATTTCACCAACTGAATGAGATCGCGTTTTTGCGCTTAATCGAGGATTAATTTATAATTTTGATTTCACCGACACAACGTAAACCCGTTTGACCGTAACGGAATTTGTCATGTAAACGCCCGATTTTTGCTGTCAGTGTCATCCACAAGTGTCATCATTGTTGTGAATCATAATTATTGTTTTATGTATTTTACTAAAAATATTGATTTTGTTGGTATTTGGCTATGCAAAATAAGAACACTGTTAATGTTACATGAATGTTAGGATCAGGACATTCGTCGCCCAAGATCGATACGCGAGAGAAAGGAACACTTTGTTACCCTTGATGACCAGGAATTAATTACACGGTTTCATCTCACGAAAGCAACAGTTCTGTCTGTATTGGAGTCTGTTGACGACAAAATAGTTTCCAACAAATATGTAAGTACCAAACGATTATTTATTTTAATTATATGTACCTACCTGGTGCACAAAAGGACAGCCTAAACCATTATTATTTGTGCTCCCCGTTTCGTGATATCAGATGTCTGCTGCAGATTTGCGTAGAATTAAGTACCTCTTTTGCACATAGTATTATGTACAGAGTCAATGCTGCTATCGCATCACTCCAACTAATGGTATTTTGCCCTCGAGGATCTGAGCAATATGAATATGATGATATGTTTATGATGAATCAGTAACAGTCCATTATTTTAATAGCAAAGAATCATTTTTAGTAATATAACAATAAATACAGACTGTATTATTGTATCTTTTCAGATTAGCAAGATAATTTACATCAAACTACAGACTGGATTTGAGTGGCATGGAAGGAATTTTGGCCACGTAAGAATGGTACCTACCGAGGTACTTGGATTCGTCTCTTGTCACCGGCTAATTTAAAATTATATAACTGGCGAAATGTGGATGTACTTACTTAGGTTTACCCAACTCTTCAGGAACAACCGGCGTGATGTTATGTGTACCTATGTCATGTATTATTAAAGATTTTCTCTGTAACAGTGATATTTATTTCGAAATATGAGTTTATTAGTTTAGTCTTAGGAGAACGTTGCGGTTTAAAAGAAGATGTAGTGGCAACAATTTGAAAGAGTATGCTTAGATGATTTGGTCATGATGAGAGGATGAGTGAAAGGCGACTATCAATAGTATTTACAGGGCAGATGTGAGTGGCAACGCCAAGAGGGAACGCCCTAGAAGGACATACACTGACCTTAATGGTGAGGTTCTTCAGACAGGTCAGGTGCGTAGCACTCGCAACCTGTGCGTCTATAACCAGATGTATGAACGTGGACGAGGCAGAAGGAGTATGTAAGGATCGAAGCAGGCGGCGTTCAGCGTTCGGCGTTCTGTGTTTTCTGCCTACCTCCATGGGAAAATGCGTGAATGTATGTGTGTATGTTATTGTCATTTCAAATAAAATGTCACCGACACACGGTGGTACAAGCGCCCTACAAGTGCGGTCATAAATACCTTACTTTATTAAATTTGTTAAATGGGATTTTTTTCTGAAAGGTAAATAATAAAAAATACTTCACAAATGTACATTAATGCTTTATTTACATAATTCAATACATAATATACAATAAACTGTACAATATGTACTGTTTATATACAAATTTAAATAGTCAATATTTGAGATTTATTGTCCCTCGTTCGGAAATACACCTGAATATGATATTAACGCTATTCATGAAGGGGTTATTATTAAATATGTATTCTTTTAAATATTAAACATATTATATACAACAAAAAGCAAAATTTTACAATTTATTTACAAACGTCATCACAACCACAACTAAGTTAAAATAGTACTTGACCACCAATCTAATTTCAATTTAAACTAAATTCGTAATAAATCTAAAACCTGCGTCGACATAATGCTCTTTTTCTTACGGGGAAGTTTCCGAAGACTAGTAATGAATGGGCCTGAGCTGAGTAAAAATCTGTTAGGTAAGTCCGTATTCGTAAGTACTTCCGACATTTTTCTCGTGTGATCCCGTCTGAAGGCCTTATAATGTTTGTTGATAATTCCCCGATAGATAATAAAGCATACTGTGCCACAGCTGGGAGATTATACCACGGATATTCTTGAATTAAAAGTCGCGCGGTTTCCAAAGCATATTCATTAATTTTATCCGAATCAATATTAAAACCCGAGGACAAGGCTTGTCAAATTGTGGAACAACGTTCAATCAAATCTTGATTTAAGCCAGTAATTTCAGCTGAAACTGCAGAATTAGAGAAGAAATTTAACATCCGAGGCCAACCCGGTAAACCCACATCAGGTGAACCATGGCTGGTGAGTCGGTCGATGAAGTGATCCCAGGAGAAGACCTGATAATTAGGTAAAATGGTGACATATTTATACTTTTGGGTAGCTTATTTATCGGTAAATCATTATTATATCTTTATTAGGTAATTAAATTGGGGGTAATTGATGATAAAATTATTGCATTTATGAACTAAGGCGGTACCACCGTGCGACATTGGTACAGAAAGCGTTTTCACGACCGAGGTTCTGCATAGCCCAGTTTTCATATCCATATTAATCTCCATTCACGTCAAACTGATTTCACCAGCTACATTTGGACAGCGTTTTCGAAAACCAAGATCCCATAGCGTCCATCCTAGCATAGAATGTAAATGTTTTCACCAAAACGCATTGCGTTTAGTATTATAACATGCGACAGCGACCTACTGCGCTAAACCACAAAATAAGTAGATAAGGATCTTTTTCGTGTGAACACTGATTGAAAATTAGTGTTTTCTATTACGAAAAATCTCAGGATCCTCCAGACCTAAAAATATGTTTTTGTTAAATTGTGTCCAAAATATTTAATTGAAAAATATTGTATTAAATCTGTATCCACAATATCTTGTATGAACCCCTCCCCAGCTGGTTTATACACTTTTATATTAAACGGTAAGATCTGTAATAACAACAATACTTTACCTGGTGATTTGGTGTACTTTACATGAGTGCAATCTATAGCACCTATGACATACGGAATGAAGAAAGGCAGCTTGCCACACAATCAGGGGACCACATTTAGAGCTCGCATACATTCTTAAAAATACTCTCAAAAGATAGGTCTCGGTCAAATTAAGATGAAAGGTAATCACAGCATATTTTTTTCTAATTTTGGATTTGGTTAAAATAACATAATTTATAAAATACTTGTCGCGTGGGCAAAATAAGAACTAACGCCGCCATACTATTTTGTAATACATTTGACAAATGTATTGCAAAATAGGATCACGCTCTCCTGTCAACCTTAATGGACCGTCCTGGAGTGTGACTGACACTAGCATGGCCACCATCAGGGATTTTAATTTTGATTACACAAAAAAATTGTCGGTAATTTGTAGAAATTTGTCACCAAATATCAGAATTTTTCGGTCATTGGTTCAAAAGTTATAATGGTTTATAGGCGGACGTTCTGTAGAGAATCTCCCCAGATTGGCCACATTTATTTATCAAAAACTAGGGCACCTAGCAAAGATCTGTTTTCTCCCAAATTCCAAATATTTGTTTCTACTTTTTTTAGTTGTGCAGCTTAATTAAAACAAGATATTACATGGAAAGAAAAACCCCGTAATACGAGGGTGGATTGAAAAGTTCGCGGCCTAACACATAAATACTTAAACTATTTTAATGTAACTGACCTCATTCGATTAGTTTACTCTCTGGTTGTCAAATAGTAAAATTCTATCGCAATAGCATTAACTGTATTTAAATTAGACTGAATTTTGTGCCTTTGTGCAGCGTTTTTAAAGAATGGAGAAAATTGAGCTACGAGCGGTCATCAAATACCTGTTTAAAAAAAAACTAACTCCAAAAGAGAGTCAACAACATTGAGGGAATCTGCTCCGTAGTATACGACTGTGAAAAAGTTGCTGAATTTAAACGCGGACGAGAGAGTATTGAAGATGACCCTTGCTCTCGCCGGCCTATGACGTCTACGACTGAAGAAAACATCGGGAAAATCTGTGATCTGATATTAACAGATCGGAGATTGACCATCAGGGAGATTGCAGACACTATTGGCATTTCGTATGAACGAACACAAAACATCATAGTCAATGAACTTGGATTTTCTAAGGTTTCTGCGCGGTGGGTACCCAGATTGCTTTCAGTCGAACAAAAACGAATACGCCTCACGATTTCTCGCGACTGTTTGGAAATGTTTGAGGCTGATCCACAAGATTTTTTGGCCAGATTTGTAACAATGGATGAAACTTGGGTACACCACTACACCCCAGAGTCAAAACAGCAACCCAAGCAGTGGAAAAAACCTGATGAACCGACTCCAAAAAAAGCCAAAACAATTTTGTCAGCTGGCAAGGTGATGGCGTCAGTTTTTTGGGATGCTAAGGATGTCATCATGGTGGACTACCTTGCAAAAGGTAAAACTATAAACTCGGCTTATTACTGCACCCTCTTACGTCGCTTGCGTGAAACAATCAAAGAGGATTACTCAGCAAGAAAGTGTTGTTCCATCAGGATAATGCACGCGTTCACACGTCTGTTGAATCTATGGCTCAAATTCGTGATTGTGGCTTTGAATTACTGCCCCATCCCGCCTATTCCCCTGATTTGGCACCTTCAGACTTTCATTTATTCCCAAACCTAAAAAAACACCTTGGAGGACAAAAATTTTCATCAAATGAGGAGGTCAAAGCTGCGGTGGGTGACTTTTTTGAAGGCCTTGAAGAAACTTTTTTTATGACCGGCATACAGGCGTTGGAAACCAGATGGAAGAAGTGCATAGAGTTAAGTGGAGATTACGTGGAAAAATAAAATTACTTTTGCTTATATTTTATATTGTTTTCTTGCTGAGGCCGCGAACTTTTCAATCCACCCTCGTACCTTACAGACTAACATACATATAAAAATATACAACTTGTGTTGGTAAATAGAACCTCAAAACTAAGTTAGTAACACTTCACTTGTGCAGTATGTCACTGTGTGTTCATGTGGCACTTGTCCGTGGAAGCGACGGAACACCACTCCCTGCAGCCAAAAGTCCTCTTCCAAGACGAGGTGCAGATAATACGTTGGTATTAGCACCACAAACGCCTTAAAGTTGACGTTGCCGCGCGACTCAAGTAGCTGCACTCTCACCATGTACTTAGCCTTCTG
Source organism: Standfussiana lucernea (assembly GCA_964057025.1). Taxonomy (NCBI): domain Eukaryota; kingdom Metazoa; phylum Arthropoda; class Insecta; order Lepidoptera; family Noctuidae; genus Standfussiana; species Standfussiana lucernea. The sequence continues at coordinate 3,901,648 of OZ059805.1, forward strand.
ACGCACGTTTTTCACGATGTCCTCCGCTGTAGTGGTGTAATGAAGGCGGGAGATATACACCGGAAAGTTCGGCTTCGCAGCACGCTTCCTCCTCAAAACTGTCACGAAGCCATCATCAGCCCGAATCGGTGCCTTTTCAGGCACGGGCTTCCCAGCGGGAGCAGTTATGCCCGCGACTGCGCTAGCGAAATGTCCAGGAACATGTCGATATTTTGTAGAAGCTGCAGAAACAGGCAGCAAGTCGTGTGGTCTTGCGGCGGCGATGGGAGGCGCCAGCGGGACGGGAGCGGAGCACCGGGACGCACGAGGAGCGCACTTTGCAGGCTCAGCATTCTTGGTAGTAGGTTGTCCTCAATAGACTCCAACACAGATAAAACTGTTGGTTTCTTGAGTCGAAATATTTTGAAAAAGTCATGGCCATCCAGGGTTTGAAAATGTTCCTCTCACTCATCGTCGTCACAGCTTTCGTCAAAAAAGAGATAAAAGTCCTTTCATTGTATTTAAATAAGCTAAATATTGTTGAAAACCAATAAAATCAATACAATAATGATGACACTGACAGCTCATAATGTCGGTTTTGGCTCCTAAACGCCCACATTCGGGCGTTCGCATGACAACCTCGTTTTATCTCAAAACAGGTTTACATTGTGTTGGTGAAATCAAATTTCAAAAATTAAACTCGGATTCCACTCGACATAATCGCGTTGTCATTCAATTGGTGAAATCCACCCCAAATTTTAAAACAACTCCATCTATTAATTATTTTACAAACTTTTTGAAGCCCCCTTTGTCAAAAATTGTAAAATCAGGGATAGTTGGGAGTTAGTTCAACGTTGTGCTACTAGATGGCTGAAAACTAGAAAATAATATACATAGTTGTCTGAATAAAATACGCTATTTATTTTAAACTTTTTATTTTAAAAACATATAACAATTCCTAATAAAACACAAGCGCTATCACATCGTTTGATTAGATCACATTGATTCATGTGAAATCTTCTTTTAATCCTCCCCGTTCAACCACTCAACCACGTCAAAATGTTCATCCACCAACTTTAATAGTAAGCGTCTCATTTTCGCCCGTAGCGAATTTAGAGTCCCTTTTTCATTTCCAAGACATACCATTTACAAAAACGAATAGAAATAAGCACGCAACACATACGGCGAAACGAAATAGAAATTGACACAACTGTAAAGACAGTTTTGACAACTAGCTGCGTTTTGAGATGCTGACATATTTCGTTATTAAAGTCGCAGTAGGTCGCTTTTGGATGTTACAAATCTAAACGCATTGCGTTTTTTTCACAACATTACGTTCTATGCCATGCAAATACGCGTACGCGATCCAAGTGTAGTTTTTGAAGTCAGTCAGACATGAGATCTGGGTTTATGCTGAATCTAGTTTCTGAAAACGCGGTCTGTAACAAAATCGGTGAATTTCACCCTTAAAATGGTTGAAGTAACATTTTTACACAAACATTTTTCACATTTTTACTGACCCTCCCAAATTCCTTTCCATGAACTAATGACTGCTATCTTTACAACGAAACTGGATTGAAACTAGTTTCGCACTTACTTCAAAAGAAGGTTTCGTATACGTTTTTTATACTTAACACGATTGTGTCGCCGTAAAGATTGGCACTGGTCACTATAAATTGTTGGACGGATGGACAGCGGGATGGACAGCGATATGTTACGGCACAATTGTATGTTTTAATTCAGGAATTGAGAGTATTTGATTGTGATCTCTATATGTGAGTTAGGTGGGAAGGTGTGGTGGCTATTGGAGCGGAGAAAGTGTCATATCCAGCCAGTTTGTGAAATTCACTGCCGGCTTCTCTGTTCCCTGATCATTAGAACCTAGATCTATTTAAAGTTGGAGAGCATCGGTTTCCTCTGGGCAAGCGTGCTCCACCCTAGGCCGCATCATCCCATCAGATCAGGCGAAACGAAAGCCTATTTAGTATATGTACAAAACAAACCATCTATTTACTGGTGATGTTGAGATCTGCAGTAGAAATGGACAATGTAGGTATGGTTGGTTGGTCGCAAGACTTTTTTTCAGGTAAATACGATGCTTTTAAAGTCGCCTATAAATAAGTAGGCAAGAAATACTTTTTAATAAGAATCAATTCTATTCGATCATAAAATGTTGCCTGAGTAAATTTTAGAGTCTCCGTAAAATGACAGAACCGGAATCATTCAGAGATAATACGAAAACCGCCCAATGAAACTGAACACGATCATTAGGTAGGTACATCTAAATGACGTTTAAGAGCGGTCAGTCTCCTACTTGCTATGAAATATTGACACTGGCCACCCTTGAACGCCGTTTAAAGGAGCTGATCATTCAGTAACATTGATGGAATCCGCTCTTAAAAATGCTTAGTTAGTCGCTCTTACTGAAGCCCCATTCAAAAACACAAGCAGGGTAATTTCGGATTCAAATTACAGAAGCGTCTAGCTGAACAATTTGCGTAAACTGATCTTACGATATTGATACTAAATCTATCACGAGTTTGGACGGGGAGGTGTAGATTGATGTAGATGTAGAGGGTACAAAACGTTTACATGGAGATGAATATCTTAGTTTAGATAACATAATCCTACCGTCTTATTAGAAATGTGAAAGTGAGTTTGTTGGTTGTTATAGGCTCACGGCTTGGCGACTGAATAGATTTCGAAGAAATTACAATTTAAATACGTTTAAACCATAATCCGGATTCGGACAAAGGATAATTTTAACCCTATAAGACGCTCAAGTGTGATAATTAGCGACCTCCATGAAATATATTAATAGTATAGGGCCGCATGACACAATATAAAGCAAAGAAGACTATTTTTCGTTAAAATTACGGTGTATTCAAATACGACGTACATTAATGAAGAGTTACAAAATAATATAGACAAAAATAAAGTAATAGATTATAATTAAGAAGCATTGAATCTTCCATACTGAAAATTGCTGTTACTAAGGTCAAACCAAGGGCGACACAAAGTAATCAATCAAGTGCCTCTAAGAATGTACAAGACCGAACAATATCCCTGGTTCGTATTCGCCCCGATCATCTCCAACAGGCAGACATCGTAACGGCCAGTCGAAAAACACGTTTATTCGAGTCATTAAGGGCCATGTCATCTGCCAAACACATTACTACTCCCGCCGTAATTAAATGGAAAGAGAAATTTAGCTAAACAGAGCATAAAAGTAAAAGCTTCGAAGCCAACAATAAAACCATAGAGGGTGTGGATTAAGTGAATGGGATTCAGAAGACATTTGGACAGAGTATCTTGCTTGCAGCGTCATTATGGTGTACTGCCGGAAGTGACGTCAGGCGTCGCGGCGCGTGCGTAACAAATCACTACTTTACAACTTCCGGAAAGCTCAGTATCTCCCCGCCTGCGTGATGCTGCGGACGTGCGAAAAAACGCAAAAATGTTCTAATAATTTTTGGACACGCATCGCTTGGTACGCGCGTAATGGTCGTGTGATGATATTATGGAATATAACAATTTGTCTCCTCTCCCCTCTAGAGATTTTGGGGGAGTACAATAGTTTGCGCTTTGCATTTTTTGCTGGTAGTTATGGTAGATTAAGTTTGTATTGAGGGGTCTACGACTTGAAATGGTGAAATGTTAAACACAGTAAGGTACAAGTCGACTTGCGTTATAGTTAAGTAAGAAAATAGCTTTAAAGACTTTCTTCATTTCTGTAATTCCAAATTGGACCGACGCAGACGATGTAGAACAAATAAAATAGCATTAGCACTGACCTTCATGCTACAAATTTTAACTACCGAGGTTATATTTCAGAGGTCAGAGAATAACGATGAAATCGAATTTTATTCAAAGAGGATTATTTTTTCCTAACAAAAAACTAATCATGGAAAATAAGATTGCATAGTTAATTTCCACGCATCGCAAGACTTAATTTATCACCGCAATGATAATTCAATATCCACGAACATAATAAACTGTTATTGACGAAGGGATCATAAAAAAACACTTCATAACCGAAATTGTTTTCAACCGAAAAACAAACAAGCAATAAATTTTAAACATATTAAATAAAATCTCCGTCGACCACTATTTTTTGGTCTTCACCTATGAGAGGTTTCTCCCTTCTCTGTTCGTTGTCAACCGTATCGAAAGCCTGGGACGGGTCAACTTATTTCGGTGCGGTGTCCCTCTAGGCTTGGACACGTGACTGGGACACCCTTTCGCGAATTTCGTAAGTTAATGTTGGTAACATTATAAATATTTGGATTTATTGTAAGTTCCCTTTGCGTCGTGATTTACGATTGTAAGCGGTTAGTGTCATGGAGTGCTTGATTTGTAGAGATAATGGTTTTAATGGGAAGTGGTGTACACCAATATGATTAAAATCATTCAAGTTATCATGTTGTATTGTTTTTATCGAACGGTTAAATTTATCTATGGAATTCTAAGAGACTGTTGCGAAAATTAAACGATCTGTGAACATCAATGGAGACGCAAACATATAAGCTATTGGAACTAGCAGAGAGCACAGACCTACAAAAAACTTAAACCTACCTTTCTTTGGACACACTAACTTCCTATAAAAACACATTGTCTGAAGAGATAAAATATTTCATCTAAGAGAAGAGACAAAAAGAGATCTCAACATGTTTTGAAATTAATGTTACGTCAGTCGTAGCACACTATTAGTCACGCATCCCACGTATCAACACAAACAAACACATACAACTTCAAACGAACTTGTTGACATCAAAGCTCATCCCGTCGAACTTGTAACACAACCCTTCAACAAAAAACTTTACCACACCATTGGCTGAAATCCCTTTACCCACCTAGTACCTAGGTACTGCAGCTTTCTTAATTATCACCTCCTCATATACACACGTACGATCTAACACATTTTTTGAGATCAAAGCGACCTGCAATAGTGGAAAGAAGCATTTTTATAAAAAAATCCAATCACCTAAGTAGAGGGTGGGGGTGAAAGGGGGTACAAGGGGGTGGGAGGGGTTATCCACCCACAGGGGATGAAGACATCACGCGAATGCACATAATTCATTGATACTATCCTTCACTAAACTAATGTGAGTGAAAATAAGCGCTGATTGTTTGGTACGGTTGGAAGAGGAATTGGAAATGTTTCCGAAGAGTTTTTTTTTTAATTTTGTATTTGGAGTAGGGTTTGAAAAATGTTAGTCCATGATGATATAACGTGTGACTTGTAAAAAAACACCATATACTTAGTTATTTATTTATTTGGTACACCAACAGCATTACTTACATACTAAACATTTTTAGGAGACAATACAAAATATATAAAAGTACTGGTATGTATGCTTATTACTAGGTATATCTATAGGTATGGTATTATTTAGGTGGTATTCAGATTTGACTAAGCGGTTTTTTGGCTAAAAAACATTGGCTGCAACCGTAGTCTGTAATGGCACTGGCTTTAATTAAACCTGATCCTTAACCTATGGATCACACAAAATAATAAAAATAAGTTCCTGAAATGTGTTTCGTTATAATCCTTACTTGATTTGCTATGCTTTAATTTGTAGGCTCTATTTTGCATAACTCATCAAATGTCTATGTCAGAGATTCAACAACTACATCACAAGAATGTTGCAGTACGATGGCTGGGGCGGCTGCCACTGACAAGTCTGCCAAAATTACAATGAACTTTATACTAGTAATTGTAAGCTTGCTGTTGGAATGCTGCTGTCAAAGGAAAAACAACTTTGAAGTGACTATAATAAGTTATATCATCATTATATTTACGCGGTAGAAGGGACAACGACGCACAAACGGTTGCCATGTAGTCAGTACGCCATTCTGAACCCCCTTACCCCCCCCCCAACAAAGAAAGTTATCGTTGGTTATACTGCACGGTCAAAATGTACTGAATACGTGGTTTGGCAAACTGTTCTGGCGTCGGAGTCTTTTTCACCTTGCAACATTTTCTTCTATCACTGTCAGTTTTAACTTTTCAAATAAAAGGTCGCTTCTTTCTTATTTTCTTGCCAACGCTACTGTAATGGTCCGGTCACGGTGCGTGGCGAGCGAACAATACTGCCCACCCCGCGTCACATGCACCACATTACCGATACGACTGTATATCTATCGAAACGTTCTATGGAATTCTACAGATCGAACGATGTACGGATATATGGGTATAATGGGTGAATATTCTTTATTTTCGTTAATTAACTATATAAATTATTACAATTAAAAACTATTAAATAAACTAAGGTAAATAAATTAACAACAAACTATAAAAGTGCATCAAAAAACTCCTCCTCAACGCTGTCAGCTGCTAATATGCCCAAAAGACGGGCGGCGCCGTTGCCAGGTTGTATGGCAACAGCCTCTGGCCATGGTAGAGGCCAGCCCTTGGGTCACGGGGAGTGTCAACGAGGCGTTTCGAAATTTCCTTAAACAAGCTGTGAGTACTCGGACCCCACGGCCCCAGAGTTTCAACCCCAAACGGCTAGAAAATATAGTTTCCACAAAGGTTACTATATTTACGCCGCTCTGCCAGCTCAGCACGATGGGAAGAATAGTAAAGAATTCTCTGTAGCACGCCAGAAACAAAAAAGACACAAACATTGGATAGTGTGATGAGAAACTGTTTATCATTGTAGTGGAAAAAATACATACTTAAATGAATGATACTAGGCGAATAAACAATGAACATAAACAATTTTATTACAAATATCCGGAAAAAATATCGAAGAAATTAGGCCGTGAAGCTTCGACTATGAGTCGATGACAGACAAATAAAGGGTTGCAATTAGACCTATTTTAACGGCAAAAAAACAACAACAAAAAATGTATGCTAGTGCTCACTAGCATACATATTTTTGCAAGCAAGTTGTTTATTCTCGGCGGACAAATTAATCATTGATTCAGATCCATGGTAAAAATTTGTCCACTGAGAATAGACATCATCATCACCACCTGCCTACCTTTTTCCCAACATGTTGGGGTCGGCTTGCAGTCTAACCGGATGCAGCTGAATACCAGTATTTTACATGGAGCGACTACCTATCTGACCTCCACAACCCAGTTAGTACTGGGTAATACGATACCCCTTGGTAAGGCTAGTTGTCAGACTTTCGGGTCACTGACTATCTTATCTGTAACGACTGTCAAAGATCTTAAATTGACAGCCGGGACCAGCGGATTAACGTACTTTCCGAGGCACAGAGGAAACTCGGTATGTATTGGTGGTCACCCATCCACGGACCAACCCAGGCAAGCGCGGCTTAACCTGACGATCGATCTGAGCGGCTGTTATTATTTAACCACGAGCTCCTCACTACTCCACCGAGAATAGACAACTTGCAATAAAAACATAACACACGGTTAAATGTCACCATAAATCCACCATTACCATCAGATTTACAATAATTGTTCATTAATTTGCTTCTAGTAAAGAAATTCTAGTTCCGAAGACGCGTTACCAGAAGATAAAGTATACCACATAATCCGGACCACACAACCGTCTCGAAAATGATTTATCGACACGATTTCGCCTAAATCAACAGAAAAACACGTGAGATTGTCCCTTCGCCACCCAGCTCGCCATCTAATCTCTATATTTAGCTCTAATCACGGTAAAGCTGTGATTACAGCTCAATTTGAGTCCGCCATCATTATTTATATTTTTTAAACGAGCAACCAACTCGATAATGAGCTTGTGTATCACGAACCTGAGTTTCGAGTTAGAGAACAGAGGAATGGAGTGGAGTGTTTAGAAGAAGTTTTTTTTTTGTAAAAATGTTTTTGGAACTCCTCTTTGGACTAGTGGTCGCAAGCGCGACTGCTGAGCGTGACGTCCTGGGTTCGATTGACAGGTCGGGCAATGTGTTAATGAGTTTTTCCATCAGGAATTTCCCAACCACGAAGTCTGGATTTGTGCCGGGTTGACGGCAACAACTGGCAAAATGTGGTTGTACTGTTTAGGCACACTTCTGCCCCTTAGGTAAGACTGGCTGGCAGACTTTCAGGCTCTTACAATTGACAGCCAGGATTAACACCTTAACTGGTTTTTCAGGGCATCACGTAATGTAAAAGATGGCCCATCGACCTCAACAAAAAATTAAAATAACATAACACCACGCCTGTAATCCCAAAGGGTTTGGCAGAGGTGTACGGTGTACTTACCTAATATAAAACCCACATTTCGACCGTTATGTTTAAGTCCCATAGGATAGGGGGCGAGTCTTTTGTCATCAACCGGGCAAAATGTAGACTCCTTGGCTGCGACTGAGAAATTCCTGATATAAAAACCCAATAACACTTCGCCCGCCCTGGGAATCGATCCCAAGACCTCATGATCAGCAGCGGCGCTTGCGACCACTGGACCCCTTCAACAAAAATTAAAATAGTAATTAAAAAGCAGCCTCTCCACCCCCACCTCTGTCCCTGCTACACAGGTGATAATGTGGCAATGTCGCTGCAGCCGCCGGCTACACACGATTATCCTATCTCTGACCACACAGCACTCGACACAGATTCATTCACTCTTAGCTCTTACGTGTGCACGCCCCTTTTATTTTTAAAGGTAAGGTGCGCCGACTGAGTGGTTCCGGCGGCGGAGAAATTGATAATGCTTATGAGTGGTTTAAGGTTGATTTAGTGGCTTCTTCTAGCTCGTTGCTTATTCAGGCAGTAAAGTTCTTTCTAATAGGGTTTTGGCACTGGCCACTCATACATAAGCGGTAAGATTCACTACACCGACAAGTCTTGCTTATATGATTGCTTTCACCCTCGGGAATAAAGGGATGTTCTTTAAATCGCGCCAAAAAATTACCATTATCTGCCTAGCCTTTTCCTAGCTATGGTGGGGTCGGCTTCCAGTCTAACCAGTTGCAGCTGAATACCAGTATTAGATATAGAGCAACTGCTTATCTGACCTCAACCCAGTGACTGAGTAAGTAATATGGTACCCTTTGGAAAAACTGGTTTTACACAAGCGGTACACAAAAGAAGAAAACAAGCGAAGAGCGCCAAAAACGACAGCAAAATAACAAAAACAGAAGAAGTATTGTCAATTATTTTTTTCCTTAGCCTATCTACATTGCTGTGCAAAGGCCTCCCCATAACCTGCCATTCTTCCCGCTGTGCGGTTTTCTCCAGCCAATCTCTCACAAACGCATATGAATTAATGACAAATACTAAATAGAAATATAAATATAATACAAACTGCTATATATGTATTTCCACTTTATCGCAACACTACCTATTATAGTGCTTTTTCTTGCATGGAGACCCAGTCTTAAAGCAATCCCAGCGAAAAATGATTCTGTATGATATTCAAAAGTACGTAGTTTAAGAGTAATTACGTTGACCATCATACAGCGAATTATGAGGATATTACTATGAGGTTACGTAAAAAGAGACATTAGCCATTCGAAAGCTAAGTCACGAGCAAGCAATTTGATGGCAATCAATAGCCTTATTGTAGTATCGCCAAATCTTTGGGACGGACTTTTGTGGGAATAGATTTTGCCTGCAGTTTGTTGCACGTAGATGTCGGTACTATCCCATGGGAACATAATATTGTGATGAAAAGTATCCTACATCCGAACTCAGAACATGAGTCATGATCTACCTGTATGCTAAATTACATAAAAATCCGTGTAGCTGTTAAAGGTGTGAAATGGTAAAACACAGACGGACACACACAGCACAGGACACGACATGTGGACAAAAATGCGGGCAGGAGCTGGTCTTTTATATTATTGATAACTATTATCCACCATAAGCGCAGCTTCAAAATTCCAGTACGCACAGATTGCGGACCAGCTGCGAACAACAGAAACTGACAGATGCTTTAATACATCATTTGTCACAATCTAGTGTCCAGAGTCGCGTCCTTCGCTCCACGTTTCAACGGAATGTCTCTCTTTATAAGCAGAGTGTAGCCCACCTACATATACCACCCACAGCCATGCGATCAGAAAGATAGAAGGTGAGTAATTATGAGAGAAGTACCGTTTTGTGGCGGGAATTAGCCAGCATAACATTCCCCATAGTTGCGTAAAAGATGAAGCAGCGTAGCATGAGGGGGTTAGGCACCAACTCGACACGAAAGACTGGACACACGTGTGTCCAGTAAGTGAAACTCAAAATTAGTATGACTTATTATTTCGTCGTCTGGACACGCCAAGATTTTTACGCGTGTCCACATAGTGAAACTTAAATTAAATCACATTTATGTTTTCGCCAACTGGGCACCCGTTCGCATTTGACCCGAATTCATGACAAAGTACAACCACGCAGATTAATGTTTTGTGTCACAATCATCATCGGCCACTAAACGTCCCACTGCTGGGAACGCTAACATTAGTTAAGTATACTTGTCTTCATATTAAGAAATCAGGGTATATATTTTTTTGTTTTGTTGTTTATATTGTGTCCCGTAATCCGAGAAGCGCTGGCTGACGTGTACCTACTTAATTACTTATAGTACACCTATATTTCGCCAGTTATGTTTAATTCCCATGTCATCATTATCTAGCTTTTTCCCAGCTATGTTGGGTCGGCTTCCAGTCTAACCGGCTGCAGCTGAATACCAGTATTTTACATGGAGCGACTGCCTCTCTGACCTTCACATGCCAGTTACTTTGTAATACGATACTCTTTGGTAAGACTGGTTTTCAGACTTACCAATGTTTTATTTCCATATAATACTTGTAATAGCGGGCGGCCCATTACCGTCGACTGGGTACCAATCAGGATTCCGGGTTCCAGGCTACTGCTGAAAAATTCGTGACGAAAAAACTTAATAAGCCTTTGTCCAACATAGAAGTCGAACCCAGGACCTCATACTAATTTTTAAATGTATCTTTTAGAAAGTTTGCAATTGAGACGACTTCAGTTTTCGATTTTAGCTCTTAATATTAATTAGAAGAAAACTAATTAAGTCTTGCAACAATACTATTTAAGTATACTACACAACAGCACTAAAAGTACCACCCACGGTATAATAAGTGCTGTTAGTTGGCCACGTGATTATCACCAATGGAGCCCGTAAATTATGGGAATACCACGTCAGGTCGAACGCCAAATTTGTGGCTTATTGAAGATAAGCATGGTGACTAAGTGAGGACATTCCCCTGTTTTTTTTAAGGGTTTTTGTATTTTTGGATGATTTTTTGTGGCTCGTTTCCACCTTATAGGTTCATGCTCTTTTCGTTTTTTGACATATTATTGTGTTTTTCTCTCTATTAACATTATTTACAGTACTTGAAAATGCGGATGAATGAATGAAATAAATGCGAGTTCGGTTGTCTTTAGCTCGTTGATGTATGTTGGTTTTTCGCGGGTAACCTTCGACTTTTGACATTATAGAACAATTATTTCTAGACGAAAAACTACTACTTCCTCATCTAGAGCTGTCAGCCATCTCAGCTGCCCCTCCAATCTTCTCTATTCTGAATACAAAATAATTTTTATCCCTAAAATAAACCAGTAACTTACAAAGTTACCGGTGGAGGTCAGTTAGCGAAGCCTTCCACACAAAACCTCTAAAGTTACTTATCACTTGAAATATGACTTAATCGTTAATCCAACGCAAAAGTAAAATTTGAATTTCTTTGATTCAACGTTCCTCACAAACTTTAACCTACAAACAAAATACTTGAACGCAGAAACACGTCCACACAAAGCCAACACTCAGAAACTGCCCAGAGAAAAAAAGCGTAAGTCTAAAACAAACAGATCGTGGCACCGGGCCCCGGGCATCCGAAATTTAATCATACTTATTATCCAGTTATGACAGGCAACACCGGCAGATATAGCGGGTTCACTAAATAAACGGTGAATATGTTTTGTTCTTTCAAGTCTTTGAAGTCGGTCACCGACTTCCGAAAGTAAAGTTATAGTCGGTTATTTTTTTGCAAAAAAGTTTTTAATTTTTACCCTTTTTAGTTATCGTATCACACACAAATCCTTGTCAAGTATCAATTTCGCAATTTCTTTTTCTCGGATGACATATTTTTTCCAGCTATTTTGATTTAAAAAGCAAACTACTAAACCGATTTTGATGAAATTTCTATGGGACCAATCGGGAAGTATATCCTTTCAGATAAAAGAAGAATTTTCAAATCGGTTCATAAATGACGAAGATATGAGATAACAAACACAAACTCAATTAAAAAAAATACTACCGAATTGAGAACCTCCACCTTTATTGACTATTGCATTTATAATGAAAGAGACAGAGTAGATGGTTGTGTATCAATTTTAGTGTACCAGAAAGTTATAGACATTCTATCTATATTACTATTGTTCAAAATAATGAATCTATTGTGAAAAATACAAATCTGCAACTACGAAAAAGATCTTACAAACAAATAAGTCGAGAAAAAGAACCATGGTAGAGCTTCTTTATGTCACAATCTACTTTAAAAGCGTTTCAAACACCCAATAAAATAATACGTCAACAGGTCAATAGCCAATTAACAAGTAAACAGCATCACCACAAATAACCATCAAACAAGTTAAACCCACATTAAAAAGTTAAAACTTAAACCGAGAAACAGAATCCCATCCCAATTTTGAAACAATCTGTATCTCAAGTCAAGAAATAATTTATAACATACACTCGCCCTGTATAATTAGGTCCGATCAGACAGTTGATTGCTTATTATATTGATGTTTCAATTTTATACCCATTTTTATGATCATCGGGCAACTGTGGGGGGTGGCCACCCATACAGTTGTTGAAACCCTTCACTCTAGTGCTCATACCAATAAGACTATTTCGTCTACTTATGCTCTGACGGATTCAGGATATTCTCTCTCTTTCTTTTCCAGTTTGGAGTGTTTGTTGTCTCTTTCTTGTGATTATGGTAAGTGAAGAAAGTTAGTTCTCGTCACGAGTGTATAAGATGTTTAGTAACTATGTTGTGATTTTCGTTTTTTTTTTTATGTTGAAGGATGTTTCCTTATTGGTTTCCGATTGAAAATTCTTGTTTGAGTTTTTTTTTTAAACATCACCTGACCATTTTATGGTCCGTATCGTTATCCAAGCTTTAAAAGACTTCGAACTTTTTGCCAACTAATTTGCTAATTAACAATCGAAGTTTCGACGCAAAAACAAAACTTCAGAAAACCGGATAAAAATACATCTTTCCTAACATGACGATGGTCAATTAACCCTTCCAAAAACATTTGAAGATTCCGTTGACAAATTCGTTTGGGAAACATTTTCTGATGAATTTGTCCGAATTAATACGTGGTTCTGTTGGAATTTTGAACGTTGTTTTTGGTTTATTTTCCGTTCTAAATCGAGTGGAATCGATGTAGCGACTATCTCGCTTCTTTGATCTCGGTTAGACTCGTGCGCATCTCAAAGTTTGGTTTTCGTTAGAGAGAAAGGAGTTCTTGAAAACAAATGTCTAATGTCTATACAACTCCTTTCTACGTTAGCCTTTTTGTCAATTTGTGTATTTACTCATTTTTTTTTTCAAAATCGCAATACCAAAGGGTATTTTGATTTTTGGGACCAAACAATATAATGTCACATGACATTTTGGCTGTTAATCGGCATCATCCCACTGATGACCTTAAGGGTTCTCCCCATGACTTCCAATTCTTTAAATCCAAGGCTAACGGCATGATACTTCAAAAGTGTTCCCAGTCTCCAATTTGCCCAGTGCGGATGTACCGCTAACGTACCACCAAAAGTACTCAATTTTACAAAATTATTTGACTCTATACGTATGTCGCTTGTATCCTTCGCGTGGGTAATGTCACGTAGCAAGTCACAGTAACTTGTGGCATGCTCTGAGCGATTTCTTTCATTTGTTTTCACCGCAGTTGCAACACCACGCGCCGTGTCGCTTGATCGTATAACTCGTGGCCGAGTCCTTACACCAAAAAGAGGGATTTTACGAGATACAGCGTCCGAATCAAACCGTCCCTAAAATCCAATTAGCTCTGATACGACCACGTTATTGAATTTTGATAAAGAGTATAAAATGAGATCTTAATAAATGTTTTTTTTTGTTCAATTGTTTTTTTGGTGGAATGGTTAGCAACGCATTCTTATTTTAGTCTTATTTAGGTCTTGACTTCTGGGGTTGTTTTTGTGACTGGTAAAAACTAAAGTATTTTTGCTTGCTCTTTCGTTGGGTTAACAAAAATTAGCTAAGTGCCAACAACATTCTACTAAATTTCGCTATCTCTGTTGAAACAATTTTATTTTTGTTAGCTGGCGAAACTTCTATAATTTCATGCATCTACTCTTTCAGCGGCAGCGGCCCGTGGTCTCCTTAATTAGCTGTAGGTTGTTACTTAAAATTATGTGGTATTTTATTTATCATTAATTATATCGATACTCATCATGTTTCATTATTAGGTCATTAAAAAAAAAATCATGTCAGCGAGGTTTCGCCAACTAAGTTAATATTAACCTTATATAATTGGAAAGATTTTCCCTATTACATGGGACTTAATAAACATAACTGGCGAAATGTGGGTGTGCTATTAGGGACACTTCTGCCTAACCCTTCTGAGATTACAGGCGTAATGTTATGTTATGTTATAATTGGAAAGTATCACAGCTCAGGGGGGTTACCTTGATCAGTTAGTGCAGGATTTTTTTCCGAGAGTGGGAAAGTGACAGCGCTAGACAGCTGTCTAGCGCCATCTCTTACCCACTCTCGGAATAATAATAAAACATTCCTGCACCAACAGGCAAGGGTAACCCACCAAGAAAGTATTAATCCATAATTGAATAAAACTTGTTCAAAAAACTTTGAGCATCAAAAGGCGCGCGGCGGCGGCGGCTGGAAAACGTCGGCGGCGCCTGCGCATCTCTCCTAAATCACGTCCCGCCATCTTGTAGATTACCCGATTAACTAGTCAACTGTTAAGAACATAGATCCTTTATGTCCCAAGTGTTCCACTACTATTACATTCACGCTCATTGACTCTGAAAAAAGGCCGAAAGAACTTTTTTGACATTTAATAAAAACTTTTTTGTCAAAAAAAAAGTGTTTTGTTTTTATTTGGAAGCACAGGTGGTTTAGCTGTCATGTTTTTTTTTCTGGAGTATCATATACGATGTCATGTAGCCAGTTATTGGAAGTGATAGGTTTGTAATAGATATATTTGAAAGGTCGCTTGTTTATCCAAAAATACTTACATTGAAATATGATCCACTTTTCTTGATACTTTTTTTTTGTTCTTTCGGCATTCTTTTTAATACGTTATGAATTGGCTACGGATCCATGTTTTTCGACTTTTTGTTTATTTGTAAACCCAAAGTTTTAATTAACTATATGGACTTCTATCAAAATAAACGAAACAATGAAAACGATACTTCTGCAAGAACGATAACCCTACAAAGATTTTTATTTAAACTCCTTTTGTTAACGTTGTATTTATCGAATAGTTTAGCTTTTTGTGCAAATATATATAATTTGTTTTTAAGAATCTACATGACTCTCTACTGGGTGATTTTTTAAACGTTGGCAATACTTTAAGGAACTGAATACTCATGAAAATGAACAACTTTTATTATGGGACCGACCACGAAATCGCAAAAAAAAAATTGGCTAAAAAATTTAGGGAACAGTAGATTTTTTTTTGTCATATTTCATAGTGTGTTTCATATAACTACGATAACTATGGGATTAACGTCACATTAGTAAAAGTTGTTCATATTATTGAGTATTTCACTCCCTTAAAGTATTGCCTAAGTTTAACCAATCACAAGTATAGTGCGTAACACAACGATCTTACTTATGTAACGACGATTGTCTCATGTACCTAATTTAAACTGTTTTGACGCTAAAAGCGTTCTGATACTCGAGTCTTGAATAAAAATTACTTTTGATTTTCTTCACTACAGAAAATAACGGAGACAGATTAGAAACTAAAATATAATCGAACCGTTTTCAAACCTAATCATAGAATTCGAACATGGCTTCGTTATATGTATAAAACATCAGCGCACGCGCATACTATTCACACAAGACGCAACCGTTTGTCAGTTAATTGTCCCTGTCAACTAGTAATTGACCCCATCGCTTCCTATTTAACGGACCACCCATGCATTTGTTGGCATCCTCATATTCTTCATCATATATAAGTACTGGCTGGTTTAGCAATTAATTTGTACTATGTTTTTTTTTTTGTTGTGTCTGTGTGTTGTGCTGTCTTTGTTTTCAGTGGCGGTAGCAAAGTTTTGAGTATGAATGTGGATGGGTAGGTATAAGAGCGGCAAACTGAGGGCTGAGTCGACGCCCGACCAGCCAGACCCAAAAAAGTGGTTCCTGTGCGCTTCCATGAAGTACGTGCGGTCGCTAAATAGGCCGCACTTGGTGGTAGGGCCCGCCGGGATGCGGATGGCGGGCTGATACCATTCAGGGGTGAGCGGGAATGTCCTTGTATATCCCGGGCCTCCAGCACATGGTAGTAGTAGACACAGTGGGTTTTTAGTCAGTTAGAGTCCGACATACCCTCCCATACCCTCCGTTCGCCGCAGACGGAGGGTTTCCATCCATTTTCCCACTCAAATTGATAGAGAAGTATGGAAGAAGAAGACATGCTACGCCGACCTCAAATAAATTGGATAGGTAGATAAGGGCAGGAGAAAGAAGATGATGAATGAGAGTGGTGGTGGCTTCGTGGAAACAGCTCCGGCTTTCGAGTTGTAAGCCATGGGTTCAGACCCATTGGCGCACTGTTTTTTGTAAATAATTTCATTACTACCTACTGCTTTCAAAAACGTGCTCAGGCAGAGAGCCTGTGTAGGTACCATCAGTGAGAATGTGAGGCTGATTATAAATATAACAAGCCCGCTCTGAATATCGATCTTCGTTCGGTCTTGCCATCACATCCTCCATTTTTATCCTACTGGTCCTTAAGCTTAAGGGGAAGATTTACAAAACAATGGTTAGACCTGCTGTCTTGTATGGCTCAGAATGTTGGGCCACAAAAGGGAAGAATGAAAGGCATTTGCATGTGGCTGAGATGAGAATGCTAAGAAGGATATATGGTGTAACGCGGATGGATAAAATAAGAAATGAGTACATAAGAGGAAGTCTGAAAGTGGCGCCGGTGACTGAAAAGTTGTGGGGTAATCGGTTGTCGTGGTTTGGGCTCGCGATGCGGAGGAATGAGGGAAATGTTGTGATAAAGGTAGAGGAAGACCAAAGAAACGATGGATGGACTGTGTGAAGGATGGTATGGCTAGAGAGGAGGTAACCGCTGAGATGACGATTAAAAGAGAAGTATGGAAGAAGAAAACGCTGCGCCGACCCAAATAACTTGGGATAAGGGCAGGAGAATGACGATGGCTCAGTTATAGAGTTATCGTAATACACACAGGCCCATTGGAGTTGCCATATGTCTTCAAACGTCTTTGCTTTCCTCAAGATGTTTCCCTCACCGTTTTTAGAGCTGTGGTGACAATAGTAGCTCACCAGGAACAGGGTCCGAGCTACCGGTGGTCAAGGCTCTTGAGAGAGTGTCCAGAAGAACTGCTTTCTGAATAAACCCCCTGATCCAGCTGCCAAGCGGGAGCCTTCACAGATGTTGGCCGACACACAAATAACTGCTGTTCTTAAATCGGAATCGTTTCCACTGGGCGAACAATACTGTATACTTACAAATATTACTATAAGTCCAAATTTCCGCAGATAAACTTGGAAAATAAGTGTAGATAAATTGAAAAAAAAAGACAAAGGCTGTGGGTTCAAGTCCGTGTAAGTACCAATCTTCATAATCAAAGCCAGCTCATGAGAGGCGAGGAATTTAAACTATCAGGAAATAATTATAACATAAACAAAACATCACGTTTTGTAATCCCTTAAGGGCTAGGCAGAGGCGTACCTTACAGTACACCCACATTTCGCCAGTTATGTTTAAGTCCCATGTAATAGGTTGTGGGCCTATAAATACGAAATAAGTATGTCATACAAAATTAATAGATATGTATCTAGTTGCCAGCTTAACAACTAAATAAAAGAAGCCAACACAAAAGAAAATCAATATTGCTATTCCCATGAAAAAAATAAAGAACCGCAAGTCAATGGCGGCACAGATGACGATTCCCGCACTAGTTATAAGAGTCAACTTGTACACCATATCATTACGGTGTCTATGTAGCCTTAAGTGTGATTATGTACACCCTGTATACCCTGCGACTGTTGAGTGTCGTGAGAAAGCACACACGTTCGTTCAGAACAAAGCTTGTGGGTGGTGTTGAACAGGGGACGAAATTTTACGGAAGGTATAACGGTTTGTTTATCGATGATGATATTAAAAAACATACATAACATCGCGCCTGTAATCCACGAAGGGTTAGGCAGAGGTGTACCCAATTATAGTACACCCACATTTTGGCGAGTTATGTTTAAGTTCCATGTAATAAGGGGCGAGCCTAGTGCCATCAACCGGGCACAAATCCAGACTCCGTGGCTGCTACTGAGAAAATTCCTGAGGGGAAAACCTAAAACACTTGGCCCGACCCGGGAATTGAACCCATTGCCTCATGCTCAGCAGTCCTGAGAACAAATCGCCTTTGTGTACTCTATCATTAACAAAATCTTAAAACAGTATAAAAAAAGGTTATTTATTTATCTACTCACATCTACCATTACATGATAACCCAATGCAATAAATGCGCCTTAATTAATCCTTACTTAATTGATACTAATAACTAATAACAAACAATGCATTCATTGTGAATTCACCCAGAGAACAACAGATATATCCGTATCCATAGTCAAGTTAAAGTAATTACTTTAGCTTAAAAGCAATTACTTCCAATTTTTTTATGCAATAGACAAGAATTTAAAAGAAGCAAGAACCGTCAAAGAAAGCAAAGCTAACAATTCGAACTTTTTACAGTTCTAACTTCAACCAATTACTAAACTACATAATGAAAATCGTATCTTAAAAAATGAAATTTACTCAAGTAAACACTTTGACTTGTTTATAGATACGGGGGATAGACTCCGTCTCACTCGCTATGAGGTTAAGATTGCGAAGAAAACAAAATCGAATCATCTATGAATCTACAAGGCCCACAAAGTTCTTACAATCACAAAGTACACATTAATCCCGCAATTACATTGAAACGCAACGCTACTACGTAGTTAAGGGTAGGAAGGGACAAAGCGGACCTATAACTTCAATCTCGATACCAATCGTATAGCAATCAAAGTACATAGAACACAATCCTGGTAATGTAACGCTAGAATGCCGAGGCTGCTCCTCAGCAATGCGGACTGTCAAAAGCCAATGTCGGCTCTCCCTGAGGGTCCGAGCCACTCGCACCCTACCTCCCCTTCTTGCCACCCCACTGACCGTTGCTAAAGAAACGTTACTATGGTTCTATTGTCGAGAAGTGTGTGAGATGGATTTTCTTCAAGAAGAAAGATATGTTATAAAGAAAGAAAAAAACTATTATTGATACAGAGGCTCGTTCCAAACACAGGCAAAAGCTATAGTTTCGCCATAATTACCACTGCTTCTTTAGTGATCGCAGCTTTGACTGTTTCGTGGTCCTCGTTTGGTGGTAGTGGACTTAGAAGTCGGTTAAAAATGATAATAAAATAAAAAGGAGGTGGTTCTGAATATGGCAGTATTTTTTTTTTTTTTCTGATTCACCTTTTAAGTGACAGAACTTACCAAACGGTATCGTGTTACGTAATGACTGAATTGTGGAGGCCAGATAGGCAGTCGCTCCATGTAAAATGCTGGTATTCAGCTGTATCCGGTTAGACTGGAAGCCGACCCCAACGTATGTAGTTGGGAGAAAGATCGGTAGATCACGATAATTCAAGACTAGGAAACAACGTAACCTAACCTAACGGCAGTATAATATGTGTTAATATTTTTTAACACGACGGTGACGAAGATTTATACAAGAAGCCTTGATTAATAACCATCCTTTGCTAATTCACGTCAATCCCAGTTATAATTTCTGTCGGCGTACTATAAAGGGCGGCCACTTACTGTGGATTCGAATTCAATTTATTTTATTACTTACTGTAGTATCAAGGACACTTAACTTTTAATGTTTCCTTTCTACCTACAACTCGCTGTCGTTAAAAATTTATTCAGTTTATATTAATTTGTTTTTGTATGACATCCATCAGTGTTTTTTAAGACCTGCGCAGCCGGTTCATTACCAAGAGATCTTCTAAGTATACCTAATTATTTGTTATATATAAGATTTAGAATGCTCTCACAGGAGTTTTAGAAGTAAGTTGTTCTCTAACACAAAATGCCCCATAATTATTCTAAAATACCAGTTGAGCTAATTGAATCTGGATTGCTAATACGTCACCACTTGTCCTTAAAAACTAGATAATCTAAAACTCAAAGCATTTATTTCAATTTAACGATTTTCAGGCTATTTTGAATTTCTAATATATTGAAGAAACTCTATGGACATTCTTCTCAGAATTTGCAGTTTTTGTTCATTATGGTTGTAACTTGTAAATGTGAGGAAAATGTAAAAAAAAAACTATACAAGAATTTTATTTTGGTATTAACTTATCATGTCTTTCTGGAATGTTACTAATTTCCAAGTCAAAATTTAACGCCTATCTTGTTTTTTTTTTTACCACAAAATATTGTAATTTTTATACACAACATTTATTTATGCATTGTATTTTAATTTTATATTATTTGTATAATATACGGGGTGGAAGGGACACCGACGCGAAAACGGAAACCACATACTCAGTACATCATTCTGAACCCCCCCCCCCCCCCCACATAGAAATTTTTCGTCGGTTATTAAAAAAATAAATCTGTTGTCTGCTGTTTCTTACAAAAGTGCAATACCAACACGGTCAAAATGGAACGCTGATTTTTTTTTTAATAACCGACGAAAAATTTCTTTGTTCAGTATGATGTAGGTACTGAGTATGTGGCTTCCGTTTTCGCGTCGATGTCCCTTCCAGTCCAGCCCGTATATCTTTTAATGTTTTTGTAGTATTAGCAGTACACCACTGACGAACCCCCGTTTATATTTTATGTTCGTACAATCCATTCAAAGATTGTCTGGAAGATATCGCTATCAGCAATCAGACCGCTATTGTAACCATAGAATCAGCAAAACCGTAAAACAGTTGTGTTTCAATTTTGGTCCACAGTAAAGTATATTCTATTCTTCTATAATTTCTCGAACAGACCAATAGTAACGCTCCCGACCGGACATCTAAAGGTGTCATGGAGATAGCTCTCTCGCACAAGGTGGCCTCTAATATAGCCCAATACAGCCTAATATAGCCCCTCAACCCCCGATTGCCCTTAAGTGCAAACCCAACTTGAGCCGAAGAGGCCGAAGAGGCCGAAATTAGCACTTGAAATTGTCGAGCCAACAATATGAAACTCTTTGTGTACTTGTATTTTCGGCCATATTTTTCGTTTGTACATGCTCTAGTTATTTTTGAATGGTCTCTTTGTTTGATATTGTCTCTAGGTTTTTTTTAAGATAGAATTTTCAGGTACCTGTCCTACATAGTTGTGTTTTGTTTCGTTGTATTCATATCTGGTTGGTTTTTTGGAATAATTTAATATAAAGTTGCGCCTTTTAACAGTCGGGGTAGGCAGAAACTTCAGAACGCCACTCACTGCGATCCTGGTCCCAAGACACGCGCCTCTGATTTTTCCGAATCATGTGTGTATTGTATAATTATCACTTGTTTCGGTGAAGAAAAACATCGTGACGAACCAGCATGCCTGAGAGATATTTTTCGACGGTATGTAAAGCCAAGTCTGACACCAGGTTAGGCACTAACCACAAGATAAAGAAGCAAAGAATGCGATCCTTACAATCACCTTTTACTTCGTCCACGTTCATACATCTGGTCATACGCATGCAGGTAATTGATCTTTTTTTTTTTGGTCATAATATGGATGGTCCTACTTTAATATTAGAAAAGTCACAACAAAATCCTAGAACTTTTTGGTCCACATACATACATAATCTCACAGTTTTTTCTCATGAGGGTAGGCAGAATATAGATAAAACGTCACCTACTACGATTCTTACATACATACTCCTTTCGCCTCGTCCAAGTTCATAGAAATGGTAGTACACGTTCTACATTTATGCAGTAAACCTTAAAATTTCTCGCCACAGTATGGCAGAAGTAAGTACAACACTCTAATTCATACATTCTTAACCACACGCTACGGAACTAAAGTCCTTGTTATTTGAATAAAACACAAACCATCGATTTCCCTGTATTTATCGTATCAATTTCGATCGCGGACCCAATTAAAGTGCCATAAACCTCTTATTAGTCACCCCATAGTTCCCCCACTTCCCCACTAAACCAACATGGCGTCGCGATTGTCACCTAACCTCAAACAAAGGTACTCTTACCAGGTTATTATACAATTTTGAACCTTATTTTAAAAGAGAAAGATATGAGCGTGAGTTTATGATTAACTTTGCCTGCCACCTGAAGTCTTATTCTTCAAACTAGCGTGCTATATTACCCCGTTTTACTCTAGATTCTAGTCAAACCAAGTTATGCTTTAGTGGAATGACTTTAAAGTTGTATTTTTAGTTGCTTGCCGTATTTGATTGTTAGTTTTGTTGTTATAAGTACGTACTGGAGGCGTGACATTATCGCCCCGAGGGACTGTAGAATTATACATGAAGGGTTGGTTTAAGTGTATTTTTAAGAACGACAGGGTGTTTTATTATTTATGAAGAAATGACTGGCCAGTTTGGAGACGAAGTTGGCCGAAATTATACGGTATCACGGACTTTTTATGAAACTTTTCGGTTTTTTTTACCAAAGTTTGATTGTTGTTAAAGTAGACGATGTGTTTATTCAGTGTGTGATATATACAGGGCTGAAGGGACAACGACGCAAAAACACCGAGACCAAAGTACCTACACGGTCAAAATGTATGGAACAGCTGATTCTTTTTTTAATTACCGATAAAAAATTCTATGTGGGGGGTTCAGAATGATGTAATACGTGGAAAACATTTTACCTTCCACCTTGTATTTTACTTATTTATACCGTTCAAACGACTCCTCGAATGAAATAAGCACATAATGTAGTTGGTTTGTAGAGGTGGCACCAATTTTTTAGGACATGAGCTATTAAAAAAACCAGAATAAAAATCAAGTAGTGAACACGTCAGATCAATTACTTGCCCATGCGTAAATGGCGACTAATGTTCACATTTAGTCACGGTGATCATTCCAAATTTGAACGGGCCAATACGAATCGATGGCCAGTTAATGGCTGACCAATCAGCAGCGGGCGGCTGATCAAAGAATGGACGCGTGAGTTCTGATTGTGTTAATTATTGTATGTTGTATTTAACCGTTGGTTTGTGTATGGGTTATTTGGTACATGGTTACCGGTTAGACCACCCTATAGTTAACCATGGGTGTTCTGTAAAGTAAAAGAGTTATGCCATGAACACTGAACAACATGACTTTTATTTGCATCTGCTGTGAATACCTTTAGTCGATAATGACGTCATTCGACCTTTCTTTTCTAGAAAAATATATGAGAATACCAGTCAAATTCATCATCTGCCTAGCCTTTTCCCAACTATGTTGGTATCGGCTTACAGTCTAACCCGATTCGGCTGAATACCAGTATTTTACATGGAGCGACTGCCTATCTGATCTGCACAACCCAATTCGTACTGGGTAATATGCCACTGACTGACTGGTTGACGGACTTTCGGGCCACTGACTACCTGTAACAACTGTCAAAGATACTCTCTCTGTCTTCTATTTATTAGTTTTTGTGGCTACCTTTGACCCTTTTAACCCTATACAACCAATTGCCCACACATTTTAACCCCATCAACGAAAAACACACGCACTGTAAATACTCACCCACACATTCGTTTTTATAAAATATTAATAACAAAAGGGCTACGATTTAGCGTGGGCTCCGTAGCGACAAAATAAAATAAAAACAGAATGTAACCGCGACTGCGAACCACCTATAATAAGCCTATTGTTTTATACAAATACAATATTGCGTTTATAAATCGGATAAGCCTATGTGACTGGGGATGGCATGGAGTTGTGTTAGTTGTTTTATTTTTTCGCGAGTTTTTTTCTTTTGCAATGCAGGGGCAGTAGGACACTTTTCCTTTCATTACAATCAAAATAACATTATTACATCGCACCTGAGTTTTCCGACGGGTTATATGTATAAAGAGGTAACTTAGGTCATTCATTGGTACATTCGCTTTATGAGTAATGTTTCAGCCAGACAGGTTGTCTGTGAGAGGGAGCAGGCGGCCTCAGAATAGAATAGAATATTCTTTATTATGTACAGTCACGAGCACCAATATGTGAACACTTAGCAACTTTTAAAAGTGATTTTCTCCTACTGTTCTAATTGAAATTTCATGTTGTTGCGAACATAGCATCTTTTCTAAATGTAAAATTGCTTTTAAATTTAGAAAAGTGTATACATATTGGTGCTCGTGACTGTACACCATTATTTTATTTTTATTATTTTATTAACATTAAAAAAGAAAACATTTCACATAGGGGCTCAGTACGGGATAGTAGATATGATATACCCACACTCCAGGTTGCTAAGACTGTCAAATATCTGATGGGAATCCCTTTCACTGACTTGGGCATCGAATCTCGGACCTCATACTAAGCAGTAGCGGTTGCAAGAACTATACCGAAAAGGCTGTATGTTTACTTTCGTTCTAAAAAAATACTTTTCCGAATATTTACTGTCAACTCCACAGCACTCCTGTCCACATATTGGGCAATAAGAGGATCGTCCGCGTCGGCGAGCGTGGCGCCAGTAGCCTCCATTTGTATTTATTTATTTATACCTCGTCTGACCTTATTTATGTATTAATTCATTTTCGTACACACACCCGTAGCTTTCGCCATGTAGTTTACATGTAAAATATTTTGTGAATAGCGTGTGGTCAAATGGTTTTAGAATTTAAGGTTTTTAAATGCCGATCTATTGACTCACAATAATGTTACACGCACATTTCCCCAGTAATGTTTTAGTCCCGAATTGGGAAACCTTTTGTCATCAAACGGTCACAAATTCAGATGATTCTCTATTTTTAATAGACTTCAAAAAAGGGAGGTTCTCAATTCGATTGTATTTTTTTTGTTGAAAGCTTATATTTTTTCTTTTTCACACAATAATTTTAATAACCTGTAAAAACTCGCATCATTTGTTTTAGGTACAGCTTTGGGACAACCAATTAAATGTCAATTAAAGTAGGAGTACTTACCACCTCTGCTAAACCGGGAAGAACAGTTGTGATGACCATAGAGCATAGCATATAGCAGCATAAAGTTGTGTTGTTGAGACCCATAAAAAGTAACTTATACCCTACTTTCTCTCTTCTTGTAACTTCAAAAAGAGAACTCTTATGTACGGAGAAGACCAGCCCTCAATTCCTATCATTACCTAACTTTATCTTCGCATGACAAGTACAGTCGTAATTCGCGCAAGTACAGAACCCACTCGAGTCGAGATCGCGTCGCGATACGCATGTGTGGCCGCGCACTAATTGACCGTATCGCTGCAACGCCGATGCGTTCTCGGTATTAATGCATAAATGTGGCATGACCCTTACACCCGTATCTGTAGTCAAGTTAAAGTAATTACTTTAGCTTAAGCAATTACTTCAGCAATTTATTTTTATGCAATAGACAAAAATTTATAAGAAGTAAGAACCGTCAAAGAAAGCAAAGCTGAGAATTCTAACTTTTTACAGTTCTAACTTCAACCAATTACAAAAAAAAATCGAAAAAAAAAAAATAAAAAAAAAATCGTATCTTAAAAAGTTACATTTACTCAAGTAAACACTTTGACTTGTTTATAGATACGGGAAGAGTTTGTAGAGACAGTTATTGCAATTTGTATGGGAAAGGATGAAAAATGCAGTTCGTATTTTTTGGCTAGAAAGTAGACTTTGCGTTGGGTTTCATCGTTATCTGACAAAACATGACATCACGCTTTTAATCCGCGACAGTCTAGACAGAGGTGTATCTAAAGTAAACTCACATTCCGTCCGTCATATTTAAGTCCCATGTAAGGGTTATTGCCCTCGACCAGAAAATCCAGACTCCGGGCTGCTATAGACAAATTCCTGGCGGAAAAACTCAATAAAACTTTACCCGACCCGTGAATCGAACTTCGGACTCAACAGTAGAGCCTGCTGCTACTAGACGAACAAACCGAGGCAGTTAAATTCATGTAACCACCAGAGGATTCTACCGATGTTCATAAACGCCAAATTCTGAACAAAAGGGAAAGATGCATGATTTCTTTCTTACTATTTGTCTATGAACCCAAGTGCAGGCCAAGATAGCCACCTCACCATCACCATAAAAACAAAGGCAGTGCTCCTACATACCCGCTCAGCTTACAATCGATTAGAAGACCTCCCCGCGCCGAATGACATCGCATTCCATTCCTTCAGTTAAGAGGTGGTGCAAGTTGTGGGGGATTCGTGAAGCAAGTGCAGCGTATGTGCAGAAAATGAATGAGAGAAATTGCTCACAGCATGCCACAAGTTACCGTTATACGGTATGCGCGGGAGGGTCGAGTCACGCGCCTGTCACTGCAACATTTGCGTCGAAATTGTCCGTCTCTCAAGGAAAATTCGAAAGATTATCCAAAACTTCGGGAAAAAAATAAAGTGTTTTGTCTACTAATTTATGCCAGCGTACTTCATAGGCTTGCTAACTTATGGAATATGTCGAAAACAGTTGTCTTTTTTATGGATTTGTGTTCTCTTTTTGGATTTGTTACTTAACTCCATTACGTGCAACCGTTTTGCGTCTTACATTACAGTATTAACAGTTAAACTTAATCCTTCGAACGCGAAGCCTCCTATAATCTCCGTCCGCTCATCCCTTACATCTCTACCATTGCGCCGGCGCACTCAGAGCACGGCGCGCGCGGCGACGCGTGGCGTTTGATCTGCCGACAAAGACGCCGCCGGACCACGTGGTGATGCTGTACCGGGAACGAGGGTAGGCAGGACTTGTAGTTACGTGGTATGTTTGTAATGTGTGGTCTGTGACAAGAGAGACAAACATGCATATATCATTTCAGACCCTTTTTCCCATGGAGTAAGACAGAAAGTATACAAGAACCACCACCTGCGACGATATTTACATAGGAACTCCTTTTCTTTCATCCACAGTCATACACGTTATCCCATCAAGCCGCCGAATGACCACTCGCTCTTTTCCGAGTGTCCTAGCATACCCTGTATAAGTTCCATAACGTTATTACCAATATCGAAGACGTAAGTACGTCTTCGAATGTCAACGTTAGAAACTCTCTCTTAGCCATTTAAACAGCCTGCGTGAGCATCCATGTTTCAGCACAGTACGTGGTATGGCTATAAACTCGGGACTTCAGACATTGTGATGAACCATTAAAAAACTTTTTGCAAAAAAATAATCGACAGCCAAAAAAAATGGAAAATAACTTTACTTTCGGAAGTCGGTGGCAAAAAAGTCAATGAAACAAACAACAGTCACCGACTTCCGAAAGTAGTTAATTTCCATTTTTTTTTCCCGTTTTTAGTTATAGTATCACACACAAATCCTTGTCAAGTATCAATTTCGCAATTTCTTTTACTTGGATGACATATTTTTTCCAGCTACTTTGATTTAAAAACCAAACTACTGGACCGATTTTGATGAAATTTCTATGGGACCAATCGGAAATTATATCCTTTCAGATAAAAGAATTTTTCAAATCGGTCCATAAATAACGAAGAAATGAGGTAAAAACACACAAAAAAAAACAACCGAATTGAGAACCTCCTCCTTTTTTTGAAGTCGTTTAAAAATAAGTTAAATACAGGTGGAAGGGACACCGACGCTGAACGGCTGACTTTTTTTTAATAACTGACGAAAAATTTCTATGTGGGGGTGTTCACAATGATGTACTGAATAAGTAGTAACCGTCTTCGCGTCGGTGTCTATTACACCCTGTATAATAACTTTAGGGCACATACCTTACGATCCGATCATTCACGGAACACTTGTACAAGGAAGCCATATTTAACAAAACCATGTTCCAAAGTTTATTATAACTTCAAGCTCTACCGGTAACATTACCTCAACTTATGAAAAATTGTTAAAGGAAGCCGTTACTTGTGCTAACACCATATAGAGTGGTCGTTTCTAACGTACTGGCTACTGTATTGGTGCCAAAGAGTTGTAAGTAATAAATACACAGGTACCTACAATGTTTTATGTTGATGTCTAGGAGTTATAATATTTTCATGTTTACCTTAAAGGGATTGAAATGCCTCGATGGAGAGTACAGCTCTTTTTTACTCTGACTGATGCACTAATTATCACCCAAAACTGAATTGTGTGATTATGGCAATGATACAAAGCATAGTATAGGAAAACAGCGAGGCCATGCCTAATATAGTCGCATTCTCAATACTATTCAACAATATTAATTGCTTTTTTACGTTGTCAAGCAGACGAATTGTCCAAACGTACGAAACAATATAATGCACCCTTTAAAATCCTTCAGATTTTGATCGAAAACTGTAATACGTAAATGTTTTGCTGGACGATGGTTTCGAAGAGAGCAAGTGTTGATTCAATCATGTAGAATTAATAGTCCTTGCACTCAATCAGTTATTTTACGCAATGGCTATTGATAGTCAATGTTTGCTTGTGTGTAAGGCCTTTTTTTTTTTTTCGGATGGGAAATCATCAAATGACTTCTCCCGCTCTGGGCTGAGCGGGAGGGTGTGTCAGACTTTTACTGACTAAAACCCACCCATGTTCCTTCATCGCCCTTTGTGTTCCGGGGCCGCGGTATCTCTTTCGAACAACCCGCAGCACCCGGCAGGCATCGGCCCTTGCGGGCCCCTTCCCTATGCTGACATCTCTTTGAGGCGCGCGTGGAACACGAACGCGCCGTCGACACGGCCTGTCGTCCTAAGACGGAGGGACGGCGAGCTAGCCCTTAGCTCACCGTCCACAGGCCCGCGTCTACGGTGGCCGGGGGCCACCACGTGGCCCCCGACGCCCGGTGCGTCTCCCGCGGCGGCTGGTACGTGAGGAGGAACGCTCTCTCTCACGTTCCGCCTCCTCCTTTGCTAGCATGACTGCTTCGCAAAAGGAGGTGACGGCTTCCCATTCCGTCTCGCTCCGGACCATGGCTCGAACCAGGGCCGGACGCGAGAGGTCCCCGCCGCCGATCGCCGCTATGAGGACACGGCGTTGCTCCGCCCAAGCGGGGCAGACCTCCACCGTATGCTCCACCGTGTCCTCCGGTCGATCCTCGCAGTGGAAACACCCGGGCGTCTCCTCCCGCCTGATTCGGTGCAGGAACCTCCCGAAACATGTGTGTAAGGCCTGACAACAGCACAGAAAAATATTGCGCATAATTTGTTACAGGGAAGACGGTGTCCCAGAACAATGAATTCGAAGACATGAATGTGACATCTGTCAATCTCTAGAAGCATACCAATACACAGAGCTTTGTACATCCGACCTTATAATTCTGAACATAAGGTAGGACGTACATAAAAACGTTTTTGCAAAAAGGGTAAAATAAAAATAACCGACTTCCAAAAAAACAAAAAAAAGTGGAAAATAACTTTACTTTTGGAAGTACCGTGACTATTGTTTGTTTTCTTGACTTTTTTGGCATCGACTTCCGAAATTAAAGTTATTTTACCCTTTTTAGTTATCGCATTACACACAAATCCTTGTCAAGTATTAATTTCGCAATTTCTTTCACTTGGATGACATATTTTTTCCAGCTATTTTGATTTAAAACCAAACTGCTGAACCGATTTTGATGAAATTTCTATGGGACCAATCGGGAAGTAGATCCATTCAGATAAAAGAAGATTTTTTCAAATCGGTTCATAAATGACGAAGATATGAGGTAACAAACACAATTAAAAAAAATACAACGGAATTGAGAACCTCCTCCTTTTTTTGAAGTCTGTTAAAAAATATAGACAGTATTGTACATCCGACCTTACGCTTCTGATGTCCAGTATAGACTCTTGTTCATAGGAAGCCTATGTACAAGCAGTTGGCATTATTGGCTTATTGTACTATATTATTAATGCAACACGTTGCAATCAAAATCTTGTGCAATTAAATTGAAAGTTAGTCTAACTTTATCCCAAGCGGGTAATATCACTGAGCAATAATTTTGTAGGTGTAGCGACGAACGGCTTCATAAGTCATATTCCTGGGAAGTCCTTTCAATCCATAATATAACATTATATTACGCCCGGAGGGTTAGGCAGAGGTGTACCTAATAGTACCTACACCCCTATTTCGCCAGGTATGTTTTAAGCCTCATGTTATAAGGGGCGAGCCTCAGCCTATGGCTATCAAACGGGAACAAATCGAGACTCCGTGGCTGCTTCTGAGTAATTCCTGATGGAAAAACCCAATAACACTTTGCCCTACCCGGGAATCGAACCCAGGAGTTCATGCTCCGCAGTCGCGCTTACGACCACTCGCCCAACGAAGCAGTCCTTTCAACCCTTTGATCATAAATTACTACATGCATCTTTTGGATAATTTTAATTATAATATGTTATATCTTTCGATCTACAAAATCTTTACCTATTAGAGAGTAGCTACTATGTTATAATCAAATAGGGTTGGCGAGAACTTTAAACCGTTCTGATAAGGGACCAACTTTGAAGTCTGACGATGTTACTGACCAGCTGCTTTGTTGGCATGAACACAGTTCTTGGGTAAAAAAAAATCATATCAAAGAAGAGAACAATAAAGTAAGACAGCAGTGGTGGACCAGGTATCAGAGCAATTAACAACTTCTTCGATCACAAGCAGGCACTGCACCTTGTGCAATTCGTTTCCTCACTTGTGTCTAAGCGGAAAAGGAAAGCTGTAATTCGAATTCGATCGGGGCGTGTATTCACGTTGTGCGATTCATTACATCACCTCTCCTATCAAAACGGTTTAGTATAGCTGACATCGCGAGGAAACAGGCATTTGATGAAATGAAAAAAAATACAAATGTCCACTACCACTGGACCCTGTGGTAGATGCTTACAGCTCACTCCCCTCTCTCATAGAGGAAGCTGTTCCATTCCAGTCCGAGTGGAAACATAGGTTTATAAATTCGTCACAGTTTCGTCATTCTCCTGCCCCTATCCCAATTTATTTGGGGTCGCCATACTTCTCTATTACTTGTCATCTCATCAGACACCTCCTTTCTTGCCATATCATCCTTCACACAGTCCATCCATCGTCTTCGCCGCACTCTATTGATCCAATATCTCTTCCAATATTCGAGGTCGCAATCACAATGCAAAAATCCAACGCCTCATACAAAAGAAATGTTCTGATGATATCATGGTGCGCAGCCCTGTACAGTCGGGTGGTCCAGTATTAAGCGGTCCCCTGCTGCGTCATCCCGCCTCACTGGAATAACATAACTCATACGGTAACCTGTCGGCGCCTATCGTGGCCGAACCTTGGTCAGATTTTTGGTTGAATTCGACCACCGAAGATATTGCTCCTGAGTAAGAACAGAAGGACCCTCTCCATGTTTGTGTATGTCAAATTCGTTGGCAACAGCCTCGAGAGCTCGGGGAACTGATGATGATGAACTTGTAGCATTACAGCTGCGTTATTGGTGATGCTTGTTCAGGGTTTCTACCTTAGAGGTATGTAGAAAAGGGTCTAAAGTTCCTTGTTCCCCATAAAAAAGGAAGAATTCTCTGACTAGACGAGTGTTGCGTCTGTTGGGTTACGGCCCCACTGATTTCTATATATATTTATGTTAATCGCACGGGTAACTTTAACATCGCGTATGTAGGACATGCCAGTTAAATTCGTATACAATAGAAGTATAAAAATTGCCGTAAACCATTGAAATCTACAAAAACTAAGGTCATTCATTAGATCAAGATTTAAATACTCATTCAATTTTAGATTGAACTAGATAGTTAATAAAATTTTCCAGCATTTAATTTTCCCATAAACGGCTGGGTGCGGCGCCCTAGTTAATTAGCGGCATACAACCTGACATTGTGACCTCCATGCTTGATCCTCAGCAAATTGAATCGTGGTCTCTCTAAAAAAAAACTGCGGAACGTTGGCGCCAACGCGCTGCGGTGCTCTTTATTTAAATGTCTGCCGTTCTTTGGAGGTTATCTTTTTTATTTTTTCAAAAGCATGTTCAACGTGTATTCAAGTTCTTTCTTGCTGTTTCGACATTTTGTCAACTCACGGACGATTGTTTTATTTGTGTTTTTAATTTATTTTCAAGGCTTGGTGAATTGATTTTTAAAATTCTTTAAGAATTTTTTTTTTCTGTTTATAAACACGAGACATCGTAACGAAAACTGTCACCTTGGATTCAGATAATTATTAATAGTATTTTTCTTTCAGTTCTGTAAAAGAAATGACTAAATGTTTGTCGGACCACGCACAGTAAAGAAGTCGGGAAGAGTGTTTACACACACACAGATTGTATGACATCATAATAGATTAGTCTTTGGGCTGCCACTGAGAAATTTCTGATGGAAGTCTGGAAGTCCAACCAACATAATGCGCAGAAAAAAATTGAAAAGCAATTATTTGTGGTGACATCGTTTTACAAAAAAAAAATGTTACTACTGCCCAACTGTAAAGCAGTTTTTTGGCAGATGTAGCTCCCATATACACTGTTATATTTTTATGCAACTACTTGTAGGTACTTTACCATCAACAAGGTACTTACACGATATCTAACGCTCAACATTACCTATAACTAACACTAATATTTAAAAGTAGTGCGTTCGTAGTCAGTCAGTTCAGGTAATTGACTTATCTTTATACCTTCAGCGACAGGGCTGGAAAATATTGGTATTTATACAATAGAATAAATAGACATCTAACATCAGCAATTTGCACAAATAGGATTTAACAAACCCACCAAGTGCCGTGCGACCGCTTGTACATTTGAAGCATTACCTTAATACCTTGACAATTGCATCATCTGTCTACCTGGGCTCAATTGCCATTAAACCCAAAAAAATATCTTTGACATTTTACACTTGAACAAGCAGAGTATTAAGAAACGTTTAAATACGTAATTGCTTCACTGCCAAACGTTTGCACTGTAGTTTACCTACTTCGATTTTTTTTTGTGGATTATGTCAATCCAATCGGGGTATGAAGAGGCGGCCATCTTTAAATGTTGTTCGCTGATTTCTGCTTCGTTGGCCAATGTGTCATGCGATTTGATTCGTTGCGATTTGCGATTAGGTTACTCAGGTAGCGACATCACAAATGGTGGACGCAGGATTAAAATTAAATGTCCATTTGAACGTTCCAGTGATGTGTATTGATGTATCAAATAAGTATTTTGGAGTTGAACTTACTTAAGCTTTGTATTTTTTTTCCTGAGTGCGGTTTTTGCGAGATGTCCCGCAATGTATTCATTGTTCTACATTGCGAGACATTTAGCAAAAACCGTTTAGTTTTCAGTTAATCAATTTATTTACTGTAAGCACATCGTAAATCGTCCTAGAGGCTTTTACCATGCAAGGTCAACATAAATTGGCTTTCGAAACTCCGCAGACTCGACGCATGGGTTCCGATATTTTTCGCATCGATGGGTTTTGTTTGGTTTCTTACCTTGATTATAAGACAGACTACACTAAATACTATTTATTATAATTTGTAGGTTTTTTAACTAACCACAATCCAAGTCGAAATTAAATGAAATCGATCCGTCAACTCGTCGTAGTTATTTTTGAAAGTTTAAGGAGCTCTTCATGCGTCCAAATTCAGCAAAAATTGCTGCAACTCTGTGCCTAAAATTTTTATCGTAAAGGTTGGTCCACAATGTCAGTCAAGTGTTAAGCTTGTGGCAAGATTTTAATGAGATTAATGCTGTGATGGTATTTTATCTTTTAAAACAGTCAGACAAAAAAAAATGTCGTTGTTCTGAACCAAACTTTTTGTACATTTTATACACCCGCCAAACTTAGTAACAGTTTGTCGGCGAGATCAAATCACTTAAGAAATTAATTATACCATAACTGTAGTTAGTTAGTTACTCTTAAACAGCAGTCACACAAAACGTCAATCAAAATCAACACCCAAAAAGATTAGTGTACAGTTGTATACTGTCTATCCCGAATTCCCGACGAGAATCGTACACAAAATGGACGCATCTTTACTGACTGCCAAAATGTCAACGACAATCTGTTCCGACTGGCTACTTCAGAAAACATTCAAAAAAAAAAAAATATCCGGCTTCAACTTTCGACAGATTAATTCGTCATTTGGAAGGAAACTAGTTTCTCCAATTCGGATTTCGTTGTTGGAAAAAAAAACGGAGCCCAATTGTGTAGACTTACCTTTAGTTGGTGATTCGAGAGTTGTAGTGCAAAGTAAAGTGTGTTGAGCTGAAATAATTTTTGCAGGAGTAATTTTTACAACACGTAATTATCATCATCTGCCTAGCCTATTCCCAACTATGTTGGGGTCTTCCAGTCTAACCGCATGCAGCTGAATACCCGTATTTTAAAAGGAACGACTGCCTGACCTCCACAACCCAGTTAGTACTGGGTAATACGATTACCCCTTGGTAAGACTGGTTGTCAGACTTTCGGGCCACTGACTGCCTGTAAGATCCTGGATTCGATTCCCAGTTCGGGCATAGTGTTATTGGGTTTTTCCATCAGGAATATCTCAGTTGCAGTCACGGAGTCTGGATTTGTGCCCGGTTGATGGCAATAGGCTCGCTCCGTACATGAGACTTAAAGAACTGGCGAAATATGGGTGTGCTATTAGGTACTCCTCTGCCGAACCCTTCGGGGATTACAGGCGTGATGTTATGTGACAGTATACCGGAGGCATGTTATGATTTGAAGTAATTTGTGGAAATCGATAGAACAATTTTCTGTTGGAAATTAAGTTTAACAAAACCTGTTGCCATCGTCATGATGGCCCAGAGGTGAAAACCTCGCCTCTTATGCATGAGGTTGTGGGTTCAAATCCGGGCAAGTACCAATGTGATTTTCTCAATTCATATGTACTTTTCTAAGTTTATCTTGGACATCACAGACATCGGTAAAGGAAAACATAACTAAGATAAGTCTGAAATCGCCAACCCGTCTTGAGCAAGCGTGGTGATCAATGCTCGTGCTTTCTCTGTACGAGAAGAGGCCTTTGCCCAGCAGTGGGACAGTTATAGGCTGGTGTTATTATTATTTAAAACCTGTTGCATTTCAAAATACAAAATGTAAACCATATTTTATTTAGCGTTGGCGTTTCATTTTATTAAAACACGAGGCTGAAAATCACAACAACCGCTCTTGAACATTATTCTTCTCCCCAAAGACACAAACTCGTCCTTTCACGCTTTTAACTAAACAAAATATAACCCACATAAAAACATAATCTAAACTATAAAGCTAAGTGTACATGACGTCATTCGAGGCCGCCGTATCCCGCATCCCCCTGTCTTTAGCACGGTCTCTTGCCCACAGGAGTCTGCGGGAAATTATCCGGAAAATTGCCGAGATACGCACCCCGCTTAGGTGTAATAATACCCCCTTCTACGCCCGGCTTTTACGCCCGCCCGTTGGAACCGTGTTGTATTAAAATCCGGACTTACTGCTGTGTATACTAGGGTTTATATCCGTTGTTGTTTGTAACACATTACCTATGTGGATGACAGAAATAAGATTGTCTTCGAAATGTTCAAGTGATGCTAAATGCATCACTTTGACGGATGTATCAGTAGATGGGCAGATAATACATAGCACACAACAACAAATAGAGACCTTCGACCAGATGACATAAAATAGGTAGTTAATTGACTTGGAAAGTTCCAGATCAAATTTCGACCATGGCGGCGAAGGTCAGTGGAGACTAGCTATAGACGCGGGAGATATTTTAGTGTAAAAGTGATGTGAGCGCAGACGCAGGTACACTCTCTCTTAGATTTCCCTCACAGTCCGATGGGAGACCACACAGACGAGACCGGAGAGGGTTCAGGCACACATCTACGGGGTATCTCACCTCCAGCTTCTAAACTCCAGGCTGCTACAGATCCCACAAATCCTAACCTAGCGTTACAAATCTCTAATGGAAAAATCCAACAACACTTGGCCGAACACGAAATTCTAAACCAGGACTCCAAACTCAGCATTCGCGCTGTTGACCACGAGACCGACGTTGCAAACAGATTCACTTTCCAAGTCTTAAAAACAAAACTTTTCGTACCGTGGGTGGTCTCATCAAGTGAAGTTGCGAACTGAGGCGCGAGAATTACGAAGTGTTTGTGGAAGCTGGCAATTAAGGGTCTATAGTAGGTCAGATGGCTTAGCATGATCCTCCGTTATGCCGAAAATACTGCAGCATTAATTTTGAAATAAATATACGGCAAAGTTGAGGATTAATGCTAGGTCCTATGTTTGACGAAAACACGATTCCATAAAATTTTCTCGATAGAAAAAAATTCCAAAGTTACCTCCAAACCGAACGATAAACCGCTGGTATTCAAAAAATACATAAAATTAGATCATGAAACTTGGCATACTAACTGAACTACCTATAAAGCAGGTCTTATGTTTGTTATTTTTTTTAAATTCCTGTTATTTTCAGCTTAAAAAGAAAATACCTAAACTATCGGCGTCTTGAAGTTGGTTCTCTGCCGCCCGCCACCCGCGCTCAGTCTCGCTTCGGCTTTCGAACGGGAGAGCTGTGCCGCTTGCGCTCAGAACACACATTACGCAACAATACGACGTAAAATTAAAATTTATGTACTTAGGTTTATAGTGTGGCGCAATGGGAAATAACGGTTGGCGTAAAGAAGCAGGCAAACATAAATATGATAAACTTAATTAAATAAGTATCTATTCACCTATCTACTATTTATATACAAACATATAGGTAGACAGCATACGACACGTTTGGTGCAGTGGCTAAGCGATTGGCTGCTGCGCTACGAGTCGCAGGTGTTTCTGCATGTGAAGATTTGTGTTTGTAAGTTTCAATCACAAATGCATCGTCCACGATTCAGGAGAAATCCAGTGTGGGGCAACTTTTATAAAAAATAAAAAGATAAAAATTACCTATATAGTTTTGTTTTTGTTTTGACAATATATGTATATTACAACAAAATATAGGTATCTACAGTAAGTACTTAGTAATTGTTTTTTATAATGTTGTCCCACTCCAGGATTTCTCCTGAATCGGAGACGGTGCGATTACAAACACAAATCTTCACAACTATCGTTAGGCTATAAAAATATTTCTTCCGTGCGGGAATCGAACCCGCGACCCGCAGTGCAGCAGCCAAGCGCTTAGAAATACCTAATAAAAATATAGGTATGTTCGGAAAGTACCTACCTATCTAACTACAAGAAACAAAACTGTAACTTACTTATCCGACTGTAGTGCTACCTACCACATACATAAAATGTATGAACTTACTGACGTACCTTGGTAGTTTAGCTAAATAATTATAATGTATCTTTCTAGAAGACGTCGATTACACAGTACTGAAAACGATGGTGATAAAGATGATGTTCCGGTAAATTCGTCAGTATCTTCTACCTACCTAAAAATGTAACTGATCTGTTATTCGTACCCACGGCTACATAATTATCAAACTATACATTTCCAGTATAAGCTGATCTCACATTGTATAGGCATTCCGTACAATGAGAGGTCAGAAAAAGCAATAAGTACCTACGCAGTCGCGCACACATCCGCATTTCTTAAAACAGAACGTACTACACGATCAATTATAAACCTTATCCCATCAATCACAGCGTGTATTATACCATGCACCGTACAACTTACCCACACAAAAACATCGGTTGCTATCGTTGTGCTGTGCAAAAGCAATTTATTTTACATATACGCTAGTGATTGACTAAATCGGAAATTTATCGAATCTTACGTTTATTATTGTACAAAAAAAGATTGGGTCCTCAAAATAAAATAAATAATAAACTGCATGTCCAGAAAATATTATAATAAAAATAAACAATATGTAGCTAAAAAAAATATTATTAAGTAAATTAACACAATCAAAAATCCGGTTACGTTGGTTTAAGCTGTCATAGCGTATTGAAATTGAAACAGTAGGTATTGTTGAACCCTGCTATGGTGTTTACTCACTGACCTGTAAAGTGGAAGTATTTGTGCAGCACTTGCCGCTTTGACTGGGGTGGCACATTTTGTCAAATAGTGTACTCTTAAATTCATATATTTTTCCATGACAGATTTGATAAGAAATAATTTATGTCATTATTCAATGGGAACTGCTCAAATTGGTAAAACGTAATATTATCAAAGAGATCTAATCCTATCGATCGATCGATAGCCTACGTTAGTCGATCTGCACAAGCACATCACTAACTTGCTGCATGACGCCACGGCTGCGATGCATCCACTTAATAAAGTATCGTTTTGTGATGTTTACATTGCTTGTCCAGTCACTTAGCGGCAAACTTAGGTAGTGGTTAAGGGGCAATGTATTTGTTGCAAAAATAGTACAGTCGCTGTGATATTTGAAAACAAAAATAACATAGTAAGAGCAAGAAATATTTTACGATTTGTTGTTTTTCATGATTTTAAAGACAAATATAGTAAAATACTTGTACTAACACATGGTAAGTGATTCCATTTTGACGTTAGTAGGTACATTGAAACTAAATTTGCGATGTACAATTTTATGTTCATATAATGACAAGTTAATATTAAATTATGATTGATAATTTTATTAAGTACTTAGTACTCGTCCGATAATAGTGTAGTTTACTCTAACAAAATCGCTTCGACTTCGTGTGCCCGCGCGCGTCACCGCGAGCTGTGTGCGATCGCGCCGATCGCGATAAAAGAGTGAGGTGGCGCGGTGAAGTGGGGGCCAAATTAGAATTTGAGCTGAGGTTATATAGACTCTTAAGGCGCCGCGGTCACTAACGGCTTAGCATCTTGAGTTGTTGGGCACAAATATTTACAGAGGACCACTGAGATATTAGACGAAGAGATATTCTTTCAGCGAAAATGAAGATAGAAAACTCAAAAGCGTTGGTTCTTTCTTTATCGTGTGGTCAGTGCTTAACCTGGGGTCAGAGTTTTTATGCCGCCCATGGGCCTTCGACTTGGCTTTAAATGCCGTCGAGAAATATCTCTCAGGCATGCTGGTTTCCTCACAATGTTTTCCTTCACCGAAGCAAGTAATAATTATACAATACGCATTTGATTAAAAATCAGAGCTGCGTGTTTTGGGTGCGAACTTGAGGCCTATGACTTGGCAGTCCAACGGTCACGCCACTAGGCTAACACTGCTTGTAAAAAAAGCCTTTTACACACCGCCTTAAATGCACCGTACCGCAAAGCAAAATTGTAAAAACTACAAGCAATTCTAAAACCTTTAAATCTGCAAACAAAATAGCTATCGATCAGGGTTAATCTCTGCATGACTTTGTAATCAAATGAATGATAAGTATGTAGATGCAGGCCGCGGTATTAACACGGTCGGTCAAAGGAATCATGATTTTTTTTTCGAATGCACGATAACTTTGACACAGATGTTTTTAAAAGATCCAAAACTATTTCAGGAGTTTCGAAAGGGTTTCTGATGAAACGCCTTCATTATCGTAATGCCTCTCATTTAGACAACACAACATCATTCATAGCGTTATTTCTGTTGACTAGAAAATTCATCCAAATCACATCAGATAATTTCACAAACGTTTACCAACTACGTCCGTCTGATAACCAATAGATATGAAGACCAATCATGCAGCACTGTACCTCAAAGTTCTATTATATAATATTCTACTTAGCAATGATTACAACCCAGCACACAAAACTCACACCTGACGTAAAGTCTGTATAGTATCTCGTACAGCTCACATTACGCCCCGCTCACAACCACAGGCGATGCAAATTGCGACGCGACTTGCGTCACTTGTATTCTTCGAGTGAGTACCGACGGATCGAAAAATCGCTTCGCGTTTACTCATGGCTTGCTCAAAAGAAACTTCTATCCATTTATGTTCTCTATTCTCCCTGTCACAACACCTGTGCTGCTTGAGCGTGGCCATGCAGCATCGCATACTCCACGTCTGTACGTACAAAACGGCGAATTTTCTGCCTCTCACGTAGCTATCTATGATGCACACACACTCACGCACACCAACACACACACGCGGCGGGGGGACTTGGGGGGTCGTCGCTGACCCGTGGCG
The DNA here is from genome assembly GCA_964057025.1 of Standfussiana lucernea. Classification (NCBI taxonomy): domain Eukaryota; kingdom Metazoa; phylum Arthropoda; class Insecta; order Lepidoptera; family Noctuidae; genus Standfussiana; species Standfussiana lucernea. The sequence goes on from OZ059805.1 coordinate 3,941,863, forward strand.
CCGCCTCAGATTGTTACGGCCAAAGAAACACTCCCTGAGAATAAAGATGTGGAGTAGTCAAGAAATGTAAGGAACATTTTGTGAAGATTTTTTTCGCAGATGTCTATTTTTTATTTGGTTTTGATTTGAAAGATTTTCTTAATCTGCGTACCTTTATAATGGTGACAAAGATCATGGAAAGCAGACTTAAGTTTTATGGTCACATTATGAGATGAGAAGATCAATAAATTAATTAATAAAGCTCAGCAACAAGGAAACCACCACCAGCCACCACCACCACACCACCACCACCACCACCACCACCACCACTTTCGAAAGGGACCTGAAAGTACAGAATAAAGCCTATGATAGAGCATCCTAGCAAAGAAGCATATAGGGCTGAAACAAAAAGATAAAGAGGTCAAAATCCATAAAGTAGTTGTGGACTTGACGTAAGAAATGTCTTCATTCTGAAAACTATCTTCTAAATTATTGACAACGAATGACAACGAACGAGGTGACAATTAATTATGGAAGAAAAAATTATAACAGAAATACATGAAAATTTTCAAAGAAAATTGTTTATTCTGCACAAATAAGAAATCCTCTTCATTCAGCCCAATTTCCACCTGAGAAATAAAAATCCCCAGTCACAAACCGTCTCCACCCCTCCTCTAATCCCACAGTACACATTCAAAAGGATCACGAGTTCTTGCGCCCCGCGCCACTTTCATACCATATATTATTTTATATTTTTATTTATCCAGCCTGTATTTTTACAACCTCGACTAGACTGGCCATTTTTATTTAGAACCATATTTCGCGTCTTCCAGTCATATCAGCGGTTCTGAATGACATGAGTCTCTGTTTCAGTGATGACCAGCATCAGCTATTTTTCTATGCTTTATTATTATACTCTTACGGTTATAGTAGAAGATAAAAACGCTGGTTTATTTCGTGTGCGATTCCATTTATTGTATAGTAGAATTTGAGATCCGGCGTCGTATGGAATTGCGAAAGTTGTGCCAAGAATATTGGATGGACACCTTGCAATACAGAAAGATGGCGTTATTTTGGATGGTCTAGAAATGGAAGAGTATTAATACATAGACTGGGTTGGGAAAGACAAAACTTAGACGACTGACACCCGTATCTATAGTCAAGTTAAAGTAATTACTTGAGTTTTAGTCATTACTTATGCACTTTTTTCATGCCATATACAAAAATTTAAACGAAGTAAGAACCGTCAAAGAATGTAAAGCTGTGAATTATAACTTTGACCATTCTAACTTAAAGCAATTTTTAAATTATATAATAAAAATTGTATCTTAAATATTGACTTTTACTCAAGTAAACACTTTGAGTTGTTAATAGAATCAGATTTTAGGCACAGAAAAATTTTCATTTTTTTTCTGCAGTGTAAAGTAAAAAATTACTGCAGATTTAAGTAGCAGAACATTTACTATACTTTTAAACTGAGCTTACATATTCAAAACCATGGATCCAACTTAGTAGAATTGATCAAAAGTGGTAAATCCCATCAAGTGAGTTAAGTAAAACACTGGGCCGTTCAGCAGTAACAAAACCAAATTATTCTCTTATAATATTGACACTCCGTACACAACATATCATGCTTAATTTGGAAAGCTGTCCAAAAACAACCAGGGCACGAAGGTAGGTAGGTACAGCGGTGTTTCTGTGAGACTAGTAATGTTCAGCGACATTACTCAACGTCACGCGCACGCGTACTATCGCGCACAACAGACGGACCGCCAACGAATTAATGTATTTATTTCAGTTTTCAGGAGGTTAGCGTTAATGTCTTCCACTTCTTCTTTTTCGTGTTACTCGCAAGAGATGGTAAAAATTTTAGTGGCCCATTACTTCGCCACTTCTACGGCGTCATCGGTGACAGCGCAGAGGCGCGCTTTGACTGCGTGTTTTGGGGCACGAGAGCAGAATAGGAGGTGGGACATTGTTTGAGACAGTTTCTCAAGGTAGCCCTCACTTAACAAAGTTGAAGTTACATCTTCCCACTTGGGTTTGGAGACGAATCATGGACTGATATCTTCCACGTATGAGCACGGAGGTTTGCCAGGATAATTCTGCGATCCAGAGATGTGCGAGGATGCGTATCGAGAGATGTGCTTCTTCTGCATAGCTTGAGCTAATCTAGCTATGTGTTAGACGAAACCTAGTATTAGTATATGGAGTAAGAACCTTGGCTGTAAGATCGAGCAAGGCGAGCTCTATAATGCAACCACGTGTTGTGTAGATGCAAAGGAATTCTTCACCAAATAAACACGGTTTTTTCTCTAAGCCGGAACAAATGCCTTGTTGACTAGGACACCGGCTGTTGGAACACAGGGACATGTCCCAGTACGAAGCGTTTCACGTATTAGTGGATATGCAGCAGCCGTACCACTCCCACAATACGAAATACTTCGACGTAAACCATCATTCTTAGCAGAACACCCACTAACACTAACAAAACTGCTGAACGTGAACACCTCACCTCTTCAAAAAATGTACGGTTAACTGAAGTTATTACTGGTTGCAACATTATTCTGCATCACCAATAACATGTTTGAACAAAGCGAAAGGAGTATGTAAGGATCGTAGTACCGTTCTGTTGCTTTCGCCTACCTCCATGGGGAAAATCAGGCATGAGTTAACGCGTGTTTTGGCGTGTACGTATGTATTATTAAGGGAGTAAAGTCGGACAAAACAGAACATCACAAACAACAGCTCCTGATAAACTCCTGAAAAACCTAACACCAATTGAGAAAACAAAGGCCACGAACACGTCTCATGATTTATATCTGTACTAAGAATGTGGTTTATCGAAAATTCCCGATACAATAGCGTAGGGGGGGTCGGCAGAGGCGCTGGAAGCGGCGCCTGCAGCCGCGCCCGAGATAAGCGCGGCGACGCCCGTCCTATGAAATTATAGCACCCCTCGGGGAGGCTCGCGGTGGAGTGCAGCAGATATTTTTTCAGGTTTTATGGTACGGCTAGCGGAAGACCAAAGAAACGATGAATGGACTGTGTTAGAGATGATACGGCTAGAAAGTGGGTAACGTGTAATAGAGAAGTTTGGACATAGATTTTGGGTTTTTATGAGAATATACTCGTAGGGTCTCCAAATAAATTGGGATTAGAACAGGAGAATGGCGATGGAACAGCGTTTCTTACTTTTCGAACGCTTTCCAACTGCTGTGAACCGTGACTCCGTTTCAACTTTTTTTAAATCTGTAAGTACGTCTTCTCCTTCTTCTGTCACGAATGGCGGCGGCCTGGTGGAGTATGGCGCTGGTACGGTGGTTATACACTTACCTATTTGCTAATTTTCCTCTAAACAGTCAGATGCGTTGTATTAGCAAACGGCGTGTGTGAATGACCGTAATAATGTTGTCACGTGGACGAAGCAAAAGCAGTAAGGATCGCAGCAGGTGGCGTTTCGTAGTTTCTACCTTACATCTTCCTCTGGTATAAACTCAGACGTGACATGTGAGTGCGGGGGTTAAATGGTTTCAGACCATGTAAATGTTAGTTCATGATAATCAGCTTATTAAGTTACCATTGCCTCTCTGGGGAAGGTGGACCACCACGCAGGCCCAGTGTCACGTCTTAGATTTTTTGGTTCTAGGATAATCCGGTTTACTCGTTTACTCCCTTCACAAAAAATGCATTGTTATGTCGAACTTGGTACATTTAGTTTTAGTTCTGTGTTTACTCGTCTGCAAGTTGGTTGAAGTGTATCTCGTTTTATTTTGCATACTGACAAGTGACAGCCTAATATGCTTCCATTCCAAATGCTTACATGCCTGCAGTCCATTGAAAAGTTGCTTGTAAGAGATCACCTTGAGCGATAAGATTACCCTTTGTACACAATTTTTATTAATGATGTTGCAGTGTTTCTTTTTTTATGTGGTGTACAAAGAAGCATTAAACAAACAAACAATATTAAAATAAAGAAATAATATCATCTAAAACGATTATCCAAGTCCTCCTGAACGTCACTGCGAACCTAGAGAGGGTGTTGGGGTCGAGCTCTCCTCCGGGCCATTTGTCAGTGACAGGACGTCGCACGGAGGCGAGGGGGAGGTGGGAGGGAGCAGGAGGACACCCCCCATTCCCCATTCCCCCAGATTCCTCCGTTTGCGGCTTCTGCACGCGATTGTACGCGAACGTGTTAGCCTTAAATTACAGTAAATGGCTTTAAATTAAACTGAATGTTGGGTCTATTATAAATGGGGTGGCCGTTTGGTCGCTACAACCTGAAATTGTTAAGTTTGGAGTGAAATAATTGGGTTTTAGAAAAGTTGAAATGCTATTCTTGGTAGTGTTGGGTTGACATACATACACTTGCGCCTTTTTCCCATGGACCCTAGCCAAAAATTACAGAACGCCACCTTCTACCATCCTATTGTAGTGTTAAGTTCATAACTGTAACAATTTAAAGTTAATCTCTTCCCTCTTCAGTTGGAAGAAGGTTCATATTGAAAGGTTACACTACGTCTTTAAGTAATAGTCAGTTACGAGGCACATGTTATACCTTTTACCCAGACGACCTAAACAAGTGACAACTATGACCAATTAAGTATGTAAGAAGCACCTTTAAAATCACTGAATTCAGATTACTCTACCAAACAGACAGAGTGAAAGCGATGATAATGAAATGTCAATAACAGAGGCCATCATTCTATTTCTCAATCCAACAATTTATTTAGGGTCGGCGCAGCATGACTTCTTCTTCCATATTTCTCTATTACTTGTCATCTCCTTCACACAGTCCATCCATCGTTTCTTTGGTCTTCCTCTCAAAACTTTGCTCACGACATTTTCCTCATTCCTCCGCATCACATGCCATACCAAGCCAACCCATTACCACACAACTGTTCAGTCACCGGCGCCCTCTTATATTCTCATTTATTATTTTATCGATTCAGTTCCTCCTCCTTTTGAAGCCGGTTAAAAATTAATTGGATTAATAAGTCACCGAGAAGCTTTTAACAATCCTTTGAAAGCACATCCACAATTCGGCCACTTGCTAAATCGCCAGGTTCTTAAACTTCACTACCAGGAACAACAGTTCCACAAAATGTGTGTACTCCGAATGTCATTCCGAACCCTCACTCGTAGAAAATTTTCATATGTAGTTTAAAAAAAAAAACAGGTGTTCCAAACATTTTGACCTTGTAGGTATTGCACTTTTGTAGGATTATTTTTACACGTGATAACCGTTTCTACGTCGATGTCACTTCCACCATGTATACATGACATATATTATGACAACTAACAGTTAAACGTAGTTTCACTGAAAATCAATACAAGCTAATACATATTTCCTAGTATCCAGTTACTGTAAGTATCGGTTAAAGTTTTAAAAGCAGGTACTTACACAGGCTATTAACTACCTAAATCCATTTAAACTTGTGACCTACTTATTTTATACTATGTACACAGTACAACATATCTTCATGATGTAGGTAAGTAGAGGTATACAGCTTATGATGTTTCGAAGGTAAGCTAAAACTTAAGTTTTCGAAGTAGAGTAGGTAGTCTTTGCACAATTTTCTACTGCAAATTAATGTAATTAAATAATAAATGATTCTTCACCTCGATTGCGTACACACAATTCGAAGGATTTCGAAGTAGTCCGCGTAAATCATAAATCATTATTTCATTATTTATTTTTGAAAATTCCTTTAAAAAACACTTTTACACGTCACATCATGTTATGTTTTAAAGCTAGATGGAGATGTTTCGTATAACCGAAACAAACTCAGAGGTCACTGTCTCTTTTAAAGTCCAGACATTGGTCACATCATATGAGGACCATGCAGATTAGTGTCTGAGGTGGTCTTTTGATGAAAGAATCACACAAATTTGAGTTGACCTGTCCAGTCAGTGCAAGCATTTGTCAGTGATCGTGTAGCTCGACTCATTACCCAAGGAGCTCAACGACACGACGGACAATACCAAAGAAAGGACATTTGGGTAGGCCTCATGAAGTACTCAAACTGCCAGACAATCGTTAAACTAAACTAAATCGAAGTAGTAAAAAATAACACGACAAAATGTATTAAATAAATAAATGGAAAAAAATAAGTACGTAAATGTTATTTAATATTGTTGAATTGTCAAAATTAATAAAATTGAGATTCGATTCCCGGGTCGGGCAAAGTGTTATTGGGTTTTTCAATCAGGAATTTTCTCAGTAACAGCCACGGAGTCCGGATTTGTGCCCTGTTAGTGGCAATAGGCTCGCCCCCTATTACATGGGACTTGCGAAATATGGGTGTAGGTACTATAATTGGGTACTTACATCTCGTGTCTCATCGCTCTCGTCTCTTTGGTCGTGATGTTATGTTAACTTATGACTTATGAGATTGTGAGTGACCTACGCCATTAGCGCTTCGAAAAACATCCTGGTTTCTCATCCTAATAAATATCAATACAAATGATAATGCAAGACTGATTGCCTATCTGGCCTAGTGGACACAACCGTTACTGAACATGAGGCCCTGGGTTCTCTTTCCAGGTCGGGCGACTTATGCTTACTTGCTAAGGGGTTCTCTACTTGAAATCGAATGACGCGAGATCGAATACCACTTGCTCGAAAACGTTTACTCGATAGTACTTGAAATCGATAAATTATGAGCTCGACTGTTCACACTAACTGTCTGATGCATCGAGGGATCGATGCATCAAAATCTCGAATAACTATAAGCTCGAATCATCGACAGCGCGAAGGCTCATTATCTTGAAACATCATTTCTCGACCGATCATAGATGCATTTTAACCTAACATAAATATTTCCACTACACTAACACTAATTAAAAGTCGTTGGTCCGACTATCATTAAAGATCTTTGACAGTCGTTTGTAACTAGACAGTGGCCTGAAAGTCTGACAATCAGTCGTACCAAGAGGTATCGTATTACCCAGTACTAACTGGGTTGTGGAGGTCACATAGTCGCTCCATGTAAAATACTGATATTCAGCTGCATCCGGTTAGATGGGAGCCGACCCCAGTTGGGAAAAGCGAGCTATGCATGATGACTAACTACCGCTAAGATCAATATTGATCAGATAATTTTAAAGGAAATTGAGGGAAACAGTAGGACAAACGCTGACAAAACTGTGGTTCAAAATACAAGATAGCTTGGAACTTGTAGATCAATCAAACCCAGGCCATCAAGCCACTTGCCTCTTACAATAAAACACCCCAAATACAGAACATCACTTAACCTACACGCTAGTGTTGTACATGTTGTATTGTACGAAATTACTTACCCAAGAAAGTACCCACTTCCCTTCGGTTTATTCAAACTACGTCGTTACTTCGCCTACTCTGTCCACCTAATATTGACGTTCGAGCGCCTTCCGCATCACTTACAGGTTTGCGTTCCATTACCACCCTAAAACAAGTCGCTGCGGTCTATTTTTCAATGCCTCAACTTCAGAATTAACGTTGCTAGAAAACCAATTCAATTTGCATCCGCCTTGGACTTTCTTGCTTTATGCTAAGTTCGTATTTCGGTTGTTTAAGTTCAGATGGTAAGAAGATAATCTTGCGAGAAAGCAAATTACTTTTGCAGATGTTGTGCACTTTGTTGCATGGGACTAAGGTCAGAATTACCTTGTGTTAAGTGGAGGGATAAGTTGGGAAACGTTCCAGTAGTTTTATATGTTGGTAGATAGGATCGGTGTATATCTGCGAGTGTCAACTGGTTAATGTATGGGTATGGGGGACTGGTGATTGTTCATTTATTCTTGTTTTGATTTAGAAATAGATGTCTGGTAGAGAAAGTTGCGAGTTCTAGGAAAAGGAGATCTGCTTTCGTGTTGGTACATTGATTTTTTCAAGAAAATCACCGTCTATTTAAAATTGTCGTTGAAAATGAAAATTATTCATGTTAGAGATTTAAGAGAGCAAGAAAAATCATTCCATTTATGATAAGGACTTCTTTTGTTCCATCAGCCTCATACTCTTACCCTTATCCCAATTTATTTGGGGTCGGCGCAGCATGTCTTCTTCTTCCATACTTCTCTATTACTCGTCATCTCAGCACTCACCTCCTTTCTAGCCATACGATGATGTATTATTCTAAACATAAATGATCGATAACAATCACGTATGTCAAGTTACTCTAGCTAATTTAATTTGACCTTCTAAATTTGTTAACACATCTTTCTATAGGTACTAAATTCGGAGACATCGTCTCAATTCCATGCTATACTTGCCACAATTACCTATAAGAGAAAATTGACATTGCAGCTTTTTTTTGCTAAAATACCAACTTACAAAATTCCTGAAGAAATACCACCGTGAAAAATTCCACACAAAAATGATAGCACTATCCCCAATTCCAAGACATACGTGTAACTCACTGGTCAGCCGGGGGATAAAGGGCCATCACAAAGGAGCACCCCCCAGGGGGTGGGAGCTCCCCACGGGATCAATTTCAGCGGGTGCCCGTGGTGTAATCGCCTTAGTAGACTTTAGTGTCGTAATGTGGCCTGCCCGCAGCCGTAGGCTTAGGTTTGTGTGTGTGTAACTGTGTATGTGTGTGGTCTGTGTGTGTGGTGTGTGTTTTCACGCGAATTATGAGTCTTTGTTTGGTCGCGTTTTGCTTTTTGTTTGGAAAATTGTGTTCGGCGTGCGTGTATGACCGGATGTAGATATGAACGAGGACACAAAAGGAGCTGTCAGTGTCGTAAGAGGTGGCGTACTGTTCGTTTCTACCTACCTTCATGAGAAAATGTAGAAAGTTTATGTATGGACTAGCTGTTGCAGCGCAACCTTCGTCGGCGTGAAATTAGATATTAGTTCCCTATTTGAATCGAATTTTGCTGCTTTTTGGTTGTAATTGTTTTGAAAGCAACTGTAATCCTTTTTCTAAAATAAAGTAACCTAAGTTACTCCTTATAACATCAACTATCTGTCAATAAAAGTCCCGTTAAAATCACACCGCACGTGCGAGGTTAATCGCTTGAGTCTTTGAAAGACAATTCTTTATGTCACTGGTGTCCTAGATTCTTTCTGGTCTGGGGCCCAGACATGAACCTTAATGGTTATTTTAGCTGGTTACCTGAAAATTAGTAACTTAACCTTCTTAGTAAACAATACATATGTTAAATGTACGGGGTGGAGGGACACCGACGCGAAAATGGAAACCACATACTCAGTACATCTTTCTGAACCCCCACATAGAAATTTTTCGTCGGTTATTAAACAAAAACATCAGCTGTTACCTACAAAAGTGCAATACCTACACGGTCAAAATGTATGGAACAGTTTTTTTTTCCAACAAACAAACCATCCAGATATCTGAAGCCATAAAATTATAAATAGTCTCAAACATTCACAGAAGCCGCGGCTTGCGGCTGCGATAAATCTCGGTCGCACGTATCGTGGTCCGTATCCGTCGCGTCGTCGTGTCGTGTCGCTCGCGTTACGCGGAACACTCCAATACATCACGCCATCTTGATTAGCAGGGCTGCCAGAGACTTCAGTGAACAGAAAAGTTAGAAGAGAAACAAATAAGTAGGTAGCACCTAGTATTACCGAATTAAAATTTTGAAGAATAATTCTCATAACATCACGCCTTTAATCCCCGAAGTTTTAACAGAGGTGTACCTAATAGTACACCCACATTTCGCCAGTTATCTTCAAGTCCCATATAACAGGAGGCGAGCCTATTGCCATCAACCGGGCAAAAATCCAGACTCTGAGGCAGCTACTGAGAAAATCCTGATGGAAAAACCCAATCACACTTTGCTTGACCCGGGGATCGAACTCAGCACCTCATGGTCAGCAGTCGCGCTTACGACCATTCGACCGACGTGGCAGTCAAAACCATAAGGTAAAACAGTATTAGGTACTTAATTGTTAATTTGACAACCTTATACATGGTGACGTTCTCGTTTTGCAAATACAGCGTTACGATATATCATAGGATCTTCAAAGGTAGGTTTATACATTAACACATGAAGCATGATGCGATACATAGCTATGCCGAGCGAATGCAAAGCGGAACTTATCTATTGGCAGACTTCTGTGACAGTTGTAAGGGTGTGAACACACTGTGTAACATGACATGGTGTAAAACACGTTTCAATGTTGAGTGTAGAAATCACATAAATATCGCACCTTTAGAATTATAAAGGCTTAAAACAAAAAAGTAGTTTTTTGGGAATACGTGTTTACAGATTCTGAATTGCAGTAAGAACGGGAGACGAGCGGGGGGAGTGTGAGAGAGATAACCGTTACCGAGAGTCGTTAATGTTCTTTTTCTCCCTCTTTCAGCGTTAGCCGGTTTATAATATCGTTTTGTGCCCTTAGCATTCAAAATCAAATTTTACAAAAATTTTGACTTGAGTCCTTATATTAGGTACTAAAGGTGCGATATGTCAAGTTACACTTGCACTGACAGCAACCAGTTGGCTCTTGTAAGTGGGTAGATTACGATTTAGTTCGTGTTACCCCGTCTGTCGCGGTTTCAATATCATCGGCCTTTTCCCAGCTATGTTGGGCTCGGCTTTCAGTCTAATCTGATGCAGTTGAATACCAGTATTTTACATGGAGCGACTGCCTATCTGACCTACATTACCCAGTCAGTACTGGGTAATACGATACCCCTTGGTAAGACTGGTTGTCTGACTTTCGGTCCACTGACTACGTGTAACGACTGTCAAAGATCTAAAAAAATGCGAGGTTAGCTTGGGTAAGTATCTAGTGCAAGTCTTGTACAGATTTGACATTGACATTTGATGTTATTACGTCGGTGCGTCGTTGCAGTAAGGGTGATTTTTGCACAACTATACTTAAATTAATATAATCATAAGTATGTTTGTACAGTCTCGATCTGTTCGAGTTATCTTATAGTAATCAACACCTAGCGAATCGTGTGAAGGGACAGTCCACCAATCAGAGCCCTGCATGACGACCCTTAACGCCAGAGGCGCGAAACACAACACCTTTTTATAACACAGTCATATAACGTCACAAGAATACACATTTCTGCATTTGAAATTAGAATTTAATGGCTCAAGATAAGGTTGATCTTCGCTTGCGCGAGTAGGTGTGAAAATTGACGCCTATAGTCACACTATAATCAGCGATTCTGTTGTATCTTATATCAAAGGACGAAGGGCTATATTTGAATGTGCGTTCATAACGTATTGTTCAAGGGATAGTTGCGATGTTTTTGATATTGAACCATGTTTGGTTTACAGAAGAGTGGTTTTGAGTTGCAGGTGTAGGTGTTAAATTTAACACCTAGAGTGCTATTTGTTGATGCAACGACAGTTTCCTATTGGTCGGCTGGTGATATTTGGAGCACGATAGATAATCCGTGATGGAGTTTTTTTGTAGTTATAGGTAGGAGGTACCTATAAATAAATACATGACATACCTAACAATATTCTACCTATGCGTCCATATGTTTGAATGTAGTTCGGCAATTACTACTTACAGGTAAGTACTTATAAATATTATGATAACTTTTATGGTACGAATCACTGAACATCAGTTTAAAAAAAATTAAAAGACGTTCATTGAACTTTGTAAAACAAAACCCACCTATGCAACAAAACACCAATACATCCCTAAATAGTTACAAGCTACAATTAAATTAATGCTAAGACCAAATGACAATATTTGTCCCGGTGGAGAATAACACCATTAGAAACAAAAACATCAAAACAGAAAAATCAAATAAACTGACAGCTAATTCCGCAGTGACAGCATGCCAAGACTGCCAACATTACAAACCTTTATCAATTTCCCGCCAACTGTCACATTTACGCGCCAACGCACTGATATATTTTTAATTTTCCCACATCATAGCGGCGACAGTGGCATCAGATATCTATTTCCAGCCTATCATTTTACAGTAAAGTTATTTTGACGTGGGTTCTTGCCAGAGATATTATAACGTAGCTTAGGTATAAGTGTTTGAATTTTGAACATTTAATTTCCAAAAATTAAACTCTGTACTAAAGCTGATAAGCTCCAATACAAAATAAACATCGTACACACAGAATTTTTACGACTTTCAAGATATTTTAAATAGGGATAATAAATTAATCGAAAAGTACTCGTGCAAAACGATTAACGAGTCAATAATCGATTTTATCCATCATTGTGCTTATTTCATAAATGATCGGTATTCAATATATTCACATTGCACCTGTATTTTATTTAATGTACAATTTAATTTTACCTACCGCTGCTCAACGTGGGTGTTTCCTGATAAAGAATGAACTGAACGAAGTAAACGTCAATTATTGATGACAGCTGTCATTTATTTTTAAATGTCGAACTTCGACGGCTAGTTCTGCAATAAATTGATGTCGCTGACGTCAACCATGAAGTAGGTGAGTAATTACAAGCTCATAATTTATATTGGTGAGCTTATCGAATGTGGACAAGGCGAAAGCAGTACTTACTAGCAGAAATTAGTAAATTATTTAAAGAACTCGCACTGCTGACTGAGTAAGTATACAATGTCATCTGCCTACCACAACTCTATTCAGTGGCGTGTGGTTCTTTGGTGCATAAATGACATTGACAGCTGGACGGCACTAATGGAAAACTTTCGTGAAATTGTCTGTGGCAGCTGGTTTGAAAATGAAGTGATGTGACACAGAGAATCGTTTTTTTTTTGTACCAGTTCTTTTTTTTCTCTACTCACATAGGTAGGTACCTACATACGACATAATTGGTGATGTTCTTCAGGTGCGTAAAAACAGCTGCAACCAGTGTGCTTGTAGATGTAAGAACGTGCAGGGAGAAAAATAAGTATGTAATGAACGTAGTAACTATAAAAAAAAGTGGGTTGCGTTCTTCGTTCTGCAGTTTCTACCCGTATGAAAAGAAAATGTGAGTTTATGAATGTATGTATGTACCTATGTAATAAGCATGAAGGTACACATCTAGGTGTAGCTACTACATACTTATTACTTAAATAAAGAAAGTGATTGTACGTAGTGTTGTGCGTCCGTCGCATAAATAATGTAGCGCGGTCGGAACGCGCCACTCGCTGCGGTCTAGGCGCCACGGAGCGGCAGAGTCATGGAGTCGCTATTGTGACAAGAAAAATGCTGGTAACTGGCAGAATAACTTAGGTAACCTATTTACCCAAGTTATTTTACCAGTTACCAGCATTTTTCTTGCTTTCTACTATAAAGATATAAGATTAGATACAAGGGCAAAAATAATGCAGCAGAAGGACCCCAGCAGTGTTGCACTTTCTTGCTTACTTTTATACTTTTTTTTACTTCATTTCTTACTTTATGGTTACCTTCATGACTAGCTAAAACAAAAAAGATTTAATAATTATTTTTTGGGGTCAGTGACCACAGGTACCGGCTGTTATTAGGATTGCCGGAATACGGGCTGTTACCGAGAAATTTCTGATGGATAAATCCAATAACACTTTGGCCAACCTGGGAATCATGCGCAGTAGTCACGCTTACAGCCACTAAACCAACGAGGCCTTCACCTCCATAGACATACTAATTTATTTAGACAAAATACAGCTCCATGGAACCCGTGACGCAGCTTGGGTGGCGCCCGCCGCTATAAAATTCGGACAGCGGCGCGGAATCCCACAGATTCCAACTTAATATTAATTGTCGATCGACTAACCTCAACACTCCCCCCTCTCTAGCGACATCACATAATCACGCACAGAAGATCAAAATCATAATAGGAAGTAAAAAAAATAAATAAAAAGAAAATGAATAAAAAATAGGATGATGTAAAAAACACCTTGTGAAAACTTGGATTTTATGACTAACATTTCTAAGTCTATAATCGCTTGTACCTTCTCCTTGTGTTAAGAGGCCCTTGCCCTGCTGTGGGATAGTAACAAGCTGGTAGTCACTTTTATTTAAATATGGAATGATGCAATTAAAAATAAAATGGTCGAGAACACATCAACTTCCAAAATCAAAGTTTGAATTTGACTAAAACAATGACGACATTGCATACAAAAAGTTATAGATTTATTTAAAAGTTTGTGTGAAGTAAACATTCTGTAACCTTTACTGTGACATGCCTCCCTGCCTCCCGCGCCAGACATGGGAAAAACGTTAACGAATTTTGGATTCTTATTTTAAAAGATATTATGACAGATATTTTTTTAAGGTTGGCTGTATAGATTTGTATCGTGCATTCCTATTCTGCCGACTAAGATATTTCAAAAATATTAATAATTATGTTATCTGGTTGTTAAGTTGATCTAAAGTAGGTTCTCAAATATCAATAGGTTCGTCTTTTCGAATCTAGCATGGTAGAAAAACTAGGATTTCCTTAAATAAAATTAAGTACCTGGGCGGCCTAGCTCAGCTCGGGTGAAAGTAGAGAAAACGAATTTTCACAAATATGAGAACTAGCTAGATCGTTTTTTGCCTCCGTAAACTCCTATATTAGGTATAGCAACTTTCATCGACATCATTACAGAGCCATTTTCGATAAAAAAATATAAACAAAAATTGGTAATTTAATAGAATAGGATATAATAATAAGGGATAGGTTTAGCACTGCAACATGGTACTTTTACAGGTGGCCGTAGTCGGAAATAACGGCTATCTTGTTCTTTCAATGTAAATTCCACAAAAAAATCTCAATCCTGACAAGGCGCTAAAAAAACTATACCTACTGCACTACTTGCATCTATTAGAGGTAGGTACAGCACTACAGTCTTTTTTTTGCAACTCCTGAAAGACAGAATCAACGCGACCACCAGAAAAGCACCGAGACAATGAACGATTTAACTACATAAGGTGGGTGTACCATGGAAGGCCACTCTAATAAATAAACAGTTATTATTCGTTCATATACTGGATAAATGAAACGAACGAATATTTAAGTAATACTTTGTTTTATTCCGTAATATATAAACCACTTTTTTAAATTTCAGATTTGATCAATATTGATTAAACTTAAGTTTCATTGAACTCTTAAAAATGGCCTTGCTAGGAACAAGGCTCCTTGGAAGGCCATTATAATAAATCAGTCATTTAACACTAAACGTAAATAAATAGCCATTAAATCTACAATAAAAAGAAGTGGTTTATATATTACGTAATAAAACAAAGTATTACTTAAATATTTGTTAGTTTCATTTATCCAATAAATAAACGAATAATAACTATTTATTTGTTAGAGTGGCCTTCTATGGTACACCCACCTTATTTTAACGTCGCCGATTTCCGATATCAATGAAGCAAGGGACCGTACTGCCAAAATAGTGGCGCGAGCGATTCACCGCCGCGTCTGTGATTTCTAGTTCGATGGATGTTTATGTAGATAGAAGGAATTTGTCATCACATGGCAATAACTACGAAATTTTAATAATTGGCCTTCGAAGGAGCATGGCCTTCCATGGTCCACCCACCTTATCTTGGATACCGCAACGAATTTAATTAGAAAATAATAGCGGAGTAGTAGGAAAAACATAATTTCCACTTCCCTCCATATCAGCAGGAGACAGAACAAGACAAGGCCAATAGGCACATAGGGACGTTTACAACTGGGATAAGCCCAGTTGCCGACCTACAGTCTCCTAAAATTATAAATGCAACTGTGAATACAGAAATACAGGTCACAAGATATTTCTTCCGTTCCAATTTGAATACACCATTACCCATAATATAATTTTAAGTTAGCATAATACAGGAAAACCAGCCATTTATAGCCATTCATCGTAATTTTCACGTACGCTTAAAGAACCGTTACTCTTAGCCACCACAAGTGGTCACCACTAGCAATCTTAGCGGTAATTTACGATGTTTTAAATACGGAACGGAACGGTTTTTTTTTTCAATGGCAACAGAAAGGAGAGAGGAGAGGGGACCGGTAGACGTTAATATTGTTTGGGTTTGAGTTTCCTACCGTTACGATGGATCTGGTGATTTAAAAGGGAACAGGGTTGTTAAGGGACATTATGATGACACAATAACTATGTTTTTCAGAAATGCTGCCTCGGAAAAAAGATAAACTGGGAACGGTTGTGAATTTTTTTTTCTACTTTTAGCGATTTAATAATAACTGAAAGATTAATGCAATTTAAAGTTTTTCGCTGGGATATCGATATTTGTATAAGAGATTTCCCGTTTTCATAATATAGGTATGTTAGTTACATTGCCGTAGATCCCGATTTTTTTAACGCTCATGTCAGCTGTTGACAATACAATCGGAAACCAAACGATTACGTAAAACCACATCACATTGAAGAAAAAATACGCATCTAACAACCTTAAGTAGCAGCTCCTTATTCCCTTCTGGCCGCAAAATTATAGTAAAATCGTATAATTAGGGATGGGAAGCAGTTATAATTCCCACTTGCGGTCACCGCTTCCTTCCCTATTGTTCGTTTCATGCAGACAGGATGCATCGAGTACTCGCATTTTAATCGATTTCATATATTTTGACAGTTGCGGTTTTTAAGCGATTTTTTCGATGAGAAACGGTTTTTTGTCGAAGACTCGCGGGTGGGAATCGATGTCCTTTTAGTTTTTATCTATTATTGTTTCCAAGTGTGTTGCATTAAAATTGAAGCTCATGAGTAAAAAAAAGGGTTACAATTGCCATCTGTCTCTAAACAAGAATGAATGAATACCTATTTGAGTTAATATGCTTTGCTCTTGAGACTTTAAATTATAACGTACACAGGTTCTAAGAAGTAAGTCATAAGTTAGTATCAGTATTTAATGATTAAGGGGTATCAATTTTCTTAGTAAATAGCCATTAACGTTCAATAACTTATGAAGGCACTACATTATACCTACTTATAAAATGACTAACAAACTCCTCAATTACCTACATCAAACACGCGTTCCATAGCGTATTTATTTACCTATACATTATTTAATTTAACATTTTAGGAAAAACAACTGGCTAAGTGCGAATCGAACTCGCAAAAGTAGGATTCCGTACCGCCATTAAGACCGAGCAAAAACCATCGAAAAACGTTTCTTGTATCCTTTCATTTTTAACTTTATTTTACTTTTATTATTTGTTGTAATAGTGGGCATAGTAATACTGTCTTAGTGTATTTTTAAGTGTTAGTGATAAGGTCCGGTTGGCACCCTTTTTCAACAGAACCCTAAGAACATAAAAGAAATTACACAGCTAGTTATCTAAGGATAATAAAAAGTCGGTGCGTGGGTACCATCAATTGTCTATGGGCCATTACTAATGGAGGTTGATGTTACTGGCTTGTAATTACCCATGTTTAATGTCAAACAATTAGACGCCATACCTGGCGGAATTCACTTTTCATGTTGGCAACATTAAGTCGAATTTGAATTAAGAAAGGGCGGGACGGACGATATTTTTATTTTTAATAGTTTAGTTACACAAATAGTGAGAAAACTGTTGAAGTGTTTATTTTCCTGTTGAAACCAAATTCTTTAGGAGCTCTTTGTTAAATAATAACAGACGCACGGTATCTTCATGTTCCGTGGATTGGGAAAGCAGGACGCCTCCTCGCCCCGGAGATTAAACTTTAAGCAGTTGATCCTGGCTTACATCTTCGACAATCGTTACGGGAAGTCAGCCTGATCGTCTGACAGTCAGTCTTGCCAAGGAGTATCGTTTTAACCAGTAACTGAGTTGTGGAAGTCAGATTTGCAGACTGGAAGCCGACCCTTACATCTCGCAGTTGGGAAAAGCCTTGGCCGATGATAATGAAACTTTATCAAGAAATGATTTTTCAACCATAGCATTATAAAACAGCGTAGGAACAAATACTTCTCTAACTACGGAGTTCACTGACAGTCGACCACTTTTCACCCTTATTACTTGGGACATAAGGGCGAAAAGTGGCAGACCGTCAGTGAACTCCGTAGTACCTTAATAACATGATCCAGCTTTTCTCACCAAACAATATCATTCCTCTTTTTTTGTTAGAAAACCACATGTTTTTTTTTTCAAACGCCATCTTTGGACATTCGATATATCGACGCCGCCTCGACCGAATGTGTAACGCTACACTGCTTACAACGAAGCCGAATATCTACTTAACAAGTAATCCTCTGCTTATGTTACGAGTGTTTTAATCACTTTTTAACATGGGTTATTGTGGGTAGGATGATTGAATGAGCATCTTTGATGATCTATTTCGTGCACTGTTCAAATAGAGACATTTTTTTGGGCTCAACCGCCAAACTATTCCCAAAACACTGCAACTTCTGAAAGCCAGAATCAGCAGTGGCGACCTCCAGAAAAGCGCCAAGGCAGTGAGGGTTGACGAAGTCCCAGATACATAGATAACAGTTTAATGTTTTGGATCCCATAGCGAAATTAATCAGAAAAGAATGACAGAGGAGTAGGAAAAACATAATTTCTAACTTTTTTCTTCTACCACATTTTCCCTTCCTTTTCTTCTTCAAGCAGAGACTGCATACCAGCCTAGAAAATTTCCACAGCTGGAACTCAGGCCTCCTCTCAATGAGGGAATGGGCTGTGTGTGTCCACCATGCGGGCCCTGTGCGGATTGGTAGATGTCAGATGTCTTCGAATATTTTTACTAAGACTAACTCAGATTGAATTTAATTAGCCCAGTGACTCTAGGTAATGAGGAAGGAGAATAGGTATGTCTGGTTAAGGTCTACAAATTGGCCTAGACCATTATGTACCTATTATACTATTGTGCATTTTGTGTTCTGTGCTTTTACTCAAGTTAACAGTAATGCTTTAAAAGCACTACGTTGTAATTTCAAGGAACATTTTTTTAACGTTCACTGGTAGCTTGAATTTCAACACAGCTATTTCTTACAGTGAACCACAAAATACATAAGAATCCAAGTAAACACATGATTTTACATAATATCTACATAACAGCCACAATGACTATTCGAACGCTTTTGTCATTTCGGAAAAAAAAAACGGACAATACACTCGTATTGAGTGACGACAGATGTTAAATTCGATTTTCGAAATCTGTGTTGCCAACGAAAAAAAAATTGGTAATAATAGGGTGGAAAAAGGAGCATGTTTAAGTCGTTATTAATTTGAAATTCACGTATGTCGCTGACAAGCCTCAATAATACGTTAGTTTATGTAAATAAGGATGATTTGTGGGTTAGTAATGTCATTTATTATCGGTTCGTCGAAGAGTTCTGTTATTGTCAGTTTCTTTAAAAGAAAATTTCCTAACCTACTTATGATTATGCGGTTTATTTTAACATATGGAAGCTACTTGGATTTTTTCTTACTCATACAATTACTGTATTTACAATACTGGATTTACCTACTTTCTACTCTTGTAACTAAAATGTAGGTACATTATTTACATATCAAGTAGGTTATAATTTCCAAATGCTGACAAAAAATCTCATCCCGACATAGGTCTAGGTCATAATCCTAGGTCTCTTATAGAGTAGAATCTTATAAATTAAATACTTTCACCAGACCAATCAATCAGACTGCATAGATTAGGTACTAAATAAGGATATTCCAGAGTTGCTATAAATAACGCCAAATTATTTCTTGGAGGTCAGATAGGCCGTCGCCCCATGTAAGTAAGTTCCTAAATTACTGGCACATATTCAGCTGCATCCGGTTAGACTAGAAGGCGACCCCAACATAATTGGAAAAAGATTTTTTCTTGGAAATCACCATACAAAATCAAACTCCTCGAATAAAACCTCAGATATCTTGCTTCACACAAATGATTTTCAAACGCTATCTGTTTCAATGGCGGTTGGCGTGTTTCCGCTGGGTTGCCACAGTGAAGTGTCAAATTACCCCTAATTATCCGCCATTGAGGGACCGGAACGCCGCGCCGGCTGCCATCGACAATTGAATTATTTTTTTAGAATTACGCTTAAATACAGTGTGTAATGGAATCTGATGAATGCCTTGTGTTTTTTTTTAATGTCTATTAAGTTTCATGGTGCACCTATTTGCATAATTTTTGTGTTTATTATTATTTTATGGCGGTTTTCTTAAAGATTTCCTTGTTTTTATGTTTACTTAGAAAATTTTATATGCAGTAATTAAAAAAGTAAGTGCTATGTAAACATATCGCTCCTTGAATACAAAAGGGCCACAATTAAAAAAAAAATGAAAATCGTTTTATTGCAAAAATTACACCTGAACCGACTATATTTTATAGTGAAAAAAAAACTCCCATCATTTTTGCTTATATTATGGCTTCACTAACTTACCGCCATTTTTGCATTAGCTTACTTTGACAGGTAATGTCAGTGCAAAACCGCCATTTTGTTAGTTGCGCCCGGAGATTCAACGCAAACGCACGTCGGTTGCGTGAAAAAGTGCCACAATCCAAAATACGTCTGTGTTGGATTCAAAATTTCAGGTAAGTGTGATTATATTTTACAATACAAAAGTGCCATATTTTGGAAAACGTCCGTTTTGCATTCTAACATTAGTATTTGTAACCATAATATATAATACAAAAGTGCCATATTTTGGAAAACGTCTGTTTTGCATTCTAACATTAGTATTTGTAACCATAATATATAATACAAAAGTGCCATATTTTGGAAAACGTCTGTTTTGCATTCTAACATTGGTATTTGTTATTATATTTTGTAATACAAAATTGCCATATTTGAAATGCGTCCTTTTTGTAATCCAATATTAGTTAAGTATAATTATATTTTATAATACAACAGTAGCATATTTTGAAATACGTCCCTTTTGCATTAAATTATAGTGAAATAAATAATTATTTTTAGCGTGCTAGAATGGGAAGGCCAGAAATATGGCCGTTTTGCATGATAATAATTTTAGTTTTCGTTACAATTTTAAAAATAAAAATTACCATTTTGATGTTAATTTTGTTCTATTCTTATTACTTCAGTGATTTTTAACTTAAAAATCATACAAATGTATTTATTTGTTTGTAAATTAATAATATAAACTAAATTGAAGCCCTGTCCCTGTAGCTTTCGTCACTAATTTAAAGTTTTTTAAATAATATCAGTGAGTGTTTATAGGGACCTATAATAATATGGGTAGATATTCGTAAATGTTGAAAAATATGTGATTAAAATGCATTGCCTCATATTTTCTGTGAATTTGAATGTTAAATATGAGGTAGCTTAAATTTGTTAAATATAATTAAGGTGTTATTCCTGTCAAATTAGTATTGAAAATGTCATATTAAGGATTGTTATATATTTGATTGTGTGTATGTTTTAGTGTATGTATGTATTGTGTGTATGTACTAAGGACTGTATAATATATGTATAGAACTGTGTGTATTTTATGTTTTTTAGTTATAAAACGTTAAAGATGTTTTTTTTTTACAGATTGACAAAATGAATAGAGCACGAAAAATGTTGAATATGGCAACCTCCGTTCAAGAATCGGAAAAAGTTCAAGCATTACCTGGCCACAATAATAATGTGCAAAATAAAACTTTTTTTAATACTCCAGCTGCACTCAGTCTACCCGTCGCGTTACCCATTGATTCTTCAGATACAAATTCTATAGCAGACAGTCAACCTGATCTTAACCTATCAATATTAGAGGATGAAGACAGTGAAGTAAGCTGTGTAACGAATACCAAAGACACAAATAGGCCAAAAATAGTTGTTGAACAGAGTGACTCGAGTAGCAGTTCAAGCGACTCTGATAATGACTCTGATACCAATTCCGGCCGATCATCAACATCCAGCAGTTCATCAATTGCAGATTTTTCTTCTGATGACAGTGTTTTAGATCCCAACTTTCTACCTAGTCATGAAAGATCTTCTGATTCCGAAGGAGATATACAGTCAAAAGTAATTGCCAAACCATTTTGTATTTCACCCCAACCGGGCCTTTCTCGTGTAGAACCTCACTTACTCATCAATGATAATCTGCCAGTCAATTTGGATACTCAGTCGCCTAATATAGAAACACAGCCATCCATCAGTCATAATGAGTCACCCAGCGTGAATATTCAGTCACCCAGCATTGGCTGATATAAAAACTATTAAAGTCCATCGAGATTATGAGAACAAATTTTTCTTCAAGACTTCATACGAAACTGAAGAGTTTACCTCGGTAGCCACGCTGACAAAAAGAAGGTCTGCTAATCCTATAGTGCCAAAAAAACTGTACAAACAAAAACTTAAAATAACTGAAACTAAAAAACAGGGTATTCTTAAACTTATTGAGAAAAATATCATTCCTAAGTATTACCAAAGCTTTTACGAAAATTTGTAATTTTATTATTAGATACCTAATTGTGATAATATTTAGAATAGTTAATTTTAAAAGTTCCTTTTGATAATAAAGACTTATAAATTTCATACAAACATTTACATAACAATAATAAATAACGATTATAATTTGTAACTTAAAATAGTTTACGTAAAAAGTGCCTTAAAGTGTTTATAACTGTGATTTTGTAAGACTACTTAGATTGCTATTGTGCAATAGTATTATTACATAATATAAGCTATAATATTTCGCTACTGAATTATGTGCCTTTAGAACTGATCTTGTATTTTGTTTTGTTTAAATTAATAATGTTAAAGAGCGACAAATTAGTGTCGTCACTAGATTATTTTTTGAGTTATTTAGAGAATTTATTAATGAATATGGTTATTTTATGTATATTTTGATAATGATTATTACAGTTTTATCTCTTGTTTTTTCTATAATTCTTACAAATATAATTGTTTTAGAGAGATGTTTAATTTTGCTGAATAATAGTTACGTACAAAGTTGATCTCAATTATATTACTTAATAATAAGTTAAGATTTTTTAGTTTAGATTTTTTAATACAATGTTCTCCTGGTGTCCATTCACTTATGTTTTTACCTAGTAATAAGATTAAACTTTTTGATACGGTTTTTTACCAAAAAGGTACAATAAACCATTTTTATTTGTAAAACTGTGTTTAATTTTTGACATATTTTTTATTATATTGGTTCAAATTTTGAATGCAAAAGGGACTTTTATGCTTTTTTTTCTTAATAGGTAACATCTATTACAAAGTTTATATTGTAGATAGATAGAGCTAATAAATACGCATCTAATGATATATTAACATCTTATGTTTAATTAATAAATATATGAAATATTATAAAAAAACAGTTTCAAAAATTTGTTTTGGCTGTCCTGTAAAATTTATGGATTTCGATTTGTGTCCCTTTTGTATTCAAGGAGCGATATGTTACACTTATTCTTCCGGATTACTGTTCCGTTAATTTTTAGCCGAATTCTAAGAAAGGAGGAGGTTATTTATGTTATCTTCTCAGAAAACAGATAAACTTTCTGTATTCTGGTGGAATGTGAGAGAAAGAAAGAATGAAAACATGTTTATTTGGCACACAATATAAAAGTAAGTAGATACATAGCTCTCCAAATCAGCAACCAGGGAATGACACCATACACTGATAAGTCTGGACCCGCGTCCGCAGTTTGTCCGTAACGGTTTGTCCGAAACTCTACTTATTTTTACAAGCTTTTGTAATCACTGATTTTAAATCACTCTCCAGATCTTAATGATCTTTATTCTATTTAGAGATGATTTTTTTCATGTTCGACGGCTGAATCGATGTTGACTTTTCTGCCAGCTTCATCTAAGCTATAATATAGTTGTTAGGTATTGGTTGCAGATGTCTTGTGTAAAATTGCTGCGAATGGAATAGGTAGGTAGCCATTTTGAGGTGTCTTTATTGGCAATGTATAAAATACCACGTAAGTTGAAAGTGCTGCTTAATTAAGTGTTAATTAGTATCTAAGTATTTAAACTACGGTGCACAATCTTGGTCTTAGTAGACTAACATCCAAAAGTCCAAACTCAAGGTTTACCAACGTGCTATGGAGCGCTGTTTCTTAGATGTTAAATTAACGGATCGTGTTCGAAACACTACACTGCGCTCCAAAACGCAAATCGTTGACGTGACTCAAAAGGCTGCCAACTTAAATAACACTGGGCAGGACATGTCTGCACCATCTGCATGCCGAGCTAGCTGTGGGCCCGTAAAGCTCAGAATTGGTGCCCTGAAACAGTGACACGGAGTCGCGCCGACCACGAAGGAGATGGCGGGACGAACTGGATGACTTCCTTGAGAATTGGAAAGAAGTCGCACAGAATCGTGACCGTCGGGAGGAATAGAGGGAGGTCTTTGCCCAGCTGTGGGAGAGTACGGGCTAGCTATAATAATAATTATTAATAATCTATGTGCACTTACAATCAGCGTTATAAAATCTGGGAAAATGATGAGCTTCCATACAAACTTTCATCCCCTATTTAAACATTTTGGGAGACAAATTTTCAAAATCTCAACTTCGGTATAAAAGAAGTTCTAATGCAAAACTTCATCTTTTTACCTAGATCCAGTAGTTTAGTCTGTGTGTAGTCTCTGTCAGCGAATGAATTGTTTTATTAAAGTATGTGGATTATTTTATTTTCTGTTTTATTGCTTTTGGAAGCGGATCTGGTCTATTAAGTTAGTTCACCTAAATGATACCTAAGCAATGTGATAAATTGTGTAGGTATTTATACTAACTGAAAGCTTAAACTTCTATAAAACTATTTACAGGCACTTTTGAACTGTCAAGGAGCCGGTCAGTTACTCAGAAAGTTGAAGTTTGTTGCCTATTAAAAAATGCAGGATACTTAACCATTTGTTGCGCCACAATTGTAACAAAACACTACATTTAAACTGTAACCAACTCACATGACAAGACCTCCCTATTCAAAAAATCGATAAAAACCGAATCAAAATATACAAAAAAAAAATCCACATGAAAATTTATTCAGCCATCAAACGTACTTAGATATAAAATAAATAATCCACGATATTAACGATAACAATACACTGTGCAGGCGCACCGCGCAGTGATCTATAGATCATTTTAGCTCGATCCCTATTAGCTTAGATCGAAAACGCCCCGCCTACTTGGAAGCCCACTGACCATTAATTGGGTACAAAAATCGATGTAGGAACGCCCTTAATATAGCCGTCTCGCTCTCTCGCGTGGGGGAACCTATGTCTGTCTCAGTTCGGCGGGTGTCGTCAACCGCTCGGGTTGTTCGTTTTCGTCGCAAGCGCAGCTCAGACGTCACAATGCCGGCTTCCACAGAAAAATAGTATGTTTGTGATCTTTTATTTTTACATACGACGCCGCGCCGCCCGTCTTCGCCGTGTGCAATATTTGTGTATAGAACCTTTATTTTTATTTTTACTGTTAAAACGTCTAATTTGAAAGTAAGTTGGCATCTTGGGACGCGCCGAAATATCTTTTTAGGAATGAAACTTTGGTTTTTTTGTTTTATATGTCCTGATGAAGTTGACAGTGTCGTGGAATTTTGATCGGAAAGATTCGAAAAGGTGAAAAAAATTGGTTTCGTTTTATAAGGTTATGTATTGGAGCGATGTGGGCAGAGGAGGCGGCGACGTTTGATACAATTAGTCTATAAGGAGCTGAAGTGAAATGGATACGTTATTGTATTAATTATTAGGTGCATACCTTAGCCCATGTATATCTGAGATATACATCGGTTTTAAGAGCAACCATTCTGCTACCCAGATCTATTCTAAGTATTACCTACACATAGTTAGCCATCTGTATCTATTTGTTTGTTTTTTATTTAAAAAACTGATTAATTACAAAAGCAACAAGCAAATATAAAAGCCCAAAGAATATTTTTTTTTGATAAAATAATTTCTATTCAAATTCTCATTCATTTATCGTTTTCCAATTTCATAACTTCGCGCCACTCTCCGCTAGATGGCGTTGCTTGAAACTTGCAAAAGAAAGGATATTTATTTATAATTACTTGGTTGGTCGTACTGGTTGGTCCTCACTCAATGCATTTATAATTTATTCCTCACATTGTATACAAATGTGTTTCATAAAAACTAGTCTTCATTAATGGGGTGTTCAGAGAAATTGATAGCATTAATTAGGGCCGCAATTATTAAGCATATTAAAGTTGCATGTTACCTTATTTGTGCGTTTTATGGCAATATAGACGTGTCATGGGTTGATAATTAAGCAGGCTATGGTTAAAAACTTTATTTTACCAACGTATCGTGGCTTTGATCCTGGGTTCGATACCCGGGTCGGGCAAATTGTTTTTGGATTTTTCCATCAGGAATCTTGGAGTCTGGATTTTTGCCCGGTTGATGGCAATAGGCTCGCCCCCTATTACATATGACTTACCTATATTGTCGATTAATTTGCAGTGGACCATAAACTAATACCTACTGTTGCCATCATAAATAAAACGCAAAAAAAAAAGAAAAAAAAGAAGCTTTCTGTGTTTCAAAGTAACCTAGGTAATTAGATTAAAATAAATAAAATAATTAATTAAAATAAGAATAAGTGATGTTCTTTAAAAAGTTCAGATGCGTAGTAGGACCAACCAGCCATGCGTGTATGACCTGGTGGGTTACCATGATCTGTTAGTTCGGGAATGTTTTAGGACTATTCCGAGAGTGGGTAAGAGCACTCTCGGAATAATACTTAAACATTCCTGCAGTAATAGATCATGGTAACCCCCCAGATGTATGAACGTGGGCAAAGCTAAAGGAATATGTTAGGACTGTGGATGGCGTTTTCTAGTCTACCTCCATGGGTAAAAGGGCGTGAGTTAATAAATAAATAAAATAGTTTATTTGCTCCTTCAATTAAAAATTAAGGTTTACAATAAAAATAGGCCATAAGGTCAGTAAAGTTGTATGTTTGAGTTGCAGCCAATAGATACTAAGGTATCTATACTAATATTACAAATGCGAAAGTTTGGATGGATGGATGTTTGTTACTCAATCACGCCAGAACGGCTGAACAGATCTGGATGAAATTTGGCACTGAGATAGATTATAGTTTAGAATAGCACATAGGCTACTTTTCATCTCGGTACGACGATCCCGTGGGTCAATTATCTAACTCCACGCGGGCGAAGCCGCTGGCATAAGCTAGTCTAAAATAATTAAATATCTTGTAATAATAGGTATCGGGCCACGTTATTATAGCCAATTTTAGCTGCCCATTTCATCAGCACCAACACTAACATCCGTATCTATAAACAAGTCAAAGTTTTTACTTGAGTAAATGTCATTATTTAAGATACGATTTTTATTAGGTATGTAGTTTAATAATTGCTTGAAGTAGAACTGGAAAAGGTAGAATTCTTAGCTTTGCTTTCTTTGCCAGTTTTTCTTTCGTTTAAATTCATGTCTATTGCATAATAAAATTGCACAAGTAATTACTTAAGCCCAAGTAATTACTTTAACTTGACTATAGATACGGGTGTAAGAGTTGCTACGACTACACCCCACGAGGCAGTCAAATGAGATTGGTAAACATTATAGTCTAATACTACTCGTATAAAACTACCCTTCATTAAACTGACCCCTCACTCTTTAAAAAAAACGATACTGGCCGAATCCATAACCTCCCCTTTTTTACAAGTCGGTTAAAAAGAAACGTTCCATTCATTCATTCGCAAAAAAGCATTCGTTCCTTTCGAATCAATCATTCCATTCCACAACCTCGTCACTTCTACCACAGAGCCATAGACTACAAAACTCTCAACGACTCAAAGGAGACTGTCTAATAAAGGCATAGAGTAGTGCATAGACTACCTATACAAAGTGCTCCCTTGCCTTAGAAAGATCTGTGGCACGCACCGGTGATCCTGTGAGGGTAAGAGCCTCTTGAGCCCTCAGGGCGGTCTTAAAGAGCCCAAGAGCCCCTGTAGGGCTTCGCATGTGCGTAGAACATAGGCACCTAGGTAGTAGGTACCTATATGTTTTATGACGTGTGATTTCACATTTGAAGACGTTGGTAATGGCTTTCGTATGTAAGGTAGGTAATAAGTACCTATATGATGTGTGTGGGAGCCAGCGAGGAGTAAATACTTGCTAGTTCGAGGCACTATGGTGAATCGGGTAATTAACTTAAATTTTAGATATGTACCTACATAACTTTATGCCTAGAGTTACCATGCATCCGGAGTTGTCAGGCCTTTTCGTCGAAAATATCAAATGCCGCCAATCTTGGCGGTGACGAAACGCAGGAAATATTAATTATAGTGCTTAAATATGTGTGCAAATGCATACTCAGGTGCCCTCTGTCCTCTCTGACTCTCGAAAGTCCAATGGGACGTCAATTCGACACCATAGGAGACAAATACAGAAGCACCATCAGCTTCACGTATCTTCTGAAGTTCTGAGGCTGCGGGATATCACACCACCAACTGTGGCTGCTACTAGGAGCGCTACTTCCATACAAGCCTAGCTTGGCTTGCCCTTATATCCTCATGATGTTAGGGTTTCTCATCAGTCTGCTTGCCTTAAGGACTTGCCGTATTGTTGGCCCTTATACACGCCACTGGCTGCTACTGAGAAATAAGATTCGAGTGTAGTTTACGGGATACACGTAAACATTAAGGTGCACTACACATCCTCAACAGTTCAACGCCTAGTCAAAAGACTTACAGAGCTATTGGCTTGAGGCCACTCCTGAATATGCCAGCATAGTTGCAGCATCTATCAAATCCGACATACCCACTGACTCCGAGGCACCACCATGGAATGCTCCAGCCATTAGGAAGGGTGCAGCCGCATCGATTATTCGCAGCTCGTAACTCTGGAGCGTACACCATGGAGCATCATAATTACTGGCTTAATGATCTTATCTAAGTAGTAGCATGATGGTATGTTGGTGTGGTAGATTTTTATTGGCGTTTTCTATTATGATAACTGGGAGTGTGTTTAACTTAACATAACAACGGCTGTTATCCCCGAACGGTTAGGCAAAGGTGGACCTAATAGTACACACACATTTCGCCAGTTATGTTTTAAGTCCCATGTAATTGGGGGCAAGCCTTTTGCCATCAAACAATAAAATGGGTAGGTAATTTTTTATATTTTTTTCTTAATATTGGAAATCGATAAGTGTACACCACCCGTATTAAAACGCGGCCCGTCTTAATACTAGCCCTATAACCGCGCTTTCACACACAAACAAACGCAGACGTTTATTCGATAAACGGGTGATCTCCTCTTTTGAAAAGGGCTTCATTCTGAAATAGTGTCAAATTAAAACAACTAAAAAAGCAGCGTTTAGTATTATTGACTAGCTACCGCAATTTATATTGATTATTTACGTCTTCTATGACAACCTCCTGAATTTTGACGAGGTTGCAAAACTACACCTTGTACATTGAGTGTTCAGTAGGGTCCAATGAGATACAAGTTACTATTTAGAGACTAATATAAAAAAAAACCGTCATAAATAGAATTAATCATGTGATTTCGTTTCGTTTATGACCACTTTAAGTGTGCAGTTCAAGGTGGCGCTGCTTGTCAAGGATAAAAATTTCAAAACATCTGCTGACGTAAATACTTGAACAGCTCCAGATAGGCCGTCACTCTATGTTAATAAAATACTGGTATTCAGCTGCATCCTGTAAGACTGGAAGCCGACCCCAACATGGTTAGGTTAGGGAGATGATGACATATTATTAGCACACCGCATTTTAGATGACGTAGGTACCTAATCTGCTTCTTCTTAGTGACGTAACTACTCTTATGAATAACACATAAGTACACACACACATATGTATGTAAGTATATTCTTATATTGTATATTATATATAAAATAGTTATCTGATTTATGTTTTATGTATTCCATTTTCTCTTCTTCTTTTACACACTTTGTCTACATCTCTTTTTTTAGTATCTCCTTTCGCAGGTATGCTGGCAGAGATTTCATTAGAAATAAGCATTACCTTTGTACTCTCTTTTCTGTCCCTTCCTTGATTTCTGTATTTAGTGTGTACATAAATTGCTAAATAAATAAATAAATAAAACGAGACTGACCATGTTTGCTATTCGTTTCAAATTCCCGATAATTCGGCGCTGTTGCAAGCACTATCACGTATAAACTGAAGTTATTGCGGGTGGATGTTAATGTTAGGGACCGTGTCAGTTTAAAAACTTACTAGGTACTCTCTCCATTCATCACCCTTTTAAGTAGCCCCTCTGGGCTGAACATCTAATTCAGCAGTTAAAAATGGTAGGTACCCCACTCTGCAATGCCTCACCGTAACTCACTAATGAATAAGAAACCAATAAATTAAACTTTTGCCCTACCTATATTAATATATATATATATATAATTATGGTAGTCTCGACGTTATACCTTTTCTATTTTTTCTTTTTTTTTTTTCGGATGGGAAATCATCAAATGACTTCTCCCGCTCTGGGCTGAGCGGGAGGGAGTGTCAGACTTTTACTGACTAAAACCCATCCATGTTGGACTTCATCGCCCTTTGTGTTCCGGGGCCGCGGTATCTCTTTCGAACAACCCGCAGCACCCGGCAGGCATCGGCCCTTACGGGCCCCTTCCCTATGCTGACATCTCTTTGAGGCGCGCGTGGAACACGAACGCACCGTCGACACGGCCTGTCGTCCTAAGACGGAGAGACGGCGAGCTAGCCCTTAGCTCACCGTCCACAGGCCCGCGATCGACGTTATACCTAAGTTACGGTTTCTTACAGTCCATTTCGAAAACATTTAAATTAAAGCGAATAATCTTTATTAGTATATTTTCGCAGTACGTGGGTGGCCGTTGAATTACAAATTTATCTCTACATTCTTTATAACTCCTATCTCTCGGGTGTAAAGGTCAATTTCGCTTGTGAAAGGCGGTGTAAACTTGGTAGTTCTGGTATATATTTGGTGTCAGCCCGTTTTGGTACTGAATTCGGTTTTATTGTTAAAATAACTCTTAGTTTTTATGAAGCGGCTCGTGTGGTGTTTACGATTAAATAGTGGGATCAAATCTCTTTGAGATGACTTTAAAAATCGTATGATGATGATTCTGCATCATTATTTTTGTTGGAGTCTGTATTGAGCTTATATGAGAGGTCTTTATACTTTTAGGTCGAGTCATATTTTTAACCGACTTCAAAAGAGGAGGTTCTCAATTCGGTTGTATTTTATTTTTTTGTGTTGGTCACCTCATATCTTCGTCATTTATGATCCGATTTAAAAAAATCTTATTTTATCTGAAAGGATACACTTCATGATTGGTCCCATAGAAATTTCATCAAAATCGGTTCAGCAGTTTGGTTTTTAAATCAAAATAGCTTGAAAAAATATGTCATACAAGTAAAAGAAATTGCGAAATTGATACATGACAAGGATTTGTGTGTGATGCGATAACTAATAAAAAGGGTAAAATAAAAACGTTTTTGCAAAAAAAAAAATAACCGAATTCCAAAAAAAAACACTAAAAAAAAGTGGAAAATAACATTACTTTCGGAAGTCGGTGCCAAAAAAGTCAATGAAACAAACCATAGTTTTAAAACTAAAAAACGTAGTGTTGTGTTCCAGCGACTTGGCTAACTAATAACTGTCATGGTAGCGCGGAGACCAGTACAAAGACGATCGTGATTGGTCAATTAGTTTCGTAGTTGATTTAAAACGGGTACCCCGGCTTACCCGCTACCCCGTGTTACCCCCCCTTCCCCTACGCATATATATTAGTCGAAAGAATTAACCTACGGACTGTCTAGTGGTCGCAAGCGTCTTATAAAATTTGCTTTTTACTGGTTCTCACTTCACTGGTCGTTACTGTTGATGGTGAGGTCCTGGGTTTGATTTCAAGGTAGGGCAAAGTGTTATTTGGTTTTTTAATTATGATTTTTTGAGTACCTGCCCGAAGTCTGAATATACGCCCGGCTGATATCAATAGGCACTGCAAATGTGGGTATTCTATAACTCTGCCTACACCTTCGAGGTCAGAGGCGTGATGTCATATGGCTCTCACTGGCTTGTATGTAAGTTGAAAACCCAAAGGAGCGTGCCTGACTGGCCTAGACTAGAACAATAAGTATCGATGTTCGGCAGTTGGCAAGCTCAGCTGGCACAGATTGTGACAACAGTGTTTTTTATATTACGTTTGTCGATATCGGAAATGTACTTATACTTACATACTTTTTTAACTGAAATATTTGTAAAAAAAATGTTTGCAAAAAAATAACCGATTGCAAAAAAAATGGGCAATAACTTTACTTTCGGAAGTCGGTGACTATTGTTTGTTTCATTGACTTTTTTGCCACTGACTTCTGAAACTAAAGTTATTTTCCATTTTTTTGGTGTTTTATTTTTTGGAAGTCGGTTATTTTACTGCAAAAAAGTTTTTATTTTACCCTTTTTAGTTATCGTATCACACACAAATCCTTGTCAAGTATCAATTTCGCAATTTCTTTTATTTGGATGACGTATTAGCTATTTTGATTTAAAAACCAAACCACAGAACTGATTTTATGAAATTTCTATGGAACCAATCGGAAAGTAGATCCTTTCAGATAAAAGAAGAATGTTTCAAATCGGTTCGTAAATGACGAAGATCCTCATCTCCTTTTTTGAAGTCGGTTAAAAAGCTGTAATTAGGAATGATGTGAAATTTTTCTCTTTATGTAAATTGAAATTTGTATGGTGTACATAATAAAGAATATTATACAAAGTGGAGATGATAATACGACATTAAATTCAACTTCACATACCTTAACACGTTCTCAGTCTACATAAAAAAAATGTTTTGAATATATCCAGTAGTTTAGTCACAGGAAATTATTTTTCATTTTTAACATTTGCTACATGATGTATCTGTTAATAGGGAAGTACTGTGAGGTTAACGACCCCCATCGGTATAAACATCAAAACATTAGACACGTTGCCAACTCGCTACTTAAAAACTTTCGCCAAATTAGTTTTTTAATCTGATTTAGTGAAAATTATACCTTCAATGTGAGTACTAAGAGTCATACAGCGTGTCATCAGAGTTAGATAAGAAAATAACGCATGCGGAAATTGCTATGCACTCATATTAATAGAAAATTTAGTGTGTGTGAAAGAGATAAATCTAGTTTCGTTTGTTACTTCGCTTTCTTGAAGAATTTGCAACTAAAAATGTAGGTCAGTGTGTCGCCGCAATCCTGTGACGATTCACGCGTCATCGCTGCATCGCTTTGTAAGCGCTCGCGCCGCCGCCTTTGAAGTGCCCGGCGCCGTTCGACCCTCGTGTGTTTGTTTGTGATTGTCTATCGTTGACGGTATTAGTGCGAAATTGGACGCTTTATTTTAGTGACAGGACACGTAACGTTTTTAGGTAGGTATCTAGTTAATAAGTTAAGTGAATTGTGCGAAATTAGACGCTTAGTTTCTTAGTTTTTATTGTTTTCGTGTTTTTTTTTAAATAATCATGCCTCGTTATAATTACACAGCTTCGGAGTACACCGACATGATTTTAATTTATGGGGAATGTCAAACAAACGCCGCTTTGGCTATACGGACATACCGAGAGAGGTTTGGAAACACTCGAGTTTGTCCGACCAACGCGCGCACCATTGTCCAAGCTGTCCAGAGGATGCGAGAAAATCGATCCTTAATCCCGCATGTAGATAGTGCACCTCCACGTGTAAGAGTGACCCTTGAGGAACGAATTTTAAATTATTTTGAACGCAACCCAACGTCTAGTTTGCGTAGGGCAGGTCGACATTTTCGTGTTAACCATAGAACTATTCTAACAGTTTTAAAACGCGACAAACGGAAGCCGTATAAGTACAAGAAATTGCACGCATTGTTACCTAGAGACAAACCAGTTAGGGAAAACTTCTGTCGCTGGATTGAAACAAAACATTTCGAGAATCCGGATTTCTTGTACAATGTGATGTGGACTGATGAAAGTACATTTACAAGGAACGGTTTATGGAACAGACAGAATCTTCGTTACTGGAGCCGCGTGAATCCGCGTCTAGGACGGGAGACTTCGCACCAGTACAGATTTGCTGTCAATGTTTGGGCTGGAATTCATAGAAATACCATTATCGGTCCGGTTTTTATTGATGGAAATTTAAATGGTGAAAAGTTTTTAGACCTCCTCAATGGACCCGTTTCCGAATACATGGATGAGCTTTCGCTAAACGTGTACAGGCAGATGTGGTACCAATTAGACGGAGCACCAGCTCATTCAGTGGTGTCTGCTAGAGAGCGTTTGTCTGAAATGTTCGGACAGCAGTGGATTGGCCGTTATGGACCAACGCGTTGGCCAGCCAGGTCCCCCGACCTTACACCATTGGATTTTTTCTTGTGGGGTCATATCAAAAATGAAGTGTACTCAACAGCTGTTGATACTGTTGATGATTTAAAAGATAGAATAATTTTATCTTTTAATAAATTAAAACACATGGCTGCGAATGGGGACCTCTTGTCAAACGTTAGAAATAACCTTTTACGACGGTGCAATTTGTGTATTCGAATTCATGGCGGTCATATTGAAACACGAAAAATTTAGTGACTATTGTACATACCTACCTACCTACATAAACATAACTAAGTGATTGAACAGTGATCCTGATTAACAATTTGATTAATAAATAACACGCGGGTGAGAGATGCCTGATTGTTTGGTTAATAATCTGTGATTCAGTGAGTTTTTACTGAGCATTAATTTAATGGCGCCAAAAGATCAAGTCGCAACATGACCGCGCGCTGTTGCCGCGTACGAGTAGGTGCTTATGACAGGTTAGTGAACCAATATCTAAATGGTGTTCTATTTTGTTTCTAGTTTTATTCCATTTAGTTTGTTTGAAATTTTTATTTTTTTATTTTCGGTGTTAGGATTTTTTTGATGGCTTAGAATTATTCCTATGAACTAGTATTGTCCGTGTTTTCATTTAATGTCGTATTGTCTTCTCCACTCTGTATATATCTTTCTAGGAATGCAACATAAATACAATACAAAATAAATCCCAACTTGTGAACAAATAGAATAAGATCATTTGTAAGCAGCTTGTATCAAATTATGTATAAATAAAAACCTTTAAAAATCAATCAAAAAATATCTAGGAATGCGATTGCCTTTTACCTAGTTGCCCGTAAAATTGGGGATCTAGCTTTATCCACCTGGGATTTGAGTAACCAATTCTGGACTGGAGATGAAAACGAAAGAATTAAATGAAGACCTTATTTATTACAGCTGTAGGTATTAGTGGACTTCGAGGAGGAGAGGCGCTCTTGGCTAAATAATATAAACCACTTGGGCCGATCTTCAGGTTAAGCCGCGCTTGCCTGGGTCGGTCTGTGGACGGGTGACCACCCATTACATACCGAGTTTCCTCCGTGCTTCGGAAAGCACGTTAAGCCTTTGGTCCCGGCTGTCATTTATAGATCTTTGATAGTCGTTACAGGTATTCAGTAGCCCGAAAGACTGACGACCAGTCTAACCAAGGGGTATCGTATTACCCAGTACTAACTGGGTTGTGGTCAGATAGGCAGACGCTCCATGTAAAATACTGGTATTCAGCTGCATCCGGTTACACTGGAAGCCGACCCCAACATAGTTGACTTTTAAACAGTTATGGGAGTCGGTAATAGTTTTTTTTTTAATCATCACATTTGGATTTAACTTTTGATATACTTTCGAGTTACAAACTTGTATTTGTATCTTAGATGGCATCGAATAATAATACTAAAATACCGTGTTACTATCATGCTGGTTACTTTTTGGCTCATTTTAAAAAACAAAAAACAAATACGCTAACAACCGAATCAAAACAATATCGTTAACCCACCAAATACATAAACCCCAGAACACAAGAGAGGAGCATAATAAGAAATATTCAAATTATTTCAAATCAGTCGGTGGAGTGTCGAGGCAGATATTCAATAACAAGCACTTGGGTACCACGATCACACCGCGGTAAAACGTAATAAATGTATTTAAATTTAGGATAAAGCTGTTTTCTGTCGCCGTGGTTCCGTATAACGGTGTATTATAATAAACGCAAGACCTCTCGTGTGGTGTCCCAGACCATGAAACTGAAAAATTTTTGTTACATGACTTGGATATTCATAACGTTTTTTTTTTAGTTTTTCCATTCATGTTGAATGTGTCAGTTCCTATAGAAAATTCTGTTTTTTTTTTGCGAAATTCTAGAACTCGTAGAACAAGAGTTGTTCAGTTTCATGGTCCGAGAGACCACACGGGAGGTCATGCGTTTATTATGTTACACCTTGTACTCGTATAAAGCTAGGGAAAGATTCATAAGCAAACTTATTTTAAACTTAAATGGACAATAAGTACTATCGTGACGTCATTTTTTTGTATACACTGACTTGCAAGGAATGACAGTTGTGATTGACAACTGTTGACCCGTTGACATTAATTAGGCCAAATGCAGGTACTGTCTGAAATCTTGAAAGCTTTTAAGTTATTTAAGCTAGTATACTTATAACTATGTACTTATATAGGTACATTTTATCCTCTAACACAAACACGTTGTCCACCTTGACTAAGACACGACTAAAGTCACAGGGAGATGACAACGTAGTTATAATAAGTAAAATAACCTAATTATCTCTTATGTCTAGACCTGATTGTGTCAGTCTTCCTCACCATTCACAATTTTTTCTTCAGGTTATCGACCTGATTCAAGAAAACCGGCTTACTACAAATCTTCAATAAAACAAAATAAATCCCATCTCAGATTTAATTAAATCTCACAAACAAATCTCGCGCCCACTGATCCCTAATCGTCTAGAACCTTGTCAACCTTACCCGCCGAATTTTCTATAAGCGTTGTCCTGAAGATTTTCGTGCATTTTCACAGTGATAGGGTAAAAGCCGGATAGTTGCCCCACTTTTCGAAAAAGCTTTATTTTTTTTAAATATGAACTCGCAGAAAAAAAATCAGTATGTATCTCACAACGTAGGTCTTTTATCTTCTATAAAAGTCTATTTTTGTATACATAATTAACAATGGTTTTGAATAAATACTGTTTTATTTCATCTCTCAAAAGAGGGATAGTTGCCTACTATGGCGGATAGTAGCCTAGCGCGGAAAATGCTTCGGCGGATACTTGCCTCGTGCGGGGATAGTAACCTCGGTATGATTTTTATTTTGTATAGAAAGAAATTTATATCAATTTAAGTAATCTTTATTATTTATTTAACAACAACAGTAATTGTTTCTCCTTTTTCACCGGAAGTAACTGATTTAACTGCTTTAGCACCTTTCTTAGCTAATACTTTACCAATTTTATTATTGAGTTGCACACCGGTTTCATCCATGTTAAATATTCTATCTGGCTTATCTAGCAAATTATTCTCAGTTAAAATAGTTGTTAAGAGTTTGAAAAAATTTGCAACTTCTGTTCTGTTGAGACCCTTCGCTCTTTCAATTGATAAACCCTCAGCTTGTCTCAAAGCTATTTCAGGATTTCTTTGCGAGGCATTTTACTTATCTAAAATAAATATATAAAACTGAAGTAGATATTTATTTAATTTCCAACAAGTTAAGAGTCAAAGTAAATTCGAAAAAACAACAAAAAAATAAAATCCGTCTTTGCTTGTTAAGAAATTTTTAGTCACTCTTGGGGCAACTATCCGCGACAGTATGTAGGGCGACTTTCCTTTTTGATACGGATACTTGCCCTTTTTATTTGCGAAATAAATAAAAATTATTTAGCAATAAAACATAATAAACAGTGTCATTTAATCTCTATTGCATGCAAAGAAAAAAAAAGTTGACTGAAACCAGGATCAGTAATAAAAATATTCAATAGAAATTATGTACCAATATAATTATAACGTCCGTCAAAGTTTCGCCGCGGAAGATTTTTACTCTCACGGACAAAACACGTGCGTATATTCCGATGGCTTACGCAGCACTGAGACCTGCGGGGTGGTCACTACTTATTGTAGTAAAGCACCAACACAACTTATAATCTTAACATAGTTTATTAAAAACCGGGGCATGTATCCGTCCGAGGCAACTATCCGGCTTTTACCCTAAGGTTGTATGGACCCTCGGAGGGGTTCAATAAGTGTTCGTCGAGGGGTATTCGATAATTTCGTTATAAGATTTGAGGTGAGGGGAAGGTGTCTTTGCATTCAAGATGATAAATTGTGGGGATTTGAAATAAGACTTATAAATCTGAGATTGTCTGAAGTGGTGGCGAGATTTGATTTAAGAATCTCTGATTAGGAAAAAATAATGGAATAATAGTTAATAGGTTTTCTATCTTATTCATTAATAATTTAACTGGTCATCATGTTGGAATATTCCTATTTTAAACTTAGGTATATAAAAACCGTCTTGTTTAAAAACAAACTGAATCCGACTTGAAAATCACACTCCAGAATCTTCAAACGCTTGTAACCATCCCGGACAGGCTAAGCAGAAGTACCTAGTAGATACACCCACATGTCACCAGTACCTATAACTCAGGGTAGTAGAATTTATGTTATTATTATATACTAATAGCCACTTTTCAGACCTCATAAAACATTTTTATATCGTGCCTACCTGAAACTATGCTGACTCCATATCAACAAAAAGCGTGAACCACCAATCTATTTGGATTAGACAATTAATTTTATTGTTCGTTACGTTTACTGCTAAATGGCTCAATTAGGTATATTCCATTTTGATGGAAATCATCAAAATGTTTGGGCACGCGATCTTCATGCTATTAATCGATTGGCTCGGCAATTATTATTTCGCTTCCTCGATTCTCGATTTGAAAAATATGGATGGTTACGTCACTAGAATTGATTGGCGCGCTATATATCGTCATGTTTTTTTTAAAGCAGTAAAAAATATATTCTACAAATAATATGGATAATGCATGGAACTAGTTAGTGCTAAGATACATCAGGGTCTCATTTAATAAGAACATTGGCCAATAAATCGGATGCAGTTAGTTGTAATTTCAACATTTTTAAGAAAAGTCTCGATAATATAGCTGACAGAGTATAATATTGTATGGAAAGGTATTCAATCATAATGTAGGTTCCAGAAAATGTCCAGCGTCATCGTGGTAGACCCAGGCGAAGATGGCAGGTCGATCTTCAAGCTTGACGCAGGCAGAATTGGTCCACGCTAGCCCAAAATGGGGAGAAAGAGAAAAGGAAGCCTTTTCCCAGCGGTGGGACGACCATGATACAGGCTGAACTAAATAATAGGTACCTACGTATTTCACAGCATCAAATTAAATAGGCTTGCGAACCTCGAAGACGACCTTCTGAATGTAACTCGACAGACAAGATGAGTGTCTGTCTACTTAAACTACCATGATTAATTTAAAAAAAAATGGTTTTTGGAGGGTCAGTTAGACTGTATGGTCAAAAGAATTTCGCTAACTAATTAATATTGACCTTGTATAATAACAATCAAAACAGACTAGATTATAAATATCTACGATAAAACTATGATTACCTACTAGAGATGTATCGACTAGTAACCAACTCTTCGGCCATAATAAAATTGTAGTCGGAGTAATAGTCGTTAACGCTTATTGTTAGTATTTTATAATCAGCCTTATAGTATGTTATATAAATTTAGGAGCTGGAACTATTCTTTTGGTAGACCTAGTCAAATAATTTAACTTAAATTTAAAAAAAAAACCTAGTTTCAACTTTAGAAAAAATGAATTTGGAATTTCTGTAACCGCACGGAGCTTCTAGCGTACCTATGCGTTGGCTTGTCCGAGTAGTCGGCCTTTTTGCAACCGACTAGTCGGCCAAAGTTATAGTCGGTACATCTCTAGTGATTACCAAGCTCGAGGTGCCGAGGCAATCAGGCACTCTTCTTAACAGTCCTCCAAATATGGCCTGAATGCAAAACAAATAATGGGTTTAGGTAATTAAATACCAATTTGTATAAGTATACATGCAAAGTATTTTTACGTAAGAACGAAAATTTATAATTAATAGGGCAGTAATTGATATTGCGTGTTGAAGTGGCAGGCTGGACTGACATAGAAGACTTCTGAAGGAAATACACATAGGTAACATCACGCCTGCAATCCCATAAAGGTGAGGCAGGTAGAGTTGTAGGTACCTACTTCCAACTTCTTATAACACAACACACACTCATATTCATGTCCGTATGGATTTATGTTTAACCGATTATGTTTCCCGCGTAATAGGGGACGAGCCAATTGCCATCCGTGCTCAAATCCAGACTCGCGCAGCTACTAAGAAAACTTCTTTAGGAACTCTGAACTTCTAAAGAAACTTCCATACTTACTTACTTCAACTTCGTGTAAATAGGTATACAATTTAACTCCTTCAAAATGGTATTTGTCACAATTAGTGTGCAGATAACACAGTGACATAATATTCAAATGCTTTTCGAAATTATAAACGAAGAAAAATAACTTAACAAAGCGTGGAAATGAAAAGTTAAGATTTTAGTTCATTGCTACTCGCCCAGAGATGGCGCTGTTAACAGTTCTGATGCATCGTAAACTATAACGCCGTGTTGATGTTTATCTTTTTATAGATCTGATGGTCTAATTAGTTTGTTGTTATTATAAATACGTATCGTTACTGAATTATCTTTCACTGAAGACAAAAAGGTCGAGGAAAAAGAAATAAAGCTATTTACTTGAACCGAGCGACTCTAGGTCAACCTATCATTTTTTGCTCGAAATTGTAAAAATAAAACAAATTCAATTCAACTATTGTTTTTGCCCGCGGTTTTATTCAACAGTAGGTACACAATAACTGGGATAAAAAATATCTTATGTCCTAACTCTTGATGTAACCCAAGCCCTGGTCTACCTGGGTGCTAGAAAGCACCACGCTGCCTTTAAAGAAAATCACAATAAAGACATCCGCAAGAAAAAACAAGGCCTAAGAATCGTCCCATTTTTTTCCAATAGACTACTATCATCATTACGTGTGTCAACTTTACCTCACATAAATAAGTACTCCTAACCGTATCAGCTATTAATGTTAACTACAAAGAACGTGCTCCTAGGTAAGTAGGTACAACTTTACCCAGCTACGAAGCGTCTCACGTAGATAGATGTACTTAGGTAATGAGTAACCAGAAAAACAGGTGTCTGGTAGTATTTCTATTCAGAATTAACCTTGGTTCGGTGGGAAAAGAGTTATCTAAGAAAAGAAGTTGGTTAGCTTTTAACTTTTTGTAAAGAATGAAATTATTTCGTAGATACCGTTTTGAGATCCTTCTTTTGATATTTTAGTTACTCTAGGTATCTGCCACAGTGACAGTGTACGGTTAAAGAAATAAAGAAAAGTATTTGTTTGTTTCGCACCGGACAAAACAAAGTGATTAAAATACTTTTTTTGCAAAAAAGAAAACCGACTTCAGAACAAAAAAAAAATGGAAATAACTTTAGCTTCAGAAGTCGGTGGCAAAAAAAAACTGAATTAATCAAACAAAAGTCACCGACTTCTGTGGCTAAAGTTATTTTTCACTTTTTTTTTTTTGTTCTAAAGTTTTTTTTTCCATTTTTAGTTGTAATATCCTATAAAAATATTTGATAGGTATGCATTTATTTTACATTGTTAACAATACATGTCATGGTAATAGGCTTATCCCCAAAAAATGGAATTTAACAAAGCTAACTGTCGAAATTTGGGTGTACTGTACACATCTGCATACCCCCTCAGAGCAGACAGGCGTGATGTTACGTTATGGTATTGCGTAAACAATAAACATCCAAGCGATTGCAGCAATGACGACAGATTTGCTGTCCATTTTTGAAGAGTTCCGTTGTCTGTCTCCGAAACTCATCATCAGATCTATATGAAATTTAAATAGAACCATTTCGGAATAAACTCCTTTCGAACAAAAAAAATATTTAGTAAATCCATCTACACATAGGGGAGCGAGGGGCTTGTTGTAACAGTTTTCATTAAAACTAATATATCTTGAGATCTAT
Source organism: Standfussiana lucernea (assembly GCA_964057025.1). Taxonomy (NCBI): domain Eukaryota; kingdom Metazoa; phylum Arthropoda; class Insecta; order Lepidoptera; family Noctuidae; genus Standfussiana; species Standfussiana lucernea. Next base: position 3,983,558 of record OZ059805.1, read on the forward strand.
TGATTAAATTTCTACTAAATAAAGATGGATGGATACTGTAACTCTTCCTCTACCAAATCAAGTAAAAATAATACCATAACTATTGGTCATTATTTTACAATCAATTATTTTCTAGAAGAAGTGCGGTGTTACAACTTACCTCGTGCTTGGGGCAAGTTGTAACGTCTACCGGGGCAAATAGTAACGACAAAAAAAAACGACGATAATACCTCTAATCATTTATTCTTTGTTTATTTTTAACAAAATTGACATCTTTCTAAAGTAAGTATTATGTAATTCTTATCAAAAATCAACTCAAATACACTTTTTAAGTAATCAACACTTAAAAATTAAGTAATTAACAGTTTTATTTAGTTAAACACTACTTATAATCATCATGGCACTTTTAAATCACAGTAAGTAATGAAGTTATTTATATCTAAGGTATGCTTCGTAATTATCTCTTCTTAATAGCTATCTAACAAAGTATTATACCTACTTATGTAAGAATCAACATTTGGTGGGTTTCATTATAATTAAATTCAGTCTTCATCTGAGCTACAATTAATACAAATAAAATATATAATGTCTCTTGTAACACATCCTACATGTGCCCACATCTTACAAATGATACACTCTATCCAATCTTCTTTATTTGTATCTGTGTAAGCTTCACCACATACCAGACAATACCACTCTTCTGCTTCAGATTCTGAATCTGAACATAAAATCTTTTTTTAGCTCTGCCCACTCCGGTTTTATTTGTTGATTTACCTTTGGCTTTTCTCTTCTCCTTCCCCTTTCCCTTTTCCTTTAATTTTGTCATCTTTTTTCTTCATTTTTTCCTCATATTCCTTTTGTAAAGCTTCCTTTTCAGGGGTGTCTTACTTCTATAGGAAGTAGTCCAAAATATATATCGGCGCACTTGAGTAGGTAGGAAGCTATCTTACCTTCCTCTGCTGCAGTAAATACTTGTCTAGGCTTAACATAACCAACTCTTAATCTTTCATTATTCTTCTTTTTCTTTATGTAGATATAAAGAGAGACGTGACATAATCCGAAAGTCTGACTAGCTTGCCGAATACTGCATTTTTTTTTCTAAAATTTCAGCTGCCGCTAACTCGTACACTTCTTGGCTTTGTGTTGCCCGCTCTGACTTTCTTTTATACACCCTCATTCTAATACAAAGGAAAAAAGTAGGTATCTACATCATAACTTGGGGCATGTTGTAACACGTTACAACAAGCCCCGGGATTTTGTTACAACTAACCCCATGGTATGATTTTTAACATTTATCAAGATAACTATTTAAACAATTTAGCAATCATAAAAACTGTTACACATTATCAGAGATAGATAAATTTGAATGGAAATAAGATATAGAAAATTTGAAATTAGTCGATTTTAAAAACGCAAACCGAAATTTTATGACAGTACAATTTTATATTACCTGGCAGAAATGAAGCGCATCCACATTTCCGCTCACTGCGCTGGCCGGCGGGACATTGGCTATGGCAACATGATGCAGCGCGGTTTATAGGTTAAATTGAGTCAAAGAAATACGTTAATAGCGTTTAAGATCCTAGTGAAAAGAGCCTGTTACTACTTACCCCTGTTACAACAAGCCCCTCGCTCCCCTACCTATTTGACGGAGTTAATATTATGTCCGAAAATCCATAAAAAAATATATAGATATACTAATAATCATCCGAATTGATAAACTCCTCCTTAAAAATTAACAATAAAACAGAATTATATAAAACGTAAACATAAGATAAACTTAAAAATAAGACATACTTACATTAAACAAAAATTGGTCTTATACGAGGAAAATACTGCCTTACTAAGCTACTAAGCGCAAAAGCGGTATCTCAAAAAAATCTTAAAGTAGATTTTGATGGCATCGGATAGCTTAAATAAATACGCATCTAATTAACTTAGATAAAAAGCAGTTTCAATTTTAAAACAAATAAGCAAAAAAAACCAATCTGTAAAGTTTTAACCAAAATATATCTAAGTACAAAACTTCAATTTTCTCCAAACTGGCTTTCTCTGAGATACGGCTTTTGCGTTTTGCACGGCAGAATAGGCCCTTAGGTAAGATAGGTCGGATACTACTACTACTGGTGGAATACTTCGACGCCCAAACGATGACCACGTATTCAGTACATCATTTTGAACCTCTCCCCCACACAGAATTTTTTCAGCGGTGATTAAAAAAAATCTGCTGTCAATACTGGAACAGCAGATTCATTTTGATTAGGAACCGTTGAAAAATGTGTGTCCCTTCCATCCGTCTGTACCTATACGCTTCATCATCTGCCTAGCCTTTTCCCAACTATGTTGGGGTTGGCTTCCAGTCTAACGGGATGCAGCTGAATACCAGTATATTACATGGAGCGACTGCCTATCTGACCTCCACAACCCAGTTAGTACTGGGTAATACGATACCCCTTGGCAAGACTGGTTGTCGAGACTTTCGGGTCGCTGACTACCTGTAACGACTGTCAAAGATCTTCAATTGACAGCCGGGACCAACGGCTTAACGTGCTTTCCGAGGCACGGAGGAAACGCGGTATGTATGGGTGGTCATCCATCCACGGACCAACCCAGGCAAGCGCGGCTTAACCTGACGATCGACCCGAGCGTCTGTATACACTTGATAGGATCATAATAAGCTCATATCAACATACAGTTTCAATCAATCCCTGGACCAGGAGAAAATCACTTCTAAAAGTTGCTCTGTATAATATTTAGATACGGGGTAAATTTTCACGGGTGCAAAATAGCGAAAAATACTCGAAGGTAGGTCAGAGAATTTGAAATATCTCTTTGTTCAGAGACGCTTTACAAGGTTTATACTTACGAGAAAACTTATTACATAATCTCACAATCTATTATATTTATGCATAAAACCAGGTGCTGAAAACCTCAAACGGCGCAAATACAATAACCTCATTGGTAGCTATGTGTTTGGGCCGTTTGGGGTTGAAACACTGGGGCCATAGGGTCCGAGTGCGCACCTACTCTTTCGGGACATCGCCAAGCGGTTGGTCGAATCTTCTCGTGACCAGAGGGCTGGCTTATTTTTGGGTCAAAGAATCAGCATTGCCATTCAAAGTGGCAATGCTGCCAGCCTTCTGGGCACTATTCCTGTTGACAGCGATATGGACGAATTTTTTGACGCCCTTTAATGCTTTTCTTCTTTTATCTATGTACATATTTGTATTACTATTTTAAATTTATAAAATCCGTTATGGTATTTAATATGCATAAAATTTGTTATTATTTAATATGAGATAAATACTGATTGACCTCCATTTTCTAGTACTCATCTTTTAAGCTTACTTCGGAGAACCTTATTATGAAAAAAAGTTCTGCACTATTCATAAGAATCCGATTCCACCCTGCCCCACTTATTTCTCTCAATTTTCTCATCCCTTTTTTGCGATAAAAAGTTATCCTACCCTCAGCTTCACCTTCTCAGAAAAATCTTAAAACTTTGCCCCTTGAACTTGCGAGAAAATGGAGGTCAATCAGTATTAATTTATCTTATATTAGATAATGCATAATCTTCATAATTTATTAGAACATTAATACATATTGATGTAGTTTTTGAATAAATCTGTTTGTAGTTTTACATATATTTATAACACCATAAACGTTTATGTATTATTTCACGCTTGCATAACTAAGATGTCATAAATAGGTAATAAAATTATGTGAGTTCTTCATTAAGAAAATATAGGGGTCAGAAAAATAGACTTCGTGGCTAGTTTTTCTAGACGCCGATAACCAGCCATAAAAAAAATAGCCATAAAGAATAAACTAGCTAGATCAATACTTCGATTCGATTTCGATTTGATTCGATTTACAGATTTAATACCGTTACTATCAATCACTACCCAAATCTAATTTGAAATAGAAATTCATGACTGAGCGATCTCAGAATCGACCCTTGAAAAACATAACATCACGCCGTAATCCATGAAGGGTTAGGCAGAGGTATACCTAATGGTTCACATTTCGCCAGTTATGTTTAAGTCCCATGTAATAGAGGGCGAGCCTATTGCCACCAACCGGGCACAAATCCAGACTCCGTGGCTGCTAATGAGAAATCCCTGATGGAAAAACCAAATAACACCGATCCCGGGAATCCGATCCGGGAATCAAACCCAGTACCTCATGCTCGCAGTCACGCTTGTGACCACTGAACCAAACGAGGCAGTCAAAATCCCTTCTTATTTTTATTAGTACCCACCTACCCATAGTATTAGTATAGATTTAATCTTAATGCATTAAGTACATAGTAGTGCATATTTTTAAGGTTATATATTTAACATATATAATTATATTTAGTAACACAAGTTGTACCTATATTATCTTAGGTATGTAAGTCTGTAAGGTGTAGTTTTGCAACCTCGTCAAAATTCAGGAGGTTGTCATAGAAGACGTAAATTACGGTACCTCGTCAATAATAATAAACGTCGCTTTCTTAGTTGTTTTAATTTGACTATTTCAGAATGAAGCCTTTCTCAAAAGAGGAGAATCACCCGTTTATCGAATAAACGTCTGCGTTTGTTTGGGTGTGGAAGCGCGGTTATAGGGCTAGTATTAGACGGGCCGCGTTTTAATACGGGTGGTGTACAATTACCGATTTCCGATATTAAGAAAAAAATATAAAAAAATTACCTAACCATTTTATTATTGGTTCGGGTCGAGAATCATTGGCATAGTTACCTCCTTGAATTTGACGAGGATGCAAAACTATACCTTGCATATCTATGGGCCAAAGTTGCCTGAAAATAAATGAATATTATGTTATGTTATTAAGTGATTTTTATCACCTCACGCCAGTTTAATCATATGGTAAAGTAAATACACGGAGATGAATGTTAAAATATGTTATACCTAATTTCAGAATATCGCGTGCGCGTTTCACTATCGCTTGCTCGACACCGCTGAACAAAAAGTGTGTAGGTAATGTGTGTGATAGTCAATTAGCTTTGTTAATATCTTTTACGTGTAATTTCTTGAAGTAAGTATATGGCGAGTTGTTTTTCGTCTCTATTTCATTATTTTGAACCAAACTTTGTTAAATTTATGAAAAATATACTTTGCTTCTCATTAATTATTTACTTACTGTCTATTTGGACAAATGGTCTTACATAATCGTCTACTGATTGCAAGCGCGACAGCTAAGCATTTCCAGGGTTCAATTCTCGGCATATTACATGGGACTCAAACATAACTGGCGAAATGTGAGTGTACTACCTATTCGGTACACTACTGCCTTACCCTTAGGGGATTAGAGGCGTGACGGTATGTTATGTTATTCTGTTAAAAAAAAATAGTAAAAAGGTTTTACATTTTCCCCAAACTGGGCCTAGCCTGTATGTTGGGCACCAATACGAGGGCTTGCCAGTGGAAAAAAATATTCGGTGGCGAAAACATAACATTAAAAAAAAAATCTTCTCTAAACTACTTACAAATAAAATAACAGGACATAGACGTTTAACAATCAAAGTAAACGAAATCAAATAATAAGTAATGATTTCTGATTTAACTGTTTGGTAAGTAGAGTTCTATAATAGTAGTTAACTAATTAAATTAAAGTGTTCGCATAATTAGCCTAAAACAGTCCCACCGTTGGACACAAGCCTCCACTCTGTGGGAATGGGCCGAAATCCACCACGCGCCCAATTCGGATTAGACGGAGTCAAGTGTGTGACCTATTCTAACCGATATCATAAAAAACAGACGATTATTTTAATCCCAAATACCTAGGTATGGTTTCAGCTAATAACTGCGGCTATTTATGAAATAACGCGGAAATCAAATTCGATAAATTACTGTGAAAAACATCAAGCGTAATCATTATCGCAATTCTGAAAATTCACGGTCTATGGAATCCCAGGAAGGGAATAATATATTATAATAATTAAAGTAACATTTAGCCGTGTTAATTTAGTTCCAATATACTAGTAACTAAGTACTACCTACTACTAAAATCGGGAACTCAGAATGAACAGTAAACATGGCGAAATGTGTATCTCATTTCTGCCTAACGCTGCGGAGATTGCAGGCGTGTTGTTATGTTACAAACTACAAGCATTTATTACAAATGAACCAGTTACAGGCACTTCTGAATAGTTAAAAAAAGTGAAGCTACAGTCCCAGTCACAAGACATAATAACTTGTGAAAGTACTGTAGTTGCCCATTTCAAAGCGTAGATCTCTATGGAGAAGAATGGGCAAGAAACTCCGTGGACACTCTGTAATCATAAATACTGATTGTCACCGTTATTAATGCTTACCTAATACGAGTGAGAAACTACAACATTTCTACATTATATTATAATAATAAATTAGCTGTTCACACGCTGTTACCGAACAAACGAATTGGTGTTAAAATGAAAACGAATCTTAGCGCGCACGTTCTTGCTCATGTAGAGAAGTCATTATTGAATTCTGTTCACAATTCGTCGCTCGCAGCGGCTTTACACGAGTGGGAACTTTGGCCCTGCCAAGTGACTGAGGAAAAGAGGAGATGCCTCGTGTTGACGTTAAACGACTACGTACAGTTGACGTAGGTATACCCACAGTACAGAAAACTAGCATAAAACTTGAACAAGATAATTTGAATCGCATAAAATGAAACATCAAGAAAGTAGCAAGTCCGACTCCGGAGTGGAACCAAACAAACTTAAATTAGTTGTTCAGTGTTCTAGACACAGCAGTAACAGACGGCGGCTAACAAAAGTTTAGCTCGTCGTGGAGCAGTGTCGCGGCCAGGCCGGGAGGCTGGAGCGCGGGGCTCCGGCGCGGGGCTCCGGCGCGGTGGGCGCGAGTCGCATCTCTAGCGCGCCGCACAAAAGATACGCCGTAACGAGCTCAATTGATGAACCAACGGAAACGTGTCCAATTAGAAGGAGGCGGCGGGCGCGGGCGCGGGTGCGGGCGCGATGTCTGGCGCGCTGTACCCCGCGCCCGCCGCGCGCCGCATTAACCAGATTAGCGGAGCGGAGCGCGCGCGAGGTGTGGCGGCGGCGGACACCTCGCCCGCGACCAAAAAACAACGCGGCGCCGCGGAGCCCCGCCCGGCGCGGGGGCGCGCGGGGAAACACGCGCGATTGGGCGGCGCGCGCGGGAGGGGTGTCGCGCGCGGCGCCGCCGGCGTCCAGTCGTTTGACGCCTGCCGCGCGAGCGGGTGTCGCCACGGGAAGAGCGAGTGTCGCACGAGCCGCCGGCCGGCGCGTTATGGACGTTGCATGAGCGGGCGCGAGCGCGACCGCTGGAGCCGACGGGCACGCCGGTCGTGGAGCGCGCGCCGTGGGTCCCGGGCGGCGCGGGCATGCGCTTCGAGGGCGCGGAGCGGCGCGACGCCGTCGCCTTCCACCCGCTGCTGGCGCCGCGGCCGAGCGACTTCTCGGTGTCGGCGCTGCTGACGGCGGGCGCGCTGCCGCCGCCTCCCTACTTGCCAGCCGCACTCGCCGCTGCTGCTGCGCTGTCCGCGCCCTGTCCGCTGCTCAAGCCGCCGCCGCCGCCTTACGCACCTCTGCCGCCAGACGACGACGGTGTCGTCGACGACCCCAAGGTCACGCTCGAAGGCAAGGACCTGTGGGAGAAGTTCCACAAGCTGGGCACCGAGATGGTGATCACCAAGAGTGGCAGGTCAGTACGGCCCCGAGCCGCGTCGCGTCGCTCGCTACCGACGCCGTGACCGTGTGTTCCGAACCGCGGACGTGCCAGTGTTGTGTGTGATATGAACCGCCAAACGTACTGATAGCACCTGCACTGACCGGTAAGTGAGCAGATGAGCAGGCCTTGTAGATAACCTCGTTGTAGCGCACCGGCTCCCCCGTGCAATGCGCACTCGGCAGTCACATGGAGTTGTTTACAAAAACAATTACAAGTTAGGCCTTTTTGAGCCTCAGAGCAGTGCAAACTGTAACCTTTCACGAATAGGCGAGCTATAATTAATGAGGTAGGCATTCTGGAGTGAAATCAAATATCAAAATAACGAGAGCGAAATTCTGTCAAGTTTAGCGCAAGTTATTTTAGTAATTGTGGCTTACCAGTCACGCTATTACGTCACATAGCTCAAATACTTGCCACCAGAGGCTACAATACATTTCATACGTACTTACCTAATTAGATTTTTAGCAGTCTTGTTGAAACTGTTACTTTTATAGCTTTGTGCGTCGACGCCTCATTATAATGTTTATTTATTTTAAAATACCGAGTAGTTTTGAGTCTACGTTAATATGAAATATTATTCTCACATTAACATTTTAGTAGTATTGTATAAGTTTTGCTAATTAAATTTCGCGAACACGTAGGGTGGAGAGCTAGGCGTATTTTTTCGCCAAAAACTAACATCCGTCGGAACGTGTTGTCGCATTAATTACTCTGTAAGGCTCGAAACCGTTGTTTTGTTCTGTTTCCTAATTTATTCCTAGTTTTTGAGTGCGAAAAATCTCGAAAAAACGTGTATCAAATAGTTAGGCGACAAGAAAGCTTATAAATTATTGTATTCAAGTTAAATAACGAATGAACAGGGATATCTTTCTGGCAGTTCGTATTGAAAAATTCACGCCTGTGTTTAAAGTTAAAAAAAGTTCGAAATTTAAAAAAAAAATCATCGTAACGGATTAAAAAATATACGTTTTTTTTTAATTGCTCTAAATCGATAGGGAAAAACTGAAGAGTGAGTGAATCATTTATTTACATTTGTTCTCAAATGTTTGCTTGATTAATGCTTGTATAAATTGCATGTGGCAGGCAATTCTGAGATGAATATGCAAATAAACAAGCTTTTATTAATAATATGCATAATTCTGTCATCGGTCACAATATTGATATTGCCATGATTAAAGTTTCTGACAGTTCTAAATAAGCATCTTAGCTGTTTCTTTTCGTGTTATCTGAAGTTCTAGTTCGAATTTCGAATATTTGCTTTAATGAGACAATGTTCAATGTAACCTTTGGATATTGACTCAGCTCTCGGCTTGGCTCACGAAAATTATGATTTGGTTGCATCTTACACGCATAGGACACTAAGATTTTATAATAGTGTGTGTTAGGAAAAAGTAGTACCTAAGTTTATAAGCTGTTAGATATTGTAAAAAAATTAGATTTGAATTTTATATTCTTGTCTCATCACCCCTCACTGTGGCCAAGACACCTTTAGCCATCTCTGATCATGATCAGTCTCGTGAGTCTGCAGGACTGGCAGTGAGCGTACCCTTCCCGAACCTGGAAATCCTGTCCACTATCCGTCTGTAACCTTAGGTAGCATGGTGCGGACATCCTAAACTTATTTATATATTTATTTATCACATACTAGGTATATAGGTTAGGGCTTAGGATCGTAGGGACTGTTAGGCTCGTAAATGTTAGTAGGTTCCTTTAACTTATCATAAATTTTCATGTACAGTCATAACCTTAACAGTACTGCGGCCTTACGTGACGTTTGTTAAGGGTGGATGTACCGGTACATTTTGGTCCTTCGAGCCGACTTAAAAGAGTTTTTAGTTGAAAAAGGTTTATAGGTAGGTAACTACCTAAATAAAGAATGAAAAATACTTTTGTATGAAGTGTTGGGTTTTCAAAACTATTGAAGAGCGCTTTGTCGCTTCATATTGACATAATAAACAATGTAACTTCGCTTCAAGCTATTGATTACATTATTTTTCAAACCTATTTTATAAAACCTTAATTTTTTTTAATAGGTAACAAAAATAAGAACGTAAAATCTAACCACGCGTGTAGTGTCGTGTTTAGTAAGAATTATAGCCCAACTATTTACAATATGTTTGTGCGTGAAAACTTTATGGTTTAGACCTCTCCATTTCGTACCTAACATGTAATAAAATAATGTGACGCACGCATGTCACTACTGACTTTATTCGATATGAAAACTAAAACGCGACACGCGAATATGTGTCAAAATTGTGGTGTTCAACACTAGTCGTTGAAATGTGTGAAGAAAAAAAAACTTTAATGCGTCTATTTGCCTCGTGTTAGCCAGCTATACCCAAATTATGTTTGTCTTTAATTCGTACCTAATCCGTAATGTATTTTCGCACTCTCGGCTCTACCATGTTAAAAAAATAAGTTTTTAAAGTCTATTAATGACACTACGCGCCTATAGGTAGGTACCTAGTTAAACCATAAACGCTGCAAAATCATATTTGCAAACTTTTGCACTATAGATACTGCTTTTTTTGCGTCTTATTTGTATAGAATAAAGTTTATCTTTCCTGCCTGCAGTTTTAAATAGTTATTAGTAACATAGAGCCTCAAAAAACTGCTTAAACACAACATCTTACATTAACATTGCGATATTGTCGTAGTGAAAGGTATCAGAAAAGTTTTATATTCTAAGATAGGTACTATTTTCAATTCATTGCTGATCACAATGAAGTTGAGTTTTAAGAAAATAAGTTGGTCAGTAGATCCCTACTGAAAATCTCACTAACTTTAGCTCTGATTTTCGCAAATAAATTACTTAGTTAAGACAGTAGATTTGTGAGCTTTAAATACGTGTTTATTTTTGAGGGCAAATAATTAATGTTTAACCAAGATTGCGTCGATCCAGAAACGGCAAATTTATTATTGTTTTCGCGGTAGTAAACAAAATTAACGGCAAATAAAACAATAAAATAGGTACCCTACCTACCTGAAAAGGTGTTGGTTTTATAATAAAGTCGCAAACATTGAAGAGTTTCGGAAAAAATATAACCGATGAAGTTTATGTTTTATTTTTTAAATCGCGTAAATCTTATTTTAATTATTTCAAATCTTAATTAATAGTGTATTATTGTAGGTCAAAGAAGTCCATCTTTAGAATATTTATTACTTTTTTATGACTCATTTCATTCACATTTTGATCATATATTTTTAAAATGATTACCTAATACTTAGTTATGTAAAAATATAATTATGATCAAACCTCAGCTGATTTTTATGAATGAATTTAACAAATGCTAAATAAATGAGGACATTTCAATTATAAACAAAATAAAAACTTCAAGATCGAACAATATTGTAATAAGTTATCTAAATTTACTGTTAATACACAGGCGATTGCGTTTCAACCTCTGAGTAGTTTTCAGAACCTGTACTGAACAATTTTTATCAGAAAATATCCCTTAAAACTTCATAAATCATTAAAGACAACGAATTGATTTATCTGCGTAGCACCACAGAACATAATACGCTAACAATAAACATACCGTATTAGTTATCTAAATGCAATTTCTACAAAATGTAGAGCAAAAAAACAAATAGACCTAAAAAGATCAAAACACGAAAACAAAAAAGTTCGCTCGAAAGAAACTCAATGATTCACGAAAAAGAAAACGGGAAGCGTAAGAAAGGGTAACACTCGAAACATCAAAGGCAGTAACGTTAGCAGAAGTCTCCAAATTTTAGTGTAAAGTGATGGACGTTTTTTGTCGGAGGCGCCTCCCCTGAAACCTTTGAAAGAAGTGCCCAAAACTTTTTCCCGCAAAACTCTGTGTCGGACGGTTATTTCTCGTTTTTTAGGGTTCCGAAAGGGTGCCAACGAGACTCCCCTGTTAAGGCTCTGCTGCCTGTTCGTCCGTCTTATTGCTATGCCCGCTGAAACAACAAATAATAATCTAAATATATATATAAAAGAAGCAACTGACTGGCTGACTGATTCACTGACTGATCGATCAACGTACAGCTGAAACCGCTGGGTCTAGAAGCATGAATTTTGCAAAAACGATTATTGAGTGACGAAAGAGTGCAATAAGAAGGGATTTTTGGAAATTCATCCCATAAGGGCTTCAAATAGGGTTTGAAAGTTTGTATGAAACTTCGTCCACGCGAACGAAGTAAAAATGTAATAAAGTTTCAAATAAAAGAGTATCCACAAGCAAGAAAAACGTGTTTTCAAATATTGTACGTTGATACGGAACCCTTCGTTTGCGAGTCCGACTCGCACTTGACCGGTCTGTCTCTTCAGAGACGAACTTTTTGAAAATTCCTGTTGGAGGTTTCTTCTCAAGAAGGTGTATATTTGTCGCCTTTGCCAGTACACGCCAGGAGGTGTTTAAACTGAATCCATACGACTACCATTCAAGAAACTCCGCATGGGGAATGAAATAAATTGAATATAAAGTTAGCTTCGGAGTTTCTGACTTCAATGACCGATGATTTTATGAATGTTATCTTTACTGAGTAAAGAATACAGTTGAAAAAAAGAACATCTTTTGTGCTTTAAGTACTTAGTGGAAATTGTTCGTAGGTGGATCAGTGATTGGAATTGATCTCGTCAAGCTCTTATAATCTCTATACCACCGACAAATGACGGTTGAGGGCATTACCCTTAAGCTATAAACTAGTGCATTATGGCAAATTATTCTTAATTATTTGGCCTGTTTTCGAGGAGCTCGTGCCTAATTAATAACAGCCGCTCGGGTCGATCGTCAGGTTAAGCCGCGCTTGCCTGGGTTGGTCCGTGAATGGGTCACCACCCATTACATACCGAGTTTCCTCCGTGCCTCGGAAAGCACGTTAAGTCGTTGGTCCCGGCTGTCAATTGTACATACGTTGATAGTCGTTACACATAGTCAGTGGCCCGAAAGTCTGACAACCAGTCTTACCAAAGGGTATCGTATTACCCAGTGCTAAAAGGGTTGTAGAGGTCAGATAGGCAGTCGTTCCATATAAAATACTGGTATTCAGCTGCATCCGGTTAGACTGGAAGCCGGCCCCAACATAGTTGGGAAAAAGGCTATGCAGATGATATTCGGCGTGTTTTCTTCTAACATCTTAATCTGCCGTCATCTACGTATTTACCCCTTTCTGGACATATCGGTATTGACATTTCGGTAATCCAAACACACATCAATCGTTTCTTTGGTCTTCCTCTATTCATTCAGCCATCTTCGATCTTCGTCAAGACCTTTGAACGCGTCTTCTTTCTTTATCGTGTGGTTAGTGCCTAACCTGGTGTCAGAGTTTTTATGCCGCCCATGGGCCTCTGACTTGGCTTTACATGCCGTCGAGAAAAATCTCTCAGACATGCTGGTTTCCTCACGATGTTTTCCTTCACCGAAGCATGTGATAATTTATACAATACGCACATGATTCCGAAAAATCAGAGATGCGTGCCTTGGGTTCGAACTCGAGACCTATGACTTGGTAGTAAAACGGTCACACCACTAGGCTATCACTGCTTAACTTTGAACAACTCTCTGCTTAACTTTTGCTTAGCTTTGCTTTGCACGCGTGATGGGTGATATTTAAAGACCAAATATACTTGAGCTACATCAATTACCGGAAATCTGATAGTACCCAGGTAAGGCGTATTTAGATCTGCCTTTGAATCTCCCAAATCGGTCGAAATAACAGTAGCTGTCCCACCCAGACGTGCTCATGCGCATAATAATCACTACAGACACATAAAGTAGCGTGACATGGTGTGTAATGTCATTATGAACTGACTGTCATATTATTAAATGACAGGTAATAGACAAATATTTGATTAGATAGATGGATAGATGACATGCAAACTTTTTTTTGCTACGCGTTTTATTATGACCTCTTTGCGCGAATGGAAACTTTTTTTTGTTGTGATTCGGTTATGTACTGGCTGGTTCCAGGAAGTTGAGAGTCATATATATACTAAGTTATGCCAATGACTTGTTCTTACTTCATCTGGCTTTAGATCAAGCATATTTTGGATATAATGAGGCTATTAGAAGAAATTTCACAGAACAATATTGCCAAAGGAGACGGAAACGATTACATATAATCTTGGGCCCAGATGTAACAAGATGAAAATGTTGTAAATTAATAGATTTAGACTTAAATCAGTCCCTCATTGAACATTCTGTGAGTTTCGACAGTCTGAGAACAGAGTTAATTAGAGGTTTAGTAAAAGTAAAGTTATGTTACAATCTTCTAACTGACAGTTGATTCCTGAAGTGCAAAAGATCCTCTTTAAACACTAATTTTTATTAAATTTAGTGGAAAATGTGGAACAATATGATTTCGGTACCTAGCCCAGCTAAGGTACCATATACACACACACACACATACACGCACATACACGCACACACACACACACACACACACATACACACACACACACACACACACACACACACACACATACATACACACACACATTATAAGTACGGGTCGTCGGCCTAGTGTATTGCAGTGACTAGAACAGTTGCTATCTCACATTTAACACAGCGATCCATATTTTCGGCAATATCCAATCCACAAGCCGGCGGTAAAATCTCAAAATCATCATTTTCCGGCCCTTGTCTCATTATACTTGGGGTCGGCGCAACTCGTTTTCTTCCAAAATATCAATTCCAAATCAAATGTGTGAGCTTCGGTGTCCAGAGTGAAAGCAGGGGTCGTACAAGGTAGGCAGGGTCAGTAAAAACAACGCAGTGGTCGTTGAATATTATTTAAAATAATCGGGAAAGCACACAAAACGCATTGGAAAACACGAAACAAGTAAGCAGAGCAAGCAAAAGTCTAGTGTCAATGTCAGCCAGCTGTCATAGACACATACAGTACATACAGTGTCATAGACTAATAATATAAGCGTCATTAATCGATATGAAATCGATAATCATAACATTAGTTTTTCAGTAACTTATTGATATTTTATTAATTAATATGACTGTAATTAAATGCACTATATTGCATATAAGTATATGTAGTGCATTTAATTACTTTGAGTTAATCACCTAGTGCAGAGGTTTTATTTTTGTAATGGTGTAATCGATTACTCAAAATCGATAATGTCACGAAAACAATTTTTCTCATATTTCTCCGCTTCCAGATAGAAAATTGAGGTGATTTTTCATATTCAAAGATAAAAAAAAAATATGTCTAATTTTTTAGATAATATCTCATCTTACTACATTTGGGCCCACCGTTTTCCATCACCTTTGGGCAAACATTAGGCTGTAAATAAATGAGCAATAAGCAGTTCGACTCTTGCAAGCAAATTACAATTTTGTCGCGCTTGACTTATATCGTAAGTGTATTTCAATATCTAAGCTTAAGACACAACTTGCCTACAAAACAATTTTATAGACAAGAGTCATAAATTAATGTAAAACTAACAATTTATCCATAAATTGATCTGAACATTCCGTACACGGCTCGTTCGTAATAACTTAATCACTGCGCAGGATTCGAAAAATATAGCTTAACCTATCATTATCCTAACCACGCTGTCTTGTTCTAACTATGTGAACTATGAATTGTGTTAAAGGCGATAGTTTTGTCTGTCTGTTTGGTGATGCAAAACTGCCATCGGTTATGTCTTTTGCTATCAATTTGATGTTGGATTTCTATTTCACCTTATTTTTTTTTATTAGCCTATTTGAGTGTCCCACTGCTGGGCAAAGGCCTCCCCTTTCTCCATCCAAACCACTCTATTCATATATATGTATATTAGATATTCTATCACCACCTTTGCCGCGGTCTGTCTTATTGTACAAACGCTAAAACACTAGAAAGTGGCGAAGGGCACGCGTTTTGGGGGACTGTGTCTTGTAAACCCGACGTTCGAGCCTAATTTCAATAAATGACTTTTGATTATCGTGTAGTAATTTTGCGTAGCCGGTCGCTCCATGTAAAATACTGGTATTCAGCTGCATCCGGTAAGACTGGAAGCCGACCCCAACATGTTGGGAAAAGGCAGGAAAATGATGGTTATGTATCATGTAGTAATAATGAATCTTTATTTCACCAAAAGCCTGATTTTTCCACAATATTTTTATTAAGAAATATTTAGAGTGGCTTGGTCTAGGGACTGCCTCATTGTTGTAGTGGCCGCAAGCGCTACTGCTAAGCATGAGGTCCTGGGTTATCGATTCCCGGGCCGGGCAAAGTGTTATTGGGTTTTTCCATCGGGAATTTCGCAGTAGCAGCCCGGAATCTGAATCTGGGCCCGATTGACGGAAATATGCTCGCCTCTTATTAAATGATACTTACGTATAAACAAATCTGAAGAGATTTGGTTGTTTTAAAAGTAGTCAAGGTAGCTACACCTCTGTTTAACCCTTCTGGGATTACAGGCGTAATGCTACGTTATTTTAGAGCGGCCTTTTTGAAGCCAGTAAATACAGGGCATGTTTATATGGCCGTTGACATTTGTTAATAAACAGCTGACACAATTTGTCCATTAATAGCAATATAATAAGCTAAACATAGACTGCCAACTCATAACATGTGAACATTTCTATTAGATAACAACATGTCCGAGGAAGATTTAGTGCGATCTGTAATCAACCATAAACAATAAATACTAGAAGGGTGCATAGAGAATAGATAGACGAGAAAAACCAAGTGCGAGGGCACTATAATATATTATTATTTTTATTAAGCTAATAAAATTATGTAGTTTGTTTAACAACTCTATCGATAGTAATTTGAATGTAAATAAATGGAATGCAAAACAATTTATATATGAAAAAGCAAAAAAATACCGGCCAAGAGAGGTTGACTACATTTCTAACCTAATGTTCATTTTAGTCGGGATGCCCTTAGTTTGTGCTACCAACTTTGAAAAAAGAGCAGAAAATTTAAAAAAGGGCATTTTTTTAAAAAGCGAACATCTTGGAACTGTAGATTTTTAGAGGATCGATTTTAAATATGTCCCACAAAATATGCTAATATTTTGTGTTGAGAAAACATTTTCTTTCTTTTTCTGTATTTTACTCCATACTTCGTTATAGGTTTTTTTTTTAAATTATGAATTCTATTGAGACTGCCCCGTTGGCCTAGTGGTGGCAAGCGTGACTGTTGAGCATCAGGATCTGGGTTCGATTCCCAGGTCGGGCAAAGAAAGTTTTATTGGGTTTTTCCATCAGGAATTTCTCGGTAGCTCGGAGTCTAGATTCGTGCCCGGTTGATGGCAACAGGCTCGCTCCCTATTACATGAGACTTAAAGATAACTGGCGAAATGTGGGTGTACTATTAGGTACACCTCTGCCTTATCCCTTGAGGATCACTGGCGTGATGTTATGTATGTATGAAGAAAACATTCGCTACCAGAAGCATCTATTATTAACACGACAGAACCACAAACGATCAAACAAAATGGCGACACGTCAATTATACAAATATTATTGGACGGCCATTTATCGTGAAAGATTTATTAATTTGAGGCCATCTCGTGTTGTTTATTTAAGTAATTATACAGGTCTTCGGCAGGGCACATAGGCGCCATCAGTAACGACTTATCATGCATTGCGTATTTATTATTAAGAACTACTAACAAATACATGTCCAAGTCGTGGTCTCCCAAGGAGAGAAAATAATTTAATCAAAGCTTTTATTTCAAACTAGCTTTTGCTCGCGGCTTTGCTTCAATTACGTATGAAAATTAACTCACGGGAACGTTTTAAATGTAGCCTGTGAATGAAAGAAATAAAAAATATTTATTTGGGACAAGCCACAAGTGCACACACACAAAAAATAACATTCGGGGATCATGTAGATTTCCGTTAGTGAAAGAATTTTCGGAATCGTATCAGAACATTACCTTCAACAAACAAACAACAGGATTGATATATGAACTTTTCGGTAGCTTATGTCAGTCCTATACATTTTTGAACTTGTGCTTCCTCGCTTACGCCGATCGCTGGTTGTGTTGACCCTCTGGTATTGGTGCGTCAAGAACTGTACTTCTACCAAAATCAGCTGGCAGAAATGTGTGGAATAGGAAATGAGAGAGACTTTTGCCTTGCAGTAAGACTCGGGATAAAACAGAGTTGAGCGATAGCATTCGATATTTCGCTCACGCCCGCACGGGCGCTTTTTTAACGCGACGTTTTAACCGCGCTCTGGATTTTAACACGTAATACTGACCACCGTATTAGCAAGATTTAATTGTAATTTTATAAGCTAAGTCTAACAGAGTGTACACTGTCCAACATTGCGCTTTTCAAAGGCTCTGGAATACCGTATTAATTCCAGTGCGTTATAAAGGCGCACTGTTACATTGTCAACTCCCGGCGCTATGTCGAGCGTTGAAAAAGCGCCAGATTTAAAAAAAAAACGCCCGTGCGCATTTGTACTGCTTATACTTATGATTTTTCTTCTTCTTGAATCTGGGTGGCGGCATATGATAGTACATTATGTTTTGACTTTCACACCGATTCACGAGTCCAAAGATAATGCTAAGAACATAATCATTTTATTTTATGAATTAACTTGCTTATCTCCAGCTCGGCCATTAGCCTCTATTATCTCTGGGTTTTTGATACTGTTACTCAATACCTAAGGATTATTTCAGTTATTTTGCTTTGAGCCTATGGTTGTTTACCAGCATTAAGCAAAGCCTGCTGCTAATGATAATTTTCAAGATAAACCCCATGACAATGCCCAGTATCAATCGAAATTCACGTTTTGCAGTCGCGCTTTTAAACGTTACACCACAGAGGGACTTGAACATCCTGCAAATAATTTAATTCAACTCCAATAATTAAACTGGCCGGCAGTAATAATACATGGTGGAATATTTCAACCTCAGAGGGAAAGTACTCTAAATACTGAAGATATCAATTTTTTTTCAAAGGAAACCTTCCTTTATTTCTAAAAATAAACAAAAATGCATTTAAAGATTTTTGAACATTCGCTTGCCACTCTCGGGAACGGACCCGGCTAAAATCCGAAAAAATAATACTCTGCACTTTTATAGCATCATTCGATAGGGTCAATCATAAGGATAAAATCTCTCTAACAAACATGATAACTTAAATGAAAGGAACACCATAAAATCTTAACTTATTTTAATTTAACAAAAGTAAACCAACTTACTGGTTGCTCGAAATGAGCTCCATTAGGTCGGATACACAAAATTCATTTCCAGTAACTTTTAATAGCGAGTTGTGACGAATATTGAAAATAAATCGTAGTGTGAACCTCAGTCAAAGATAATTGTTAATTGGGTATTAACATACGTAATATGATGGAACTTTGAGTAATGAAATGATGTTTATTTTTGCAAATACGTTTTTACAAACACTTTACACGTCTTCTTTTTTAAAACTAGATGAGGCCGGTGTTTCGTATCTGAGTACCTACTCTGAGAAGAAACAGCCGAAACAAACTCAGAGGTCATAGTCTCTTTTAAGGTCCAGACATAATCTTGGTCAACTCACATGAGGACTATGCAGATGAGTGTCTGAGATGGTCTTTTGAAGAAATAACCACACAGATCCGGTCCAGCCAGTGCAAGCATTTGTCAGTTATCGTGTAGCGCGACTCATAACTCAATGAGTTCAGGCAAAAGTGCTATAACTTGTCGCATTAAATTTATAAGTTTGATTTTATGGTTATCCTTTCATTTAATTTATCATGTTTCTTATAGAGATTTAATCCTTATGATTGACCCTATCGAATGATGCCATAAAAAACTTTTTTGCAAAAAAAAACCGACTTCCAAAAAAAACACAAAAAAGTGGAAAATAACTTTACTGTCGGAAGTCGGTGACTATTGTTTGTTTCATTGACTTTTTTGCCACCGACTTCCGAAAGTAAAGTTATTTTCCACTTTTTTGTGTTTTTTTTGGAAGGCGGTTTTTTTTTGCAAAAAAGTTTTTATTTTACCCTTTTTAGTTATCGTATCACACACAAATCCTTGTCAAGTATCAATTTCGCAATTTCTTTTACTTGGATGATATTTTTTCCAGCTATTTTGATTTCAAACCAAACTGCTGAACCGATTTTGATGAAATTTCTATGGAACCAATCGGGAAGTAGATCCATTCAGATAAAAGAAAAAAATTCAAATCGGTCCATAAATGACGGAGATATGAGGTAACAAACACAAAAAAAAAACATACAACCGAATTGAGAACCTCCTCCTTTTTTGAAGTCGGTTAAAAATACACTGTTATTTTTTCGGATTTAAGCCGGCTCGATCCCCGAGTGTGGAGAGTGAATTTTCAAAAATCTTTGAATGCAGATTTGTTTGTTTTTAAAAATAAAGGAATGTTTCCTTTGAGTAAAATTTGCTATCTACAGCATTTAGAGTACTTTCCCTCCAGATGAGGTTCAAAAATTCCACCTTAATCTTCCGAAAACAAAACACAAATTTCTAGCACCTATCATACTGCTGATCAAAGTCCTCCTTATCCTGCTTCCAAAAACAAATGAAAATATTTTTTCTGCACTTTCTTCCGTTTTTAGAAAGCATCATAAAAGTAAAAACATGCATCATACAATTGCAACCGATTCCGAAGAATGCTGTCCTTTTCTACAACGCGTTATTTGCTATGAGAGTGAGCGAGATAGTTGCATAATAAGTGGTTTTAATAAACTTACGATAGTCTTTGGTGTTGAAGTCTAGTGCGACTAATTATCTCCCTAGTAGAGACTAGAGTGGCCATGTGTTGGAGTTTACTAGGACATTCTTAATAGGTAAGTTATGTTTGTTAGTAAGATTCTATGATAGAACTGAACGTGCCTGCATAGTTTCATTTTTATTGGAAAACTAATGATATTAATATTTTAAAAGTGTTTCATAGATATGTTCGAGTTACATTATTTCTTAGAAAGTAAAAAAAATCAAGTGTTATATATAGATAGATTTCTATCTAAGATCACACCTATTTTTCCCCGCATAGGTGTTAAATAAATCCAAATTTTGCAAGCAACCATTTACTAGAAAGCCTATTCGCAAGTAATCCCTTATTCTACATTAAAAACATCATTCAAAAACTCATTACAGATCTCACATTTTATCCCCAAACATCACATAGCCTGGTCACCCCAGCCCCAGACCGGCTGGACTACAAATGGTGAGACAAGATAACATAGTCAACATTACATTAGACAGCTGGCAATAGCTATTAAAATTCTAGCTGCCTAAGTCACTACCTAACTTAAGTAAGTACGTAAGCGAGCGCCTATTAGGAGTTTACTATTTGTGGATGTATATATTATAGATTTTACTTTTCATTTATAGTAGAAACAAATCACCATAAAGAATATCTACATTGTTAAATTTAGTTAGCTAGAGAAACTCCACATACGTCAAAGGATCAATCGATATATCTATACAAGTTGGAGGGGACACCGACGCTGAAACGTAAATCACGTATTCTATCAGAATACGTGATTTACCCCACAAATATAAATTTTTCATCGTCAATTAAAATTGGTGTCCCTTCCACACTACAAAACAACAACAAAAAAAAGATCCCTGCTTTGGGGGTCAATGACGAAACTTGGTGTTGTCACTTACCAAGTTTGACATGTCGATGCAAATTTTCTTGACATGCAACGCCACCTTGAACTGCACACTTAAAGTGGTCATACTGTAAGGTACGAGTTTGGAGAACCCATCACGTGTGTTACATGAAGAAACTGGTTTTTTAAATTATATTTCAAGTAACCTATCCTAACATTTATTTTGTTTTAAAAACTTGTTCAAATATCAAAACCCTTCTGTGTAGTTTCGCTAGCTAATTTAATTTTTCCCTGTATAAATAATGTCTTTTTAACTCTTTGTGGTCTGTGGCGTAGTTTGGTTGCTTTGCTTACATTTTGTAAATCCAATCGACAGCATTCTGAAAAAAAGGTCTGTATTTATTAAACATCACCTATGCGCTAGACTGAGTGCAATATTCCATAGTCATCATAGATCAGCGAAAAAAAAAAAACAAACAACTGTAACAGAAGTGGCAATTTTGTTAAACTGTGTGTACGGTCGTTACACACTTAATTTACCTCTGAAATAAACCTTATGTCTACAAGAATAAAGGTCACAATCGAGGTAAAAAAAAACAATAAAAGGACAGAACCTACAAACCACCTATTATAGTGACACAAAATATACAGTGTTAATTATAGCACATTATCACATAACGTGTGTCACGCGATTATGTACTTTGGGTGTTGGTATTACAGTAGATTCGTCAATGATAACGTTGAAGATATCATTATTTATGTGTTTCTGTGTGGTTTTCAATTCTAAAAT
Organism: Standfussiana lucernea; assembly: GCA_964057025.1. NCBI lineage: Eukaryota > Metazoa > Arthropoda > Insecta > Lepidoptera > Noctuidae > Standfussiana > Standfussiana lucernea. The sequence continues at coordinate 4,005,537 of OZ059805.1, forward strand.
GGCCTAAGATCTGGTAACTATAGTTCTAAAAATCCCACCCATTACATACCGAGTATCCTTCGTGCGTGAAAGCACATTAAGCCGTTGGACTCGGCTGTCATTTGTAGATCTTTAACAGTCGTTACAGGTAATCAGTGGCCCGAAAGTCTGATAACCAGTCTTACCAAGGGGTATCGTTTTACCCAATACTAACTGGGTTGTGGAGGTCAGATAGGCAGTCGCTCTATGTAAAATACTCCGGTCATACTGGAATCTAGTTAGACTGGAACCCGACTCCAACATAGTTGGGAGAAGCCTAGGCTGAAATGATCACTGAAACTAAAAATTTAAACTACGTTCAAGAGTCGTCAGTGTCGTCACTACTATGACATTTTGACAGCTCCTGAACGCTAAACTTATTGCAATGAGGATAAAGTTCACTGTTGTTTGGACAGTGACGTAAACTCAAAGGTAAAAATAACTGAAAGGTCCGTAGTACACCTATAAATTCACTACAGTATCACCACTTTAAGTTTGCAGTTCAAAGTGGCGGTGTTTGTCACGAAAAAATGCATCGATATGTCAATTTTGGTACATTTATTTTAGTTCTGTGTTTCCACGCCCGCACAGATAAGTTGGTTAGGTTAACATAGCAATAACATAGAATAATCAGCTGTCTCGTCCACCAGCCGGTGAGACAGAAGTAATTCGGTCAAGGCGCCATCTTGTGGGCGCGCCGCGTAACTCGATATGTAAAGAAAACGATAATGTCTTCGCTTATCACGGCTTCGACTGATATCGTCATTAGTTGAGTAAGAAGTGGGGGAAACGACGACTTGAAATACTAAAGTAGAGACACACTGTAAAACTACGTTTTATACTTTTCTTTTTTGTCTTAACTTCAATCTAGTGGCTTCGAAAAGTAAGGTCTTTGGTCATTGCTGCATCATGCAACTGTGTCTCGAGTTCGAACCCCAGGCACGCACCTCTGATTTTTCGGAATTGTGTGCGTATTGTACCTATAATTATCACTTGCTTCGGTGAAGGAAAACATCGTGAGGAAACCAGCATGTCTGAGAGATATTTCTCAACGGCATGTAAAAGCCAAGTCAGAGGCTCTTGGGTGGCATAAAAACTGACACCAGGTTAGGCACTAACCACACGATAAAGAAAGAACTGTGCGGTCTATTTGAAAGACCCCATCAGCTTTGCCATAAGAGTTGATGACAATCACTAACTAATTTCACAGTTGAGCATCGTCCATTGCGTTGAGTCAGTTATAAAGACATTTAAGTAATGTCTATAGAGTGCCTATCTGATGAAATTCCATAAGCCTAACCTAACACTATGATAAATAATGGTTAATACATAAAACGGGATATTTACCGTTTGTTGTTTTTGTTTGTTTTGTTTAAGGAATAGGTAATTGCCAAAGTTTGACGTTACACTAAAACAAAACTCGCAAACAATGGCCTGCTGGCTCTTGCTAGCAGATTTTGTTAGTGCTGCCCCGTGTATCGTTAGTTAGGCCAATCAGTGACCTAATGCTTTTGAGTGGTTTTATAATCAAACTTTAAAGTTAGAAAGCTCACAATTGCTTTTTCCATTAGGAATTTCTAAGTAGCGGCCACGGAGTCTGGATCTGTGCACGGTCCCTATCACATGGGGCTTTAACATATCTGGCGAAATGCGGGTGTACTATTAGGTACATCCCTGCCTAACTCTTCGAATATTACAGGCGTGATGTTATGTTCAACAGCGAATCCGACACTTCCCACTTATACCACGGAACTAAAACAAATTAAAAACCGGCGATGAGCCGTTGAAAGCGTGGTGTGAATGCTATCGCCGCCATTAGCGATAGTCCATAACAATTACAATTATAACCGTCGTACAATACAACGGGTGGATGAACAGCTGCCATTTTGTGTTTTTCTCACATTTAGACAGCACGAAACATCGTTGACGAAGTACTATTGTGTGCTGAAATGCAACATAACATAGTAGTCATTTATTCTCAGGTAACTTTGGTCCATAGATTTATATACCTTACTGACTAACATACATTATGATAAAAAATAAACACAAAACAATATGCCAACACTTGAGGAATCTTCTACTTCTTAGCTTGTCAATGGATACAGCATTGCGGTTACGATGTTGGTCCCTAGGAGACATTGGTTCACTTTGTTTGTCTCCATCACACCCTCAAATATGACCACATTTTCCAGATACACGCTGTATAAAAAAATCGGCCAAAATTCGGTACTTTTAGTGGCGTCCATCAGTTCTTGGACTGAGCAAGCAACACGACAGGCGGGACACGTTATTAAGTGTCACATCGTTTTTGTAATCAGTTGGAGAATAAGACCAGAGGCACAGAATACATAATAGTACAAGTAATATATAATAGTACATACATATAAGCCAGAGGCCCTAAGCACGAGCACGCGGTGTAAACGTAACGTAAAATAAATTAAAAACTCCCGTTTCACATAAAATGTTTTCATAATTTTAAGAATTTATTCATATCTATGGATTATACTGATTGTGCTTATTATAAATAATTCAACTAAAATGCTTTAGGATAATTGTATTCTCAATTCAAAAGTCGACGTATTTACGTTACGTTTCCATCGCGCGCTCTGCTTGAGACTCACGCAGACTATGAAGAATGTCACTAAAGTGTAGAGCCCTATACTCAATAGTGGGTGCACCAAGATTTCACTGATGAAACTTCTAATAGCGTTCAAGAGCTGTCATCATTGCTTTGGTATGTTGACACTGACGGGTCTTGACGCGGTTTAGATGTGTTGATCGTGTTTTGTTTGCACGATGAACTTCGAACAACTTAAAATTGTACAATATTTTTTCCCCTAAAATGTTGATTGTTCTTTTTTGTGTCGCCAGCACAACAAACTTGAAATTTTGCTGCCATAAAACTTCGCCACTCGCATTGTAGGTTGAATGTTGAATTGCATCCCAATTCCACATTCAACCTTTGAACTGACAAGAAACTCTCGTATTCTTTACTGTCCACTTAAATTATACAGACACTGGTACAATATTACAGCTCGCTTGTGACTTTTGAGTACTTATGTCTGTGCAAGTATTTTCGCACATGAGTGTACAATAATATGTAGGATTCACGCAACGAGTGCTCGCTGGTAGCGATATCTAAACATGAAGTACAAGGGATGCCTAATTAATTGTTCCACAGCATGCCACACCTGTTTTTATTGGTTAGGCTTAGTACACATTGACGCGGCGAGGCGCGAGACCACACAGGTGTGAATGCCTAGTGTAGTGTAAACTAGCGTTTAGGTAAGGCTCCCCCTGATTGGATGTCGGAAATTATCCTACGGGAACGTAGTACCGGACTAAATGGTATACTTTCTTCTAACCTTGGATGACCAACGGATTAGCCGATAAGTAAATTCTTAAAGACTTTCTCAGCCTGGTTTATTTCCTACCTCATAACAACTTCTCTACAAAAGCTTACATAAGTCATATCCATATTATAATTATTAGTTTAAACATTGTTATAACTTACAATACTTCGAAAATATTCAATCTTTTTACTAAATAGCTAAAGCCGGGTTTCCACAAAAGCAGAGACGAGCGGAGCGGAGAGGAAACGTGCGGTAATCGACCAATTACATTGGTTGAAATCCACATCGCGTCTCTCGTCTCTCCTGTGATTGGTCGGATCTTGCACGTCTCTTCTCTTGATTTGGTGAAAATCAGGCCGGAATCAGGCATTTAGCTATGTTACTGTTTACTTAGTTAAAAACTACATTTAGAATTACCGTATCATTTTACAGTTTCAATTAATAAGTTATACTTATGATACGGATATGACATGTAAAGTTCTTTCACAGCACACACCAGCTATAAAGTTGACCAACCTGTACTTTGAATTATTCCCCTGTAGGTACAACATATTTTTTTTACAAAACTCTCAGCTTAATCAACTAAATAGCTAGCGGTAAATAATCTGTAAAAAGGCTTTATGCCCATCTAGAGTGACAGCTACAGAAAAAAAAAACAGTTCTTAATTATTTTTTACATTATCTGTGGTTGCAGCAGTCGCGTTTACAGCCATACCGCGCCAATGTGTAAACGTCATAAGGCTTTCACGGCTGCGCTCGACCACCAGCGTTGCTAACAACATTCCCTAACACTGTCGGCCAAATATAGTCAGCCACCGTTTTTACTTCGAGTCCAGTATTTAGAGCCTGAGCCGGGCCGATTTCTTTGGTAAAAGTGTAGCTGGTTTAATTACGTTTGAAATTGTGGTGGAGGTGTTGAGTGGGTATTTTGTGTGAAGTGTTATAGTTTTGATGAAATAAAGTATATATTGAACATTGCAAACGTATAATTATAACCAGATATATTAAATGAGTTAGTAGGGCGAATAATAAGTTGATAAAGGTTTTCTAATAACTTGAAAAAATTGGAAGTACTTCCTGATGGGATTAAACAATAAAATTGAGAAATTCTGAAAACAAAACATAACATTCATTATTATAACTTGTTTAATAAAGTGGAGCATACCTACAAACTTTCCAAGTTCTCATAAGCACCCAAAAGTGATAGTAGCAAGCTAAAACCATTAAAAAACCCATAACTTACAGAAATTACCAATAACCACATAAGCAAAGCATTATATTAACCCTTCACTCGACAACCTCCATTAAACAAATTCCTTGCAAAAAACCTGTCACCAACCAACCACGAGTAACGAGTTACAATATAATAACCAATTTAAGTGATAGTATGTTATACTTTCAACTGTAATTCCATTTGCAGACGACACGCGAACTGAATAAATCAATTACGATAACCGTTTGACATTGTACGGGTTAAGTTTTATTCGCATATATCTCGCATTTGCGGTTTAGGGTTAAAGAGGAATGGTAAAAAAAATATATTTTTTTTGTTGGTTGCTAGTACATACTTAATGTGACAAGGAAATGCGCGTGGCCATATACGAGTAGTCGGACCTAATCTTCATTTTTCAATGACATTTCCGAAAAAAACAGTTAATTTTACAAATATTTACCAACAGCGCCCTCTTGACTACTGCACTATACTAATCAATAATTACAAAGACAGTCACGACCCCATTGCTGAAAAAAAACATTCAAAGCCCAAAATTTGTAAATGCTACCTAGCTTCGTAAACGCAAGTTCCGTACAAGGGGAATAGGTAAGTAGCCGCGACGCGTTTGCGGGGACAGCGACGCCTTCAGGCGCCGTTGTCAAATGTTTAAAAAGAAAAAGGTTGAATGAAGTGTTCCTTTGCGTGGTTTTATTTCTGCGGAAAATTCTTTTGATTCAGTCATTTCAATTTAAGAATTTGAATTAAAACAAATTGCTTTGAAAACGCATACATGCATTTCGTGAGGCGACCGTATAGAAAACTAGCTTTTGACACGTTTTGCTCGCGTGGAAATTGGAAACCACCCCACGGGAATGTCCCACCAGGATAAAATGTATCTTATTTCTTAACCCAGATCATGGTCTATCTGTATCCCCATTGAAATATGTACGTTCTACCGTTAAGTCGTGACAAACAAACCAACAAACTCACACAAATTATAAGTAAGTACAATATTAGTTTAATTAGGATGATATCATCAGTTACTTTATAACTGCGTACATGTTATTATTACATGAACCTAATATTAGAGGTTAAAGTATGAAATTGCCGAATTTTTCCAAGATGTTACATATTTATTTAATCAAAATATTTACCCTCATTATCTATACATTGCTGTCATCTAATCGGAAGTTCATTTAATTTTATGCATTTGCGATAGAACTCTGGAGATCTAGATCCGACAAACTGTGTGAAAGCATTTTGTACTCCCTCCTGGGAAGAAAATTTTTACCACGTAGAAAATTGTCCAAATCACGAAAAAAAATGGTAGTCAGTTGCAGCAAGGTGTGGCGAGTACGAAGGATGACGTATGGTTTCTAACTGCAGCTCCAGTAGAGTTACAACGACGTCCCGTGCAGTGTGAGGTCTTGCGTTATCATGGAGCAATAATGGTGAATATCGATTCACGAGCCGGGGCTGTTAGTATCGCCATCATTGTTCAGCACAGTTAACATCTGCTGATATTGCTAGACCGACCTGAGAAAGATATAGTGAATAACACCATGAAGAGACCTCCAAACAGTTATAACCTAACCTACTTTTCGTCACATGTCACAAATCGATCCAATATTCCTTCATTTCTGTAGCGATGCAACAAGGCAGCGCAAGTTTCAACAAGCGTTTCTTTCTGCTGATCAGTCAAATCATGAGGCACCTATTTTTCATCTTATTGTTTTGATGCAAATGAGTCAATATTGTAGGTAAGGTAACGTTACACCATGCTGTTAATTCCTGGGTAGCTTGACTCGGATCGGCTTCCACTATCTCCTTCAATTCAGCGTTATTCACCTGTGTGGGCGGTCTTCCACGTGGTTCGTTCTCTAAGTCGAAGTTTTTATCACGAAAGCGTTTAAACCAAAAACGCACGGTGCGTTCATTAGCAGTCTCCTCTCAAACGCAGCATTGATATTGCGAGCCGTTATTGCCGCGATGGAACTAGTATTCAAAAATTACTCGGATTTTCGAAGAAGCCATCTGTTCCGTCTAAGCTGAATAAAAAAAAAACAATTGAAAATCGAATGTTGCACACTTTTTAAAAGAAAAATCTCATAGGTATAATGTAAAAAATGTTTCATTCGAATATCTCACACCATGAAGATTTAATGTCAATTCAAAGTATCTATTACTATAAAACGACAATTTCATACTTTAAACCTTATTACTTTTGATACACTCTAGATAATTCTAATCAAATGAATTCATTGTAAACTGCTTTATTTGCGAAACTGAAACAGCCGGCGTGTAAAATTGTACCAGCACCAACTCATGTATGATTTCTAGCGATACCTCCAATAAAAAATCCAGCCAAGACCGAGTCAGACTGGCACACGAAGGGTTCCGTACCAATAAGTAGTTACATCACCGAAAAGTACGTTTCTTAATAAGATAAAAGTAAAAAAATGATGGGCGGTTTACCCCCTTTATTTTTTTTACTTTTTCTTTTTTCTTGTAATAGCGGCCATAGTCACACACTGGGAAAAATTTTACTGTCTTCTATATATTAAAATTACGGTTCAAAAGAAATAGCCCTGTGACAGACGGGCAGACAGCGGGGCCTTAGTAAAAGGGACTGGTTGGCGCCCTGTGTGTACGGAACCCTAAAAACACAGTAGAAAACTCACTGTTATGCAATGAAAACCGCGTTTCTGCGTAGTATTCATAATAAATGGAAAACCGTTTGTAGTGAGAACCCGTGTTTACTAATAATTGCTGTCAATATTCATTAGCGCTGGCAACACCGTCGTTTATGTAGTGCTAAAGTGGGAACTTTTTTACAATTCACGCTCCGAGTGTTATGGTTTTGTGTTGTTTATTAGGTTCTGAACAGACTGAAAAAAGACTTGATTTATGTAATATCCCAATTCTGTTTGTCAGTCACAGAGTGTTCTCAGTTACTGGGCTGTGGAGGTCAGATAAGCAGTCGCTCCATGTAAAATACTGATACTGAGCTGCATCCAAAAATTTATTGGAATCTGTACCCAACAAACTTCGGGAAAAGACTGACCAGATGACGAGTGACAGAGGTTTTCATGAAACCTATGCATACATACAGCGTGAGTGATTTTTGACGCGTTTGTTTCTCGATGACGCGCGCCTACAGATCGCCTGTCAAAGTCCAAAATGGAGCTTTGTTATTTAGATTTGTACTTGGGGAGCTAGCTCAGGTTTATTAGTTTCTCCAGACACACAGATTTCAAAGTGTAGACGTTCAGAACCTTAATTGTGTAAGTCCGACACGCCCTTGACCGGTTTTTTCTATCTTATCGTCTATACGGAATTTTACACGGAAATTAGTTATAATATTGTAATTTTTTTTTAAAGATAGCGTGTTATACATTTGTAAATGGAACTACTTTTGAAAAAAAAAATAGTATAAAATACTGGCGTGAAAATGTTTTGTTTGCTTATCGTAATTTAAAAATAGAATGCACGTTTTATCCCCGCGCTTGTGTATAGGGTAAAATTAATGGCCGCCGAGTATCAAAGTTTTATGCATGCTATTTAACTTAATAGGAGCTATTGTAAACCTATCTAAGGCTCGTTATAATGCATAGATAATAGCAATTTGTTAGTCTGTCACCTTCTAGTGACCTTTTTATTAGATAGATAGATACTCTTTATTATGTAGGCCATACAAATTACAAGTATTAAATGTAAAATTATTTTCAAGACTTTTAGTCATTTGTGTTAGCGTTATCTTGTATTAGTTGTCTTTTTAATGGATGTTAGTCGTTCTTTTACTTGTTTATGACAACTAACGCCCGAAATTAATAACATATGTACATATATATCGATGGATTTGCCTACTAGAGATAGAATTTTGACATATTTTGTATGGTGCTTATGTCAAAATTCTATCTCTAGCAGGCAAATCCATGGATAGATAGGTTATTAATTTCCGGCGTAAGAGAACTGACAATGCGTAGAGTGAGGACCTAATACTTACTTAATTACTGATATAGTCCACTTGTCCCTTCCAAATGAATACAGGATACTCCTACTAGAATCAATTACATTTAATATGATTATTCGCATTTAAATTCCCCGTTGGCTCAGATAAGTGAAACGGGAAAGTTTCTGCCCCGGACTCTGTAGGGGGAGCATGCTGCAGGGATGTTGTGGGACATTCCAACAGGAGATCGACAGTAGTATCTCTTCTGTATTGGCGGCTTTCGTTCACGAGTTTGTTTTCTATATTTTGCTGAAAGATATGTTCTAAAGTAGTCAAAATCAAGTAAAAGTACCAGCTGCGTTACATTTACATCACAAAAAGATTAAAATTGCATGAAACAAAAATTGTTCTAATTATTATTCGTAAAAAAATAATCAGCAGTGCGGACAAGGAAATTCCCTTAAAATCGATCTCAATTCAAAAGCCAATTGCAGTATCCACCTACTTAAAAATTAAGAAACATCAGCACAAATTCAATGCAAGATCTGAAAAAATCTAATTTAGGTTTTCCTGTCCTAGTTCGTCCCTGCTCATGGTCCCTCTACTCCTCAGAGAGGGAAACCAAAACCGCGATTAGGGGACGCGCTGATTCCGAGCCTCTTCTGTTAATTACAGCTTCGGAAATACCTACTTTAATATATATTTAACTCTCACTAGTCGCAGTATTTGATATTAATTACCTACTTTGTGATAAACGCTTATGAATCGATTTGTGTCAATTTATGTTTTTCGTGATTTCGAAATTAAAAACTTTTATTCGGATTTTTTAAATATTTTAATTGAAAATGTGAATAAAAAGAAATAAAAATTAATTGTACATAATAAAATAAATACACCAATGAATTTAAGCTACTTATAGAATTAAAACTAAATATTTACAAAGAAGAACTAATGTGTAAAAAAATAATTAAGTAATTTTTGCTATGGTTCCGTATTTTTTGGGTTTATATCTCTATTATTTAATGCTAAGGAAACTCTCAGAAAAAAATCTTGATATACCTCTTGCACGGTTTTATTTATTTAAATACTTACTAAGTAATTAAGTAGTTATTACTAAGTAATTAAAATCATAAAAAAACTCATTAAAACTTAATTCACTGCAAAATTTTCTTCAACCATAAAATATGCCTTACATTATCCAAGTTGCACAATTGACATGATCCTTTTAATTGGTATTCGAATCGGGATCCCAATTTTCACAAGCTTTTTCTCCCAAGCTAAGTTAAACTCACATCGCCAAAATTGGTAATCGACCCTCAAACTCCTTGCTACAACTAGATTAACGAGCTTTTAAACAAAAGACAAAAAAAAACCTAACAAAAAGTTTCAAAGTCGCCGCCAAGAATCGAATACCGAAGCATTGACGACACGACTCAAGATTTCAAAGATTCCGTCCACTAATTACAGTTCTTACTTACATATCACTTACCTATAAGTAGAGACTCCAGGGTTCTTAACTTATTTGTAACTTTGTTGTGGAAACAGGGTTTGAGGCTATGTCACACTAAATGCAGGGGAAGGGCTTGAGCTATAAAAATAAATTTATGGATTAGAAGAAGAAAACTTCTAATAAAATAAGGCTTAAACCAGACTGAAAAATTTGAAAATATTCCGCAAAAACCAATAGTGTGTGCCCCTCTTGACATCCCTCCCTATTTAAATAAAAATAGTCCGAGATGGCGCTAAATATTCTCTTCGTGGTCCGAATAAATAATTATTTAGAACCACCATACAATCACCGCTTTTTTTTGTCAATAAATAATGGGCAGTATCTAAAGCTCCGCCAATCATTCGACGACCGGTCGTCTATTTCCGTAGACCTTGGTTCGCGTTTCCATAATAATTTTATAATTAACATAAATACTACATGCTTTTAATTTATAGACAATGCTATGTATCGCATCGCACGCGTGGTCCCAAGTGTTAAAGCTTTAACAAACGCTTTGCAGCATCAAAGGCGATTTAGCAGATGCACAAAGCGCTGTAAAATTATTTTAAAAGTAGCAATATTGGTTGATTAGTTAATTTTAGAGTTGGCAATAAAATTGTTAAGTTACTTCTAAACATAGTGCTTTTTTAGTTGTTGCTACTTATTTATAACCTATAACGTTTTAGTAAATGGAGAATTTTGTATTAGAAGAGTTCCTATTTGAAATTATGTAGGGAACGAAGTGGCGAGAGAGCTTTTAAAAAATATTAAAAAAAAGTAAATTCCTTAGCGTCTTACACTGTCTGTGCTGGCAACTGTTTAGTACCAAATGCAAGTTTTGTTATCCATTTCTTTCGACGGATTTTTTGTTGGTAAAATCTATGCCCGCCTATACATTATAATTACGGCAGCATTTCAGTTAACCAGTAGACTTAAAAAGGCCGCCGCCACGTAGTTAAACTGGCAATACATTTTTATTGAAAAATTTAAGTCATAGTCGTACGTACCACAGTGTTATTACTTACTAGTGGTGATGAACCATTTCATAGACTAGACAGTAGAAATAACAAAAGCAGAGAGATATAGCTAAATGTCAAAATTTTGACATGAGACGTCAAAATTTGGACATTTATATGTGCACGACGAATGATTCTCTAAGGTCAAATACTCACGTGAAAAAAACAGCTGAAGTTAAAAAGGTTATTTTTATTACATACCGTGAGTCAAATTGTTCGCCAATCACCTTTAATTTATTGTGTAAATGAATTTATCATCGCTCCCCTTGTGAAACGTTACAATTCATATAACCTTCAGAGGTTAGGTCAATGACTCGATCTAGAATTATTTGTGTGTGACACAATGAACTTTACAGTCCTTGGACGCCAGTCGGTCACATCTTAACTCCACCTATCATCACCTCGCCTGGCTTGGTGTCCTGCCCAACTCCATTTGAGTTCCATAACGCGACTTTCTAAATTGAAATCGGAGACCTATGTACAGATGCCAGCGCATCGATAAAGTTGAAAATCTATTAAATAAATTTGACAGATTGTTGTAGCTTGATGTGCTGGCGTCGGTTCGTCTTCGGATTCCAACATTAGGAACTCGATTTACCAGCTTTATGCAGATATTGATCATGATCTGGTAACCCAAAGAGATCTTTGTGATAAACTTTAAATGCGGTAATCGTTATTTACATCCAAAATTTCTGAAAAAAAAAATGTGACCGCGAATCAGCAAACGTAGAGTGAGAGTAACTGGTGATGAGTGTTGATTTTTGTTAGACTGGAAGCAGCTGGATTGAGCACTCGAAATCTAGTCGAATGGCGTGCGATGGAGAGGCCTATGTCCTGCAGTGGACTGCTCTCAACTAAGTTGAAGATGATAAAAAAGAAGGAAGATTTCTAGCCCAATAATTGTATATAAGCCACATCAGACACTTCACCTTAAGTAACATCAGAAACAGAGCATCCTTACATAAAACCAAACAAATAAATCTAAAAAGTGGTTCCCTATATAATACGAAAATAAAAATTCATGGTCCTCCTTAGTTTTTGCCCAGAATCTCCTGTTTTGGTGCCATAGTTAAAAACATTAAGTTTTATTACTATCGTTAAGACTTGAATGGTTTATTTGATCTGTTAGTGTTGCCACAGAATAAAAAGTTCAGAAGGCTTATTTGTAACACGTCCGCATAGTAGTACATACATACGTTCTAAGTTTAAAGAAAAAAAAACTCGCTGCGTGTTGGATTACGGCTTTAAATCAACCAAATCAACCAACTTAACACAGATAAACACAGGGCTAAAATATATGTACTAAGTTTGACATATCTATGCATTTTTGCTTGACAAGCAGCGCCACCTTGAACTACATACTTAGAGTGGTCATATTGTACTCGCTCACACAGAGAGGTGTGTCCCAGCTGTGCAGTCGATAAAGGCCGATTGTATAATACTCTTTTCTACACTGGAACTTCGGTTGTTCCTCTGTCTAGTGGCGGTTACTTTATTATGCTTGAATACCACTTCGACCCGCGGCGCCGCCTGCCTTTGCTATTTAGACAAATGATTATTGCTTATAATTAGGAACTTGGATCATTTAATTTAAATTATTGTGTGGCAATACCATAGACTATAAACATAAACTATAAGTTGATGTAGGTCTTGAATTTGAACACAACGTTTGTATGTTTGTTTGTTAGACTGTTTCTCAGTAACGGCTTAACAGATTTGTATTGTGTGTGAGCGTTGGGATAGATGCTTGATTTACAGGTTCGCATTGGCTTCTTCTCTTATCTTAAAGCGGTTTATTTTTTCATTGATTTTCTCCACAGTAATTGACACTTTCGTTTTTTCGCTGTCGTTTACGGTGACCGATAGATGTGATCCTAGACAACCATTCAAAGCTTTATCTATCCTGGAAACCTTAGATCTTTTTGCGAAGACATGACACCAATTTTTTTTTTTTACTTTTTTCCACAACCTTTTAATTGCAAGTCCCTATAATAGTGGTATTTCTGGTATTCTTTTAAATGGCGTCGCATGTCGTCGCGAATCTGTCACCATTACTCAAGCAGCCATTGATTGACGAGCCCCTTTAGTTTTACGAGAAAACTAATTAGCCACAGGGATCTATAAAAGTTTTGTGCTAATGGAATCGGCACTTAAATAAATGCTTTTTTTTTCTCTTTGACTTGGATAAAGATGGATGTGTGACGCATTATAGGTACTAGTAACTTGATTAAATAGTTATGTTTTCTTTAGACATATCTAGATGCCAGTCCTGATATTTTGCATCTGTGGTCTGATTCTAGCTACGAATTTAACTAAATCAGAAACTTTTTCGAAACAGCTGCTTAATTATTATTTTCAAGAGGCTGAATTGTACGAACAAAGTGGTCGTGTGATTTAGCCCAATTGAATTTCCATTGGAGATTTCCAATATAACCAACCCTGCAAAAATAAAAAACGTTTAAAGAGTACGAATTAAACATTCTAATACCCCTCTCAAAAATTACCCTGTCAAATTACCCGACAATGCCCAAAAAAGTGTAAAGGAGAAGGGAGTTAAGTTGTTCGTTTCCGACGGAGTTTGGAGCCGAGGGTGGCCGAAATTTGGCCACTTAGTGGAGGGTGCCGAATGCCGATTGACTCCTTTGAGACCACTCTTAAATGTTGCTCAACAATTGACAGCTTTAGGCCTACATTATCTTTATGGGAATTGTGTGATGTAAACAAACATGTTACATGAGGTTTAACAACATAAAAACAAAAACAAACAAAGTTTAGAAATGAAACGAAATTTTAATTTGCTGAAATTGTGGTACATTATAGATCAGAGAACTAGCATGCAAAATTATGGAATTCATTAATAAAATAATTGAAGCTAATAGAATTAGAAGTCGATTTCGCAGCGTTGACAACTTTAGTTTAGATGCCCGAGGCTGGTAAAGCTGTTGCATTCTTGATTGATTTTTGAAACTGTATAGATAACCCTTAAAATGGCGACCGACTAAAACTCGAACGGTTCCTTAAAACAATGACATCTTTCAACTAAACTAAAAACCTCATATCTCAACGATTTGCTTCTATGACCCTTGGAAACTCGTATAAATATATCAATGGGGCTCTTTTTACCCTATCTCTCGACCTAGGGTCACAAGCACACAGAGAGAACTTCTTTCATGATCTGCGAAGAAGAATCTTTGTATCCCCTAATCAGGAAAGATAATACCACTTAAAGTGCCATTAAGTAGCATGATTTATTTTATAGATAACGGTTGAGTCACAGAACGAATATAATATTTTATCTGTGGTCGTAGTTTTGATGTTTATAGTCTGTGGTGAACTTTGCTCTACTGTCGTTAAGGTATGAAGAGATGGTTGTTTTTTGTACTTTGGAAGTTTGGTGTTTACTTGAGTTAACAATAACATAATTGTCTTTATTTGCTTTGATGTATGGCAGTATTACTTAATAAATATCGAATTGTACTAAGTACTTTTTCTTTCGATGGCTTGAGCATTAAATTTTTGACAGATGTCAAACAAGGAGGAGGTTATTAATTCGTTAAGGATTGCTTACTAGGTACTAAGTTTGCTTAGATCTGTAATTAATTAATAATGCTTTACTGTATGCCGTCAGCTACAAATAGTAGATAATATCTATTTTTTTCTTTAAATGCTCTGTAAACTTGGTCTCGTCTGTCATTTGTAGATTTTTGGCAGTCGTTATGGGTATAGACAGAAGCTAGTAAGTCAGACAGCCAGTCTTGCCAATCAGCCTGATACCCAGTAATTGGGATGTGGTGTTCAGATAGGCAGTTGCTCCATGTAAAATACTGGTATTCGGCTGCATTCGGAATGACTGGAAGAGATCCCAACATAGTTGCAAAAAGGCTAAGCAGATGATGACTCTTTCGAAGTTACACAGAATGAACTTCCCATGTTCCCTCACACATACACGACGTAATGTGTGGTCGTTCTAATATAAGTAGGTGGAGGTATGTTTGTCTTATTAACGTTTCTCAGAAACAAACTAAAGGTCTTGTATTTTAATTAAGTGCTGTTTTTGAGTTTTATGGCAGTGACCGACATTGTAATTTAGGATTTATTGGTTTAGTACCGTTAAATTGGACTTTGAAAAGTGTTTTTTCTTATTAAATATAGAATAGCTAGAATAAGCTTTATGGTGGTAAACTCACTTAAAGGTCCTAAACTCATTGTAACTTATTGTCTCTGGATGAAATTTGTTCAGATGTGACAATTTCTTTAGTGAAAAACAAAATTAGGTCTAGACTAGACTAGACTAGGCTCTACAATAATGAACTTAATTCATCAGTAATTAACAAGCTCTGACTATAACTAATTTACGCAAAACTTGATTGTAACGGGTATACTATAGACATAAACATTGCATATAACATGGTATACAAAATGGTGTAACAGCCCGTTCACACGGCTTCCGTCATTGACGATCCGTCATAAAACACGATACGTCATGACGGATGGACGTTCACGTGGCATACGGAATCGTGTTTTATCACGATCCGGCAAAAAACGAATTGGTGTTCACATTAGTTACGTGATTTTTCGGGAGCATCGGCGAATCCGTCACAAAAAAATCACGATCCGTGTTTTTTGAAGTACCTGATTTTTAAAAGACGTTACGTGATTTAAGACGTGTCCTTCATTTTTCACGATTCGTGATGCGTGTGAACACGGGTTTTTACGGGCTGTAATGTGTATTTTTTTCTGCCAAAAAACAGAAACGCCTCCATTTAGCCCACATTTATTTTGAAATGTCTTGCGTATTTTATGTTTATTAATATTAACCTCAATAAAATCGCCTCAAAGGATTAGCAAGTTAAATATTATAGCAGCAATAACACTAAGGATAATAAATCAATTGAGGTGCGAATGTTTGTTTATTACACATTGTCTTGTCAGACTTAATAAGGCACGATTAAGAAGAAAAAGTACTGTCAACAAAGTTCGCCGTGGACCACTTCTGAACTGATCAGGGGCCCTACTATGACCTCGTATGGGAAAGAGTTGGCGCTAGACAGCTATCTAGCGCCATCTCTTCCCACTCACTGACTCTCGAAATAGAACTAAAACATTCCTGCATTAAGAGGTCGTAGGAACCCTGGGCAAAATGGTGAAAATGTGGTCACCCGCCAACTTTGCTGGTTGTACCACAGAAATATGACCGTCACTTATTTCTGATTACTTTCTTACTTTACTTATCTCTCGCATTATCCAATATATTTTTTTTTTCAAATTTCTTTCATTTACAGACACGGAAAGTCTACGATTTAGAGATTTCTAGATATCATAACGTATGATTGGAGAGCTTGATAATACAAAACACACATACAGAAACCCACGCCTTTTTCTCATGAGGGTAGACAGAAACCACAGAACGCCACCTATGCCAGTAAAATCACCGAACTATGATACTACAATCCTAACATACACCTTTTGCTTCGTCCACGTTGATACATCTGGTAATAGGCGCATGCCGGTAGAACATTTTAACCATAATTTATACAGGTCACCTGTGCTGCTTACCCCGTATCGGTAAAGACCGTGAACATAGCTGCAACCAGGTCTGGCTCAAATAAACATCAGTACGGTACCTAACCTCAGCTCCACCTGAGTGCGACGGACGTGAGCTGACTGATGATTGGAGCAAATAGCTCAGGGTTGGGAGGGTGACGTAATGTGGAGTTACGGAGTATGGTCTCTGGGTTGTGGCAGATCTACAGAGGTAAAATAATTAAGTAGTTTTAATTCCACAAAAACTTAATGACAGAATTAAGCAAAATATGCGACCAAATACAATGCGATATGCAACCGAAACCTATATCTGGTTGCACCACAAAGTAACGTCTGATTCCAAAGGAGTCTTGTTAGGATTAACTTTTTAGAGACAAGATATTAAAGTTTATTCTGACCGCTTTCTGCTATTGTGTAAACAAATCAACAGTTTACGAAAAGTAGATTTCAGGAGGCAAAATTAAAGCCAGAAAAGGCCTATTCATAAATTAGCGTAGAGCAAATCAAGCTGCCCTATAACAATATAATATATAAGCAGATAGTTCAGTAGGTAATATGAATTCAATTAAAATTCTTAAAATGGTCACAGACGCAGTTAAACACTGTTTTAAGCTTTCACGGTTTATAACTGAACTTACACTAATAATAATCGCGGAATATATCCCGTAAGTGATAGTGTAAGTTCAGACGCAGTTAAGATTACGAATTGTAACTTTGCGATCATTTTACGAAATGTAACATGATTCATATTATTACCATATTACGATTCTGCTAAAACGGCCATTTTAGGCCCCCAGAAGCTACCGAACGCCACCTGTTACGATCCTTCATACTTTTTTGCTTCGTTCATACGTCTGATTATACACGCACAATTACTATAAACCTACCACTTTGAAGAGTTTGCTGATGTTTCTTTGAAAGTTTGCCCACATTTATCTTGGCAATAGCTTAATTATTGCAATAGCTTGTAGAATCTTTAAGACGTTATCTACTTAGTCCAACTGTAATAGCAGTAATTCCGTCTCATCAATTAAGACCACCAGTTCTATTTTAGGATTCGGAGATTATCAATTTTGGTTCAATTACTTTAACTCCTGTTCAGTATCTATTATTGTGACCGCTGTGTCAATTTGTTTATCTGTCCTTTACAAAGTTATTGATTTCATAAAAAGCACAAATGTAAATTAAAATATCAATCTTTCAACTCATTCCAATAGCCTATCGCAGTCTACTGGTGGTTCTATGCCTCTCATAAACTACGCCACAACATATTGCATTTGATTCCTGTATTCAAATTGCTGGAACAGCCACATTTTATAGATCTTCGGGGACATCTAGCTGATCCACACTACGCTTGCCAATACGTGACATAATATCAATACTCATCAATTAACTTGTCTTATTTGTGTTATTACGCCAAACGAATGTAGAATCTTCATAACATCAAAATCCAAACTAGACACTGCGAAACTCCATCCATAATGTATCACCATCTTCATCACCGAGCTGGCTCCTATCAATCACAGAGACACCAGACAACTAGTCTCCAAGAACTAATAACAATTGCTAATAACAAGGAAGCCTAAATAAGCCGGTCGATTATCAAGTCTGTCCACGTAAATCTGCAAATCGGGCAATGTACGAAATAACCGGTGAGATGGACGAGGCGTCGATTGAGGGACATTAGGTATTCGTGATAGGAATTTATTTAGAACAATTGCGCCGACCCGGATGCGGCTTGTCGCGAAGACGTATGGTGTTTTGTTGATGCTAATGAATTGTTTAAATTAATGGAAGACTTTTAAGAAGATACCGGTTTCTGTCACTGGTTTAATGACGGAGATAAAGATGTCAGTTAAAAAGATTCAGCAGAACCTGTGTGGACTGGAAGCCAATATGGATTTACTAAACAATAAGCATGGGTGACGATTGAATCTAAACTGCAGAATCATAGGTCCCAGTATCGACCCTTGGGGAAGCCATGCTAGTAAGCTTCATTAAAAAGTAGCTCAACAAAAAACTTTGTTCGTGACAAATGTAAAGTTACCAGTACGTCCCCTATAACTTAAAAACTAACCAATGTTGCTATTGGCTGAAAAAACACCCTTGCCTATCCAAAAAGGAATCAAATGGAACTCAAAAGCTTACGCGCATACTTTTCATATTTCTAACACAATTAAATAAATTAAAAACTTAACCATGCGCCCTAATAAACGGTGCATATTAAGTAGCATTAAAAAAAAACGGAAAGACAACTCGATGCAAATGTAGCACATTTGAAATGCATATGAGTTTTTATTGTGAGAAAAATTTGTCTTTTCAGCCTATTTAGAAGTAAATTTATTATGTATGTATATTTTGCTTGTCCGTATCTAGGAAACGGATAGTCTGATTTCGATGCGGCAGTTGCGTTCTAGGGATTGTATTAGTAATTTTAATTGAGTTTTTGTGTTCATCTAGGAATTGAAAAACGAACTTTGTAGGATATTAACTGGTGTTCTAAGGTTCGAAATGGGTATTTTAACGACAGATGAGATTTGCCGAAGCTCCTGTTCCTCAATAAGTTTAAACTGTACATCTAAAAAGCAGGACAATGTCACCACGACCTCAAACTTAACAAAAAATAACATCAAAGCTTTAATACTTCATTGCAACTACTGCAACAAATCATTGTCTTCGCGTGCATATAACCTGCAAATAATATACGACCGCCACCAAATTGTAAGTGCCAATTCATTGCCAATTTGTTGTTCGATGTCTCTTTTCAAGGTGAATACTCCATTTTAATAGTTTGTTTGTTTTATTCAGAAAACAAGTATACATTTTACAAGGATCAATACAGTTTTTTCAGTATAAAATGGTAACGGCAGAAAAAGGGTACCTATCGTTGGTACCTATACTAATGAAATCATTGTATCACAGGCATTAGCGCCTTCCATAAAAATTTAGACAGAAAAAACAGTTTCGGAGCACATTCTATAGGTAAATAGGTACCTGTATAAAGAGCTAGGTAAGTATTATAACAAATTCTAAACAAGACACTTTAAAATAAAGCTAAGAAATAATTTAAAACATTATTTTTTTTAACTAAAATTTTGTTCTCTATGTCTAACATTTTTAGAAAGATTTTCCCATAATTGTCTGCATTATTCAAGGACAGTTTCTTTGATCGATTGACTTGACGTTTAAAATTGTTTCTCTGTATTGTTGGTTGACAACATTGATTTTCTTAAAGAGCTGCGTGACACTGACACACATAATAATACGCCTGAAATTTACTGGTAGATATAGAAAATAAGTAGAGCTGCATGTCCCTTGTTTATGGAAGACCAAAGCGTAGAATTAAAAAAAAATAACCATAAGAGACTGTAAATCTACATAGTTTAAAACAAAGTCGCTTCCCGCTGTCTGTTCCTATGTATGCTTAGATGTTTAAAACTACGCAAATGATTTGATGTGGTTTTTTTAAATAGATAGTGATTCAAGAGGAAAGTTTATATGTATAAAACATGCATATTATAGTAGAGAAAAAAATAGTATACATTGCACCCGTGCGAAGCAGGGGCGGGTCGCTAGTTCTAAATAAATATGAAGGCATGCAGCTGATCAACAAGATTCACGTTGAACTTTTCAATCACACGGCACAGGCACCTACGATTACAGTAAGATTACCATAAGTAAATAAATTACAGTCATCACCCAGATCTTGCTAATTTTCTATCTTCACCTCACGGCATTCGTGACAAGACTACATTACAAGACTTTTGTGTATTTTTCTCATGTAACACTACCTGGTCAATTGGTATTCAGGTCTATTACTCCAGTTTCCCATCTTCAAGGATTACGCAGAACGAACGCAGATTTTAAGAAACGGAACCTTGTCTAAAAATTAGCAGAAACTCAAGGATTTCTAGAAAAAACAAAAGCGGAATGATTTAATTGTGTTTTTTTTCGGCGTAGAATTTATTGTCTGTGGTTGAGGCTATTCGGAATACAGAATAGGTGATGATTTAAATAGTTACATTGAGGATAGACCGTATTTGGGTAGAGTATCGTGTTTTACTATTTTTGGCTTAGGCCAAATAAGGCATTTGTTTACCCAATTAAAATGTTTGAATATCGTTCTTGCACTCCTTTTAAATTGACGCGAAAACGAATTGCTATAGTATCAATATCAGCCAGTTTGCTGTTGCTCAAGGACCACTCATTGAGGCTCTTTTCCGAATTTGCAATGAAACGCGTATAAAGCCCTGTCAAATGTGTAAATCACACTGGCTATGCGAACAGGATGCAACATCCGTACAGTAACAGCCTCCGTAAGGCGAGTATTTGTTCTCAAAGCTAATTTTCCGCGTTCGACGCGCAACAAAAAGTCGCGGCCACTGTAACTCATAAGTTCATGTCGCGCCGCGTTCTTTCTCAGCCCGATCCACCACTATCTGCACCATAGAGGATGCTGCCGAATCTCGGAAGGAGTCAAAATAAAATTCGGAAAAGTTTTCGTTCTTAATTTTTTTTTTTAATTTTAGGTCTGTTGGAAAAGAGATTGTGTTTCGATTCATGCGCTAAACTGAAAAAAAAAACAAGTGTGTGATGTAATGTTCTTTAGAATATTCCTCGAGGAAATAAATTTTTATATGTCATATTTACATGGAAGCTTCTTCATTTGACCTTCAAAAAACAGCACTAAACGGAATTTCTCCTTATACTGTGGCAATAATTTTTTCATGTCTGTTTTTACCTTTCTTTCGTACCTTTTATTTCGCTCTCACATGCATTATTGTTGAACCCCAAAACATCAGCCTGTATCAGCGCCGGGCTGGTTGGCGCCGTCGAAAATTCTCTGACAGTCCCGATCCCGCGATACGGTCCCTACATGTTTTATGTATAACAAATGGGAGACATCCAAAATAAAGCATATGAACGGGAGCGTTTACATTCGGCCATGGATTCGGCTCCACGTGGACACATTCCCGACATTTCGTCGTAAGCAAGCCGCCATCTTAGCTTTTATTTTTTTTTCGGTTGTGGCTCGCGCGACGATGTTTCTCATTTTTTAATTTTGCGCTAATTCTGTGGAACTAGGATGTTTGTGGTTTTTTTTTCGCTTTCGAAAATTAATATCGTAATGTTGGCAGTTATTTTATAGTGATGTTCGATGTCATATATTTATACTGCTACTTGTCTTGTCTTGTCTTCCACAGATGATCATATAATTTTGCGGGCTTTTGTGGTAAAATTAATTTTATCTTGCCAACTTCTCCAAGTTTTTAGACGACAATAAATTGAATGTGCTACATACATTACATAATAATGTAGACAAAATATTCAACAATCCACCTGTTAAAACGAAAACAAAATCCGTTTCAACAAAGTCGTCGTCCCCACGGCCATAACGTAAAACCATGGACATCTAATTTGCGTTTTTAACATATGTCACAAATCACGGAGTACTCTAATAATGTCAAGATGGCCCATTAGAGTACAAGAGTGACATTTGTAGGCCTGTCACGTTCCTCTTCGGTTCTCACCATACGTTTTATAAGTAAGCCAATCACGTAAATAGATCACAGTATGTGTGAGTTTGGCTAATTGGCTACTTCTAATTAATTGACAGATAATCGTTACGTTCTTCTGTTAGTGTTGTGCGTGATACTGGTTAGTCGATTCGGTTTCGAAAGTTAGTCGATTATTTGAATTTGTTCGCTACGCTAATATGGGTTTTTTTTTTTGGTAATTTGGTCACGTTTTTTGTTTAGTGTTCCGACGATTAGTGGGGTTTGTTTTCTCGATAGTATTCTGTGAGAATCTTTGTAGGTAGGTACAATGAGGCATATTTAATTTAAATTACTTTTCAGTAGATTCAAATAATTTTGTGTCTCATATTATTTAAAACCTAAACAATAGAAAAGATTCCAGACCTTATCAGCACCATTACTTTCAAAAGCAAATAACCATAATATTATCCTAAAATGTTATCACAACCAACTAATACATATCATAAACCATAACTTTTTGAAGGAACGATTACGGGGTTTCAAGAATATCATTATTCATTCGTTATCAGGAGATCTAACTAAAACGCCTTCGCGACAGAGCGACAAGACAGGAACATCGACATCTTTTTGTCACTTGCGCAGGCGCAGATCAAAAGTTCCCGCATTTTGTTCCTCTCGACTTTTTGTCGTCACAAAAAATCGGTGACGCGTTATTATTGATGTTTTAAATCGGGATCTTGTTTGATTGCGTGTTTTTTTTTTGGCTTGTTCAGTATTATCACGGTTGTCGGTTTGAGTGTAAGCAGGTATTTAATCAGGCGTGAGAAATTGATTTAGCCGCTGTGAATTTAGTTTAGTTACAGGTCGTTATAACTTACCTACAAGATGATTTAGTCGAAGAAAGTAAAATAAATTTCATCTTACCAAAACAGCTGTCTTGTTCAAAAAAGGATATTAGTTAGTTCTAAAAGTTAATTTCGCACGAAAACTAAGCTAAACTGACCAAATGTGTTAGCAAAAAAATTAACTATCTTTTATCATGATGACTTACTGGAAATAAAGGTAGTAAAAAACACGAAAAAAAAACAATTTTTTTTTTACCAATCATACTTACTTTATTTTCAATCCCTTCTTTCACATAAAGATATACCAGAAATCCTGTCAGCCAACATTGGGCCAAGGTCGTCCAAGACCAACACGCCAACCCTGCAGGTGCAAATGTTTTGTGCCTGCACTCCGTCCGGTGTGTTGTCCGCCGCTCATATTAATTAACCACACGTTAATTAAAAGCCTTACTTTTGCTGTCATTTTTGAGTATAGTGTGAGTAAATTTTAAGAGGATTTGAGTAAAAATGTACGTAGGTACGTAGGTTTTTGTTTTGATGGTGAGAGTTTTTTTGAATGATTTCTGAATTAATGAAACTTCTTTACGTTAAATGTCTCTTCTTTCTGGAGAATCAAAACTTCTAAACCGTAACTTATCAGAAAAACCCGTTTCTTGAGTACGAAAAGTTTAGATACTGTTAACGCTGCACTTTCTATTCTAGACCACATCAAGTCATCACACTTCTTTCTGATATCGTACTTGCAGAATAAATAAATTAATTTAATAACTTCAAAAAATCCGTATAATAAAAAAAAAACGTTAAAATTGTTTATCTAGTTATCCCATTCTCATTTATGACCGCAAATCAAATCCGCGACAGAAATCAACACATCACTACTACCCAATCCCCAATGCTGCCAACTTACCGCACACAACTTTTTTGACCAAAGTAAAAGTAACTACTGGAATTTTAACTCCGAAAATGAGATAGGGAATCAAGTTAAGGCTCATTATTAGATACATGTTGAAGTAACGTGCCGGCCCACCCCGGCCTGGCGCCGCGGCCGTACCAAACATACAAGCCTTTATCTACCATCTTGGAGCAGTGGAGTCGACTCACTTTAGTTTTTTTTTTTTTGAGAGTGAAAGGGGAATATTTTGTTCGAAGTTTAAACGTAAGTGTATTGTGCAAATCGATTTGTAGATTTGGGGACCGTAATATTTTGCATAAATAGTGTTTTATTTTTTCGAAATTATATATAATTATCATAACAGAGTTTATTTTGATTCTCATGCACAGTAGAGCTAAGCCAAGTTTCATTTGTCAACGTTTCTTATCGTTTGTAAATTGAACTAATACAGATAGGCAGTCGCTTCATGTAAAACGTGTACATATGTAGCTGCAAGCAGTGACAATCGACCCCAATATATTTGAGAAAAGACAGACCTACGATGAACACAGCTACTTCAAAAGCCAAATAGCCACATGAAAATAAAAACACAAAAAAAGAAACGGCATACCACTCCACACCTCTCGTTTGGTCATCAAAGCTACCGTCGGGGCCTCGGATAAGGGAAACGAGATGACAACGCTTTTGTTAACCATTATTTATAGCGTTTTTTATCCACGACTTACGCCGACATTTTGTCTTAAATCACATGGTCATCAAATGTCTTTTAATATCTATAATACAATGCCGGTTGTATGTGGCGCTTACCTTTGCATTTAAACCGTTTAGGCGCTGATTTTATGGTGTTTCTTAAACTTTATTAGGTTAAATAAATTAAAGGATTCTTTTTATTTGAGTTATTTATAGTTAAGGAATGAACGAAAATATTTTTATATGTAACAGTTTGTATGTGTATATGTGTCAGTTGCGATGGATTCATTTTAATTAAGTTAAAATGAAGACTTGGATTTCTTCCTTAAAAAAATGCAAAAAGTGACGCAGAATCGATACCCGTAGAAAGATTGGACGCCAATGCAGTGCCCAGCAGGGGGACATTACAGGCTAGCTCTAATAAATATTATAAAAATAAAAACAATTAACTACCCCTTTCCCGTCATTATATCTTACCTAGTTAATTACCTAAATAGTCTTTCAGGTGACCCCCTTTGCATGCCTGTATTACCTACTACCACTTAAATTATTATGTGATCACTATTTGCTTTATCATTTTAACTTGCATTTTTCTACTTAAATATATCCAAAGGTGTTACTTCGATATCAGTAACAAACAGACTACGTGATAATACAAAACTTTTCAAGAGCAGTTGCCTCGCAGTGCTACCAACTAAACCAACGTATGTTCGGGCGTATAAATTCCTTAATTATTTTTTTAGTAATTAGTCAGATGGTGTTCGGTAGCGGAATTCGGCTTATCTTTATAGTCGATCGGGGTACTACGTTAGACGTAAGATGTACCCCACATGACGTTGTGTTGGTATATTGAAGCTAGAAGTGACATACAACGCAACACAGGGTCAAAGTAAATAACCTAGTGAAACTCAAAACAAGATTTAAAAAAATACAAGTAATAAAAAAACATTTTGAGAAAAAAAACAAGCTTTTATTTAAATTACTATCTGCGCTTAATTTCATCCAGATTAAACATAGATCCATCCAAACTTTCGCATTTTTAATACATATTTACAAAAAAATATGTTAAAAGTTAAGTTTGGTAAAATACAATTTATATGATATTAAAGTTTGTTGCGAGATTTACCTGTGGAAATTTATTCCATGAAATACATTTTTTTTTTCTTAAAATATCTTTTGTCAAAATTACATTACACAGTAAATTCTGCGATAAGCTTTTATATCATATTATGAAGTGTATAATGTAATACATTAATGGGTTTGATTTAATTTAAAGTTTATTTTGTTCTGTAATTAAAAAACTTTTTTTTTTCTTAAGAATTTTCAGCATGGAATTGGAGGTTCGCTAGCTAATTTTAATTTCATCCTGTAGGTATGTAGGTATTATTAAATGTAAAAGGTGTTGTCTGTGTAACAAAACTATTTCAGATAAACTTTTTATACTATTTTAATTTTAAACATGTCACATAATTATGTTTGACTAAAGACCTAATTTTCTAAATATAATAATTCTGACTTATGTAATGTAAATAACATTATTCTAAATCTTTTCCATATCGTCTTAAATTCTAAATCGATGGTCTAACCCACATTGTTATAATTACAATTCTCATTAAGTATTAATAGCTCAGGAATTTTAATTTGGTCACAAACTTCTATAACAACATTTAAAATATAATTTTAATACGTTTAACGTGTTAGAACTTGGCTCACACACCTTGTATGTTAATAATTTAGCGCCATTTTCTTTTATAACAGCTGTTTAAATTTAGAATTGTGACTAGTTTTTGCGCCGTGTTTTGCTTGTGTTTATCGATGTTCTATCTACTTTAGTCATTAATATCGGGAATAGTGATGATATCTGTGTTTATATAATTATATATATTTTAATTGCTATTTAATTTTGTTGGTGTTTGTATAAGGTGATTTTCTGACGTGCATGTTATTGGCTGTTTTTATTTTGTTTTGATAGGAATTAGGTTTCAATTGAATATAAAACATAGTGGTTAAATTTATTAAAAATCAAGCAATAAAAAAGACAGCTATTACAAAAGAAAATATCTGTGTAACTGTTAATTTCAAAAGAAATTCTACTGTCATGAAAGTGAGTTTATAAAATTATATATATATTTTTTTTTTTCATATTTTCGAAACCTTAACACAATAGAAAATAAATAATGGTCAGTCACTTACTCTTGAGAATACGTAAAATCTCATTAAATCTTGGCTAGTAATAAATTATATTGATTTATTTGAGTAAAGTTTATTGTTGTAGTCAAGGCTATCACGATTACTATTGTTTGACCTTTGTTTAACAACAAAATACATACATTTAAGAGTTTATAAAAGTTGCTTCCTTAATAAAAATAACCGCATAAGAAGCTCTGCACCAGATCGGCGCCTCATTTTCACTAACCGATCGATATTTTACATATGTACATGGTTTGGATGACAATGGTACGGTTAGCTAAGTGACGTACTTCTAAATCCATATCCATCTATCCTATGGCGGACTCCCAAAAATGGCAGTCTAGTTATTTTTTATGCATTCCCATGATATGAATAAAAATTAAAAGGGTCTGTTGAGAAGTATACGAGCAATAAAACGACGTCACTATAATTTTATTATTTATGACATTTCTTCTGATAGCCAAAACCTCGTATCTTCCTCTAGTGTCCATAAAATCATCGTCTCTTACGCGAAATATCTTGCGAAAGACGAAACTCCTGACAGTTTCGGTGTCAATAGGCGCCATTGATTTAGTTATACGTGTGTATATCGCGGCGTCGCTTCGTTGCGAGATAAGGTGGAGTGACCGGCTGACGGCACCGTGAGGCGAAGTAGAGGGTAAACTAAGATTTAAGTTTTTAAATGCTTGTGGATTTTCACAAACGTTTTAATCGCTGTAGGTGAAGCTTTTGGTCCTTCGAGACTAGATTTGGTTTTGTTTTAATTTTAGGGTTTCACTAAGCCTTGTTTTCGGCTTACTTGGAGGTTTTGCGTATTATTTACTTTGAATTAGTACATTAACCTGAACTTAGTGTACCGCTCCCTGTGGTTCTTCGATTCCAGTTTATTTTTTTACCTACTCCGTCAACCTTTTCTCATTTAGAGAAGTAAATAATGTTCATTATAACCCAAGAATAATTCATCTCTAACGGTAACTCAAACACATGTAACAAAAGTGAAAAAAAAATCCTTAACTGTCGGTTAACCGTAGTTAAGACAGTGCAGCCCATCGTACTCGACGAAGCCGCAAGAATGCGTCAATGTGCAGAGCACACCCCCACAACCCCGCACTTTAAAAAAAAGCGAAAATTTTCACTACTACCAATTATCGCGCTCCGTAATTGAAAGAGGGATTTTTAATTAATCACCTTATAAAGGCGCCGTTTTGACACTATGTCAAAAATGATAAATTTATGGTTGCGGCGTTTTTTTATTGACCCATAAACTGAGGTAATGGATCGTTTTAGTTCAAAGTTTTTTGTAATAAGTTGTAAAATTGCAGTTTTGATGTAATTGGTATGTTGTCACGTAAAAATTGACGGGATAGTTACTTGATAGTGTTGAAGTTTACGATAAAAAATGCCTAGCCTTGTAAGGTCGTACGTGTCAGCTGTCATGTTAAGCCCGACATGAGCTTTCTAGTCAACTCAAAAGGTGTCAATTCGAATCATGACATTGTTAAAAAGGTTTAAAGAAAGCTTCGTGAAGCCTGACAAAAAAATAAAATTAGATCAAGTTAGTGAACTTACCTACAGGCAGTGAGAAAATGCTTCAGTCAAATCACTCCTCCGTATGGGAAGAGGTCTTTGACCTGTATAACAAAGCATAACATCACGCCTGCAATACCTGAAAGGTTAGGCAGAGGTACCCATTAGTACAACCACATTTCGTCAGTTTTGTTAAAGTCTCATGTAATAGGGGGCGAGCCTATTGCCATCAACCGGGCCCAAATGCAGACTCCGTGGCTGCTACTGAGAAATTCATGATGGAAAAACCCAATAACACTTTGCCCGACCTGGGAATCAAACCCAGGATCAGTCCTGAGGTGTATAAGTCAATGAAAGGCTGATACCACTAATTACTGTAATGAGACGAACACCTAGCCAACCCTAGCAGGAATGCAATTCCTTTCCACATCATCGCGCTGCTCAGCCAGTCACGTTGAACTGGACATTATGCCATCAGTGAGGGGTGCTCAATTAAGGAGAACTAGACTCTAGTATTTTCCTAGACTTCATGTCTCTAAAAAATCAAAAGTCATTTATTCAAATTAGGCTGATAATCAGCCCTTTTCGAAGGTCGAGTTTAAAAGAGACAGTCCCCCAAAACGCCCGCCCTTCGCCACTTCCTAGTGTTTTAGCTGGGAAGAAGTGGCGGAACAAACTCCCCAGCAAAAACAATCGTAAAACAATTGTTACGATTTCATCGTTCAATTGCGTATGACTGCTTTATATTGTACCAACACAATTACTGCCGTTACCTACATTCCGTTGGATTTTGAAGAAATTCTTAATATATATATCGTTTGTTTGCAACAATAATGACATAACTCGAAAAATAAGAAATATAGAACAGCTTTTTTGTAAGTTCTAAAAATATTTTCAGTATATTGCCAATATTTTTTTTGCATAAAGAAACTTTTTATCAAAAGATTAAAGGTTTATTTTAGATATTTCGTTACTTAATTGAATACTTGCTTTCCTTAATTTTATATTCAACTACAAACAACATCGAAAAATCTATTTTTTTGAGTTATTGTCATCCTTGTCGCAAACGAGCGAAATATTGCTTCGTATGTTTGCACATTTCATTTGCTCGAGATAAAAAATGATATAATGTTGTTGATTTGCAGTATTAGTTTTGTTGATAACTGCCATCAATAAATAATTAAACTGTTACACTACTAGGCTAGCGATAATTTTGGCATAGGCTATAATATCCTTGTCACAAGGATACACGATCCCATTCTGAGACACAAAGACAAAAACTGATAAACCTATTCTCACTTCCTAGCAAGTCCAGCTGACCCGCGCAACATCGGCTGCGTAACATTTTTGATTGATGCTCCGCTCCTTTTGGTCGCAGTGTGATGTTTATAGCCTTCCTCAATAAATGGGCTATCCAACACATAAATAATTTTTCAATTCGAACCAGGAGTTCCTGAGATTAGCGCGTTTTAAACCAAATAAACAACGAAACTCGTCAGCTTATATAATTATTATCTATACATAGATTAATGAATGAATAAAATAGCGGCAAGCTGTTGCAATTGGAGGGGCCTATGTCCAACAGCCAATGTCTTATAATTTTCTGTGGAAAACAGCAATAAACCAATCAAAAATATTACTTACCACAACACCCATTTGAAGCGAACACGGAGTACAGACAGACTACCACAGAAACTCCGCAATAAATCGAATTACCAATCCATCATTAACTTATCAATCAATGAGCCCTTCTTCGTTTATCTTTTAAAGATAAAATTTTTAGTAAAGAATGCTTCCTTTGATACGAAAGAGCTACTGTTAGACATCTTGATTGACAATCGTTATAATTTTGCACCGTTCAATATTGTGTCTGGTTTCATAATGACAGCCTTGCCATATCAATGCTGATTCTTAAGTGGGGAAGAGGGAGTCGCTTTTAGAATTTATGAGCTGGAAATGCATGATTGTAATAGTCGGTTATTATAGTGTCGTTTGATTCTTGGGTAAAAATGAACTGGTAGAGCCTTTACCTGCTTATATTTCTTTGTATTCAAATGATTGGGAGAATCAAACTGCGGCTGTTAGAGTTTCAAAAGTTCTTCATCGTGATCATCTTCTGGCTTTTCCCAACTATGTTGGGGTCGGGTTCCAGTCTAACCGGATGCAGCTGAATACCTGTATTTTACATGGAACTACAGCCTATCTGACCTCCACAACCCAGTTAGTACTGGGTAATACGATACCCCTTGGTAAGACTGGTTGTCAGACTTTCCGGCCACTGACTGAGTTTCAAAAGTTCTTGTCATAATATAATCTCAGTCTTTATAAAGTCCTTTGCGGAGAAAAGTGATAAAAAAGTCGGTGAAAAAAAGCCAGTGAAACAAACAATAGTCACCGACTTCCGAAAGTAACGTTATTTTCCATTTTTTGTTTTGTTTTTTTTTGGAAGTCGGTTATTTTTTTTTGGGTTAAAGTTTTTATTTGACCCTTTTCCAAACTACTGAACCGATTTATGGGACCAATCGTGAAGAATCCTTTCAGATAAAAGAAGAACTTTTCAAATCGGTTCATAAATGACGAAGATATGAGGTAACAAACACAAAAATATACAACCGAATTGAGAACCTCCTCCTTTTTTCGAAGTTGATTAAAAATTAAAAATGTCCTCTCAAAGTTATCCTCGCAGTGACCTTCACTGCCTAGATACTGAGTTTTTTTAATCTCCATACAACATTCTTCTCTGTTACACACCATTTTCTCGTATTGGTCCTTTGAAACAAGCCAACAGTTTTTTAATCAGTCCAAACTCGATTGACTTGATACATCCCTAAACCTAATATTTTCTTCGAAACCACACACTCACACACACACAGTTAAACACACACAGTTTAAGGATACAGTTTAAGGATATCATCGCATATTATTACATACACACCAAATTGAACCTAATTACCTGTAGATTTTTTGCATAGGGTGACACATAGTACAACTAGTTACCTACTCTTAAAACAGTTTCTCCTTTTGTTCCCCAAAGTCAGCGTAGTAACATGTTCGATCAAGTCACCACCTACAGGCACACTCTACTGCTTATGACAAGTAGGTATTAAGTTACGCGCGGTTGCAAGCGACAACATTTGTATTGAGTTACAAGTTACAACTTTATAACTTGCTGCTTTTATTATAAAGAGATGTTTTGTTAAAGGGCTAAAATCTTAATTAATAAGTTCATTTTACTATCGTAAGTAACTTTTGTTTCGAAAACATTGAATAAACTTTGCCAGCCGCGAAAACCTTACATTCGGTTTCGGCAAATAAAATATCAACTGACCAACAGGTTGTAAAATCTACTGGTATATCTAGCTAGATGTTTGACTTTTTTATAGGCACTAGCGACCCGCCCCGGCTTCGCACGGCTGCAATGTAGATACTAATGTTTTCTCTACTACAATATGCATGTCTTATACATATAAACCTTCTTCTTGAATCACTCTATCTATTAAAAAAACCGCATCAAAATCCGTTGCGTAGTTTTAAAGATAAGAATAAGAATTTTATTTGACATAAAAAGTACACAGATAACACAGGGTGTAACGTAATTTAAGCGTACAAACAGCAAATAAATGATCAATGACCTCCATGCTAAGTAAAACCTGTGTTATATGGGTCATCCATCCGTCCATTATGGATAATAATATAATAGTCGCTTTCAAATTAATAATGTGCACTTTTGTAAAAATAAACTAAACTAGTACAATTTATTTTGAGAATAAGAAAACGTGGGGGAAAAAGATCTAAGCAAACATAGGGACAGACAGACAGACAGCGGGAAGCGACTTTGTTTTATATTATATAGTGATAGTGCACATTTATTGCCACGACGCCGACACCCAAAAAATATACATAATCCAAAAGACAGAAATAGCGCTCAAGACCATATTATAATCAGATAATTTTGCATAGTTGTGTATGTTGTAACTGGCAAACTGTGGGTGTATTATTACTTTATTAGGTACACCTCTAACCCAAAAACACACACACCACACATCACACCACACCACTGAAATGTTATGTTTTGTATGTTAATGACATTATGTTACCTTCCATCATATTTGATCAAACTTACTCCATACTTAAAATATATTTTTTCTACCTTCGCATTATACTGAAGACATCAAACCTACTTACTGCAACATAAAAATAAACACGTGATCAAACAGCTGATAATCGGCGTTTATTCTCGTCAACACGTCAAAGAAACCATAAATTATATTTTTATTGACAGACCTGTCCCATAAATAATACCTGTCTACTTGACGTCGCTACGTTAACTAGTACTATAAAATATTGCAAAAAAAAAAAATATATCCATTTAATTATGTATTGATCGATTCCGATTCTAATTTGATTAGCTTAGGTATAGATATTTGATTAGACGGAGAAAATCACGTAATTCGGCCGTTTAAAAGGTTTAATCAGCTACTGCTGAGAGGTAATGTAGGTAAAGGCACGTAAATCATTGTAATTTTAAACTTATGTTATGGCGATAAGAGTTACTTGATGGGTCATCGTTTATTACAGCAAACGGCTAGATATGTATGTGTCATTCATAATCCTAAACAATGATGGAAATAACGTTTTTTCCAAAACTTGACATAATACCTACCTTTGTAGTATGTATACTCTACCATGTATACTCTACCACAAATGAATCAATTCCAAACGGAATAATGCAATCGTATAAAGTAATTTGTATTAAGTAGATACAAAACTTAAATGAAATGGAGAGGTAAAGGATCTAAATGACTCGAGGTCGAGTAACAGTAACAGTACCCAAAAAAAAACACCAATTGCTTGCAAATAACAAAAAAAAAACTTGATGTACCAACACAAGATTTCAAAATTCACTCAGTGTTCAAAATCAGATGCTCACAGATCACTGATAAAACAGTGAAAATATTCCTCTCTTTATCTTCATTAATACTAAAGAAAGAGATGAGGATACTAAAGCGTTGTTATAAAATCTGTATTCAAAACGCATGTTTGCGAGGCACGACATATTCTATCAGGCTTTCGACGAAACATTGCGGTGTTTATCACGTAAAGTCTATAAATAAGAGGCTAATGAGCTGACCATCCTCTGATTATCCTTGTTCGATAAGCTTTGCGCTTCCTGGATGCACATTTGATGATGATGTCAACGTTGCATGTAGATCACAATGAGGTGCGCAGTTGCGATGTCGACATAATTGTTGTGGAGCAACGCATCTTACGACATTGTGTCGGGACGATCGATTAAAAGGCTATGGTGGCTAAGTAGCACTGCCATTTCCGTTACTGTTAGTTCTTCTGACGTTTATGAGGTTCATATCACACAACACACAAAATGTTCTCCTTCGGCGAGGCAAAGTAAGCGAGCGACATCGACACAAGTTACGTAGATATAAGTTATTTGTATGTCATTTCTTACAGCGAACTCCATTACTTGCAACTCCACAAGTTATATAGCAAAACTTCAAATTTGCAGACAAATGTTCCCACAAATGAAGTTCCGCGTCTCAGGACTAGACGCGAAGGCCAAATACATCCTCCTACTGGACATCGTAGCCGCTGACGACTACAGATATAAGTTCCACAACAGGTAGACCCACATTCATTGCCTGCTGGACCTCACGTCATCCTCGTCTTCACATGTCTGCTTCTCAATGTACATCAACCGAGACTTTGGCGTCACACTGACGCCAAATTGCCGGCCTCACGTTTACAGATATCACCGTTGATTGGAGATGCTCATTCCATTTTAACAGCGTTCCGTTACACGCATGTTTTCATTTAGCTTGTGATTCTCCCCACGCAATGCACTAGTTCCCATCACGAAACGATTCCGATGCGTTCGTTAATTGCGCCCAGACAATTTGTACGAAACACGCTTAATTTAAGGGCAACGACATCGCACGACAACTGGACACCGCCTGGATCCGACGATTAAGGATTCAACTCGCATCCAATGGGTAATATCATTAAAATATCTTTGTCTCAAACGCCGCAGCGGTAATGTAAAAAGCCGGGCCGACACCAGAGGTGAGAAATACCGACGCGACTCGTACTGTTCTCCCAAATTAACCAAAATTGGAGCTGAAGTCGCGGCGGCAATCTCCTTGGGAGATCTCGGAGACAAAAAACACAACGAGTCTTCCGGGTGTCGTGAACATCCCTCAGGGCTGCATCTGAAATCGATAATCATCGTATTTGATCAAACATTGTTTGATCCCCGATGACAAGCCGCGATAAGGTGCGTTCCTCCGGCTTCAGCCGCAGGTTTGGCAACATCGAGATGCGGCCGATAAACTTCGATTTAATATCCGTTAATTAATACGACCCGAGCATTCCGGTCCAAAATGCGACTGTGAGTCAGCCGTAAACCGATACAGACGCCGACAAAGGCGGCCGCCTAGCGCCGTTAATATGGTAATTAATTATTACAAATCTTTCATACATAAATTACTTACCAATTACTAGAGATGGGATTCTAAACGAGATCCAGACGGTTTTTTCTTGGAAGCTTGTATCGTTGAAGTATTCGTGTAAGTTGTTGTAACATCGCATTTGATCACGTGCGATGGTCACGATTTCGCGACTGTGCAAAACCGCACAATGGACGCGCACCTCGCCATTTTTGGTGCTTCGTGGCGGAAACATGGGCTTTTTGTGTGTCGCAAATGCTTTATAACACCTCGTCGTGTCTCACTGATTAGACGAAAAACTAACACGAAACGCGAGCGCTCCAGCGGA
Organism: Standfussiana lucernea; assembly: GCA_964057025.1. NCBI lineage: Eukaryota > Metazoa > Arthropoda > Insecta > Lepidoptera > Noctuidae > Standfussiana > Standfussiana lucernea. Next base: position 4,040,553 of record OZ059805.1, read on the forward strand.
TAATCCAGTTGCCAATAATCTGACGGTCACTAGTTTATATTGGCGACATAAAATGAATAAAATCTAATTAACGCGGGGCGTAAGATCACAAGCTGAACACGCGTTTCTTCGTACATGAACATAAAAAATGAAACTAGTTCAACAACATGTCTCACAATCGACGTGATGTCAAATCGTTGTCGCAAAAGAACAAGTCCCAACCCATGTTTTTCTCTCGATTGCTTGCAGACGTATGTTTCCTGCCTACAAACTCCGCGTTTCTGGTCTTGATAAAAAAGCAAAATACATTTTGCTAATGGACATCGTAGCTGCCGACGATTGCAGATACAAATTCCACAACAGGTATAAATAAAGAGATGGAATTAAATTAAAATAAGAAAATCGTAGAGGGGCTAAGATAGTTGATCTTATTTTAATGTAATTCGTTGACATAAACGAGAGGCAAGAAGCATGCGTATTGTTGCAATTATGATGTGTGATATTGGAGATCTGCGTTCAGAACATTAGCTCCCGGGATGGATCAACCATTTTTACCGTCTTTTCTGCATTCATTTCTTTTTCGAGTTACATTTTGCGACGAGATTCCATCGTTGGGGATTCAAGTCCATTTTTTAAGACCACATTATCATATTCTGTGACAATTTACATATATTTTCTCTTGACATCGCACATTTCGGTATGAATAATCGTTGCACGCAGATCTTTTATTCACATTGTTTCTTATGCACTGTTGTCTGTAGAACTTAATAGCTTATTTGTCTTACTTGCAGCATGTTTTTCACCATCATTAGTATTTTAGTGCATGCCTAGCGCTTTCGAAACGAAGACATCGATTGCTTCAATAAAGTTCATTATTTCGCCAAATTCGAAATTGATTTCTTAATCCCAATGTAATCAATCAATTAAAACAATGTCGATACGAAGATTTTCTGCTAATGAACTATTAAAAAAATCATGTCAGTCGGTCAATACTTTCTGACAATTATGGGAAGAATTTTTTGATTGATTTAATTGGTTTATTAAGTCAATTAGAAGGTTTTTTGTTTGGTGTTCTTGACTTTGTTCATTTGTTCTCGGAGTCGGTGGATGGTCGCCGGGAAGGCGGACCCTGAGATGCCGAAGAGGATGTACATCCACCCCGACTCCCCCTCGACGGGCGAGCAGTGGATGCAGAAGGTGGTTTCCTTCCACAAACTCAAACTGACGAACAACATTAGTGACAAACACGGTTTCGTGAGTACCGACTTCTTTTTTAGCTGCGGAATTGTGAAGGAAGGGAGCTAAACTATTTTACTTTTTCTGCTTTGTATTTCGTCTAATTATGCCGTCGCTGGGTTCGAGTCCTAGGACCAATATGCAGGTTTAGGTACTAGAATAGATAAAACCTATCTGGCTCCTCAGAGTGTTCCATTAGCTAAAATAACGTCTGTTTGAATTGACTGCGATGAAATAACATCAAAGAAATAAGAATATTTTTGGACCAAATATAGGCAAACCTATTTTTGATAAACGAAATTTAAAGAAGCCACTTCAAATACTTTTGGAACCAGACATCGTTTCTAAATCCCAAAGTTCAGCTCCTTTACCAAACCTTCACGGTTCCAAAGCGTAATGCTTTCCACTCCATGCTCCTTTTGATCACCAACGAACGATACACAAAAATTGTTACCAACAATAGCATTATACCGCATCCGAAAAGTAGCAGTCTGTTTCTTTTTTGTAACTTTTTCAACAAAAACTTTATAATGTGGGTGATATTATAATTAAAACGAGGTTGGGCAGGACCCCTGGGGTTGTCTGCGGGACCCCTTTGTGTCTGTTACGGCTATTACTGATATTTACATTGGGTGCCTATCATCTTGCCTTAGTTCAATAGATTATCGCCATGTTAAGCGCACTTCAGATGTTTAAAGGTTTTTTTTATAGCGTGTTGATAGGGAGTTTTATGTTTATATGACAGGTTTTAATTTTGTATCATTTTGTTGTCATTTATGTGTTATGAACTTATGAGTTGCGGATATGCTGACGACATTTGGTCGGGTTTTATGATTTTTTGATTGCATTTACGTATTTCTTGATTTAGATCTGTACTAATTTGAAAAGAAGGTTGATAAACTGAGGGTCTGAGTGACCTGTCATATTTTGACAAGAACATTGGCGCCGAAATGAGCCATCTGTCAAAACTGAACCGTCAGAAAAATACGGTCAATATGTATTTTTAATTGAATTTCGGAACAACCCATTTTCATTCAAACCATCCAAAATCCGATTAGGAGTTAAAAAAAAAAATGCGCAGTCCATTTTCAAAAAAAGAAAAGAAGCTTCTGTGAAGTAAAAGGCGGGATCTTTTAGTAACTTACACTTGACCGTTTACACGACCGCGATCCAATCATAGATAACACAATTGTTTTTTTAATTCGCTCGATGGGCGCTTGGTTTTTTTTGTTTCTTTTTTTCTGGATGTCAGGCCTTTTGTCTTTGACGAGGGACGAAGGTAATTGAAATAACGACGGTCGCAGAGAGGTATGCGTAGAATTTTGACAACAGCTGACTACGACGACGCGAGTGATGTATATTTTCGTATTTTTCATGTGTCGCTCATGAATGTGTTGCATTTGAAGTACTGTTTTTGTTAGTTATTTATTTAAAGTACGAAAAACTATTTATACAAACAACTTATAGTCAACACTAGATTTATAGATTCGGATAAAACATGTGAATTTAAATTGAATTTGACGGTTGTTTTGCGTAAGTTTGTGTCTGACAAAAAAAAAACTAAAAAAATATTTTACATGACTGGAGTTTTAAACTAATCAATATTCTTCCAATTAACATAAATCGTACTTTTTCAATCAAGCTCTATAATTAAAAGACGCTTCTATTGTTTTCTATCTGCAAAAGAAGGGTCTAGTAGAAAAAAAAACGGTAAAACAGCTTGACAAGATAGATAGATGTGTTTTGTTTTTAAGTTTTTTGTCGCTCTGACGAACATGCCGATTTTCGGACGACCATCGATATTTTATACCGATATTATCGAAACAATCGTTAATAACGATCATTTGAAATATTAGGCTGTTTATGTTTTGGGGTGTCCTTAAAAAATATTCGGTTCAATAGAACAATGAAGTTGGTGTGGTTTAAAAAACGTTTTTATTTACTAAATTTTATGAAGGTATTTTTTGTATTTTTAGCAAGAATTATTAAAAAAGTACCTTGTCAAAATTTAGGAATGAATTACGATTAATTATTTTTCTATGGATTCGAAGCAAACAGTAAGGTACGAAAAACTATAAGCTATACAGGATAGAATTATCGACATACAAACACTTACCACACATTCGGTAAAAAAAGCTGTTTCCTACAAAAGTGCAATAACTACGCGGTCAAAATGTACGGAACCGCTGTTTTTTTTTTTTAATTCCCGATTATTTTCAAACCGTGCATATATGAACATATATCCACTCTGTAGACATAAATACAGAGATCTTTTGCATATTTATGGCTAAACTAGACTAATAAAATAACAGGGCGAAACTCTCGTTCGTAAACAACTTTTGATAACTTAATAATTTTCAATTATCTATGAAGTGTATGTCGAGTAATTGGTTTAGATGTAATTTTGTAAAGTAAGGCGGTCGCCGCCTACAATTAACTTGTTTTCATAATATAAATATCGCTGGAAAACTAGCGATAACCCTGATTTCGGCCACTTGATACTTTCAATAAAAAATCGTAAAGTAATATAAAAAAAGTGCAAAAGACGCGACTTCACGAGCACTAATATGTTAACGTAGCACCTTGTGAAAGTAACTTTCTTCAATGTCCATTTAAACCATTACCATCATGAAATAGGTCTTATCTTAAAGTTAAAATCGTTATTCTACGAGTAAATCGAATTTGCATCGTGCTAAGCGCCCTATTGCATTGAATTGAAAAATAATTTGGGTGTTTATTTAGCTGTCGCTTAAGAAAAAAAAACACGTTTTTTTGTAACCCACTTGCAAATATGCCTGTTTATAAGTAGGTATGTTATCTTAATGAAACATACTTATCCACTCTTCTAAACGAAACCTCAAAGGCTTACTCATAACCGTAGCCATTAGCCGATTCCCAAACTAATTAAGTACACTACCATTTGACAGATCGTATCTCTAGCCGCTAATAAAATTTTAAAAACAAACGCTTGGGACTCTGCCGGGGCCGTGAATCAAGCAGGGGATATATTGACGGCAATCGCGTTTATTTACAGCGCCCTTAATTTTATTGCCGAGGCAGGCTAAAGCTAAGTAAGCCGACATAGGTACTGGCGATTTGTACGGTAATTTTGGTGTTTTTTCTTAATTCGGTGACTTAAAATTCTAGTGCTGGAAGTTGAAAGGAAAGTTTTGATACTTTCGTTTAGAGAAAGATCGTCTTTCTTTCCTTCTTATTCTTTATTGAAGTGTACAGGTAAATTACACAGATATTGGGTTAAATAATACAGCTTATGCACTAAGGTGAGGTTAATACAAATTTTCAGTTAAAAGTTATTCATAAAATAGGTGAGGTAAGCCCGGTTTCGATCAAAGCAGAGACGAGCGGAGAAATACTAGAAACGCGATGTGGATTTCGACCTATGCCATTGGTCGCTTCCCGCGCACGTCTCCTCTTCGCTCCGCTCGTCTTCGCTATGGTGGAACCGGGCATTATTATTCTGTCGCATGGCTTGGCGACGCACCGCAACCAATGTGCCAAAGCCCTTACAGTCGTCGCCACTTTTATTGTAGTGCTAACAACGGAGATTGCCGTGGCGACTTTTAGACTTAAAAGTCGCAAAAAGTGTTTAATTATATTATCCTCGATGCCTTTTATCAATCACTGTGGTTTTATGTGAGCACCCCATTAATTAAAGGTATAAATATTTCAGAATTAATGATACAGTGGTATAAAGACTTTTTTTTTTGTGGCCAGTGTATGAGCAAATAAAATGAGTCAACACTTTGCATTCACTGGCGCCCTAAGTAGTCTGACGAGCACCATTACTGACCCACCTATCGGCTACCATGCATATATTTACTTGATTCTCTTCATTTAGTAATCTAACTCTCTAATCAGTCTAGGAGATACAGATAGAGATATATAAAGTTTACTTTGCACTTGTAGTTTGGCAGTTGTGCGACGGTCACATACATAACGCTTAGTTAAAGTATGATCTAACTATCTTTTATAAACGATAATTAGATTAACTAAGCATCTCGTGCTAAGAGCGCCTATTGATTCTAGCCACCCAAAATTAGGAACAAGACAAACGGTCTTCTGTCACTGGACTTTTGTACTCTGCTTAACTAGAAAGACAGACAGATAGAAACTCTCTCTCTACATCCTCTCTCAAAAAGACCGCTCATCATAACTAATAACATCAAAACATCTTGATTCTACTACAAAAGATACACAAGTATCAAACCTATTCAGTCACACTAATCGGGGGCCTATTCTCAAAAGTTTTTGCGAAAAACATCTTGAGCATTGAGGTTACTTCTATAATACTGAACTGAGGTAGCTTTAATGCGTCGATGTGGAGTAATAATTGTCTATGGCTTAAGGTTTTCATGCGTTAAATTCTTTTCAAGTAGCGCTTTGTTCGACTGCACATCTGTATCTTGTAAAAAAATTTGGCGATAGAGTTTTTTGTCTATCGGGTAAAATTCTTGTTTAAACTGGATATTGATGTTCAGCTGAGTAAAAGATAATAATTGACACTAAATTGAAGTAGGTATGTACTTGCTAACCCTATCAAACGTCCCGTCTTTTGAGACCTAGATGAATAAAATAAAAAATAAAAACCATACATATGTACGTCACTCGCTCGCTTTTAATCCCGTAGTAGTAACTTTTAAACATCGTAAATGAGCTTAAGAAGTTAAAAGTTTGCTAAACCATTACATAACACAAGGAACACAAGTCTCCCCAAAATTTCTCAGAATCTTTTTCCAAACAAGCTACTAAACTTAACCGATTGCTCAATTACAAACAAAAATTTTTAATCGACCAACTCTAGGGCTTCTTTTTCTTTAACTTTCGTCCATTTCTGTTACTTACGTAAGCAAACTTTACGTTCATATAAACGGGAATATATATAAATAGGGCTACAAAGGCCGGGCCGTTGCTCGTTCGAGCAGGGAAGGGCCATATGCTCCGTAATTTATATACAGTTATTGATCAAAAGGTGATGTCCTTTGGCAGCCATTCAGGCGATATGCACAGCCCCACCGAATTGTTCTCTATTAAGGGCGATAAAATCTTGCGAAGGGGCTATCGTCTTAACGGTTCGATAGTGTTCCACTGGATTAATTATCGAGCGGTGCGGTTCGCGGTTTTGAGAATAGGTACAATTCAATGTTCCAAGTTACCTTGGAACATTGTTTTGCGAATCGATGAGATGTTATGTAAGCGTGAGTGTTAGCTTTTTCTGTAAATTACTGGACGAAAAATAAATTAAAGATAAACGCTAGAAAAGATTCTACCATTAACTTAACAAAAATCGTTTTTTTAAGCTACTCGCATCTCAATCTAATCATCTTCATCAAAAGGATTCCGCAACAGATCTTTTAACAAAGAAGTTTTTTGGGCAAAAATGACAATCCAAAAAAATACCAAGACATCCTAATCCAAGTAGCGCAAACTTCAACCCTTTCTTCAAAACTAATTCGCCATTTTCAAAAAACCCTTCATTGGAGTACAATGGTAGGCTTTAAAGGTACATTTTTACTTTTTAATCCGTACAAAGTAATATACCATGTGAATACTGTAATCCTTTGCAAAAACCCGCTTTTCGGTACACCTTGATTACCGTTGGCGCCAGCACGGTTTTCAAATAATTTTAAGTTGATTAAAAATCATAAAAGTTGATACTGGTCAGTGATAAAACGTCGCTTTCGGATTTCGAGTTGATTGGACGCTTTTTTTTTCTTCGTTCAACAAGTTTTTAGTAGGTGGTCGATGAGTTTTTTTTTTGGGAACTTTTCTTAGGTTTTAGTTCGTTTTCCATAGGTCATTGCTGAGATGACGAGTAATAGAGAAGACCCTAAATAAATTGGTATAAGGGCAGGAGAATGATGATGATAAGTTACTTTTGCGGTTTGGTTTTTGGAACCTAGGTCTACCGATTTGAGGTACTATCCAAACCACGAAAATTTCGTAGGAGTTACTTAAGAGAAACCTAGTTTAACTGCGGCAGGCAGTGAATTTGTATGATCAAGATTTAGAAAGCTCTGTTCCGTAGAAAAAGATTCTGTAGAAGAAGATCTTTCTTTCAGTCGACCAACATTAAATCTTCCAGGACCTACTTATGCCAGTCATCAACTACCTAGCATTTTCCCAACTCGGCTCAAGACCGGCTTTCAGTTCAACCTGATGAAGCCAAGTACAAGTATTTCACATGAAGCGACTGCCTATCTGACCTCCACAACCCAGTTACCGGGTTTCGTCGTTCTTATAACATAACATTAATTTATTCTAAAGCAACATTGGCCCATAGATATATGTATACCTTACAGACTAACATACATATGATAATGTACAACTTGTGTAAATAAATAGAACCTTAAAACTTTGTTAGTAACACTTCACTTGTGCACTATGTCACTGTATTTTCATGTGACACTTGCCCGTGGAACCGTCGGAACACCACTCCCTGCGGCCAAAAGTCCTCTTCCAAGACGAGGTGCAGATAACACGTCGGGATTCGCACCATAAACGCCTTAGAGTTGACTTTGCTACGCAACTCAAGCAGCTGCACTCTTATGTCAATAATGAAGACAAAAAGCACTTAATTCGTATGATCCTGCAGTATAAACTAACTGACCTATCAAACAGATTCTTGTTGACACGGACAGATACAAAATAGCATCGGTATAGCGTTACTATATCTATTAGTCATCTGACCCCCGCTGGGGTCATACTCGCCAGTGTAAACACAGCCGTTTTTCAAACATTAGCGTGTACACTCGTCCTTATGTTTTACCGCTTGTTCGGGCTTGCAGGGCTGTCGATGATTAAAAAGTTTTTTTTTTATTATACATGTCTAAGAGGGAACTAGAACAATTAGAAGTTTGAGAAAGTTGTAAGGCCAACACTCAGCGGTTTTTAGTCTAGATTTCTAGGTTAACCATTGGTCTTTGATGGCAAACATAATATTATTACTAGCCCGTATCGTCTCACTGTTGGGCAAAGGCGTCCCTACCACGCTTTCACCTTTCTCTGCCTCTTCTATCTGACTCTATCCAGAGCTGTCAAAGAACTTTGTCAAGGGAATCTAGCAGATCACCGCCATCACTGTCTGGACCTGCCGCGATGTGGCTTGCCATTAAGCGGAACCCACCGGGTCGTGAGCTTGGCCCATTGTTCGTCTGGCATACGGCAGACATCCTCATCTTCCTGCCCTTGTCCCATGTTACTTGGGGTCGGCGCAAAACGTTTTTTTACTTCAATTCTCCCCTGTCAATCGTCATACGGCAGACATGTCTACATAAGCGTTGCAACTATCGGTGTCCTCAGATATTTTCAAGTATTTTGTTCAACACTATTTAAACCACAGACTAACTTCATACCGTACACCAAGTCGAAGGCCCGCGCGATTGTCAGGGCTAATGTCCCAACTGGCATCTAAACCTGTCAATGTCAAAGACGATGAACCACTGCATGTAACATATAGCTACTCTATGTTGATTCTCCAAGCAGGTTTCAATGCAGCCCTAAATTACTTGTCACCATTTATTCCGTACATGGTAAGGGCTCTACCATTAGACGTAACTTTGTAACTCGTCAGGGTTCAAAGGTGTAAGTAGAATTCATTTATGAATAAGAAAGAGGATATTTATTAAAGGAGTATCGTAGCCTGTTTGTGGTTTATGGCTGCAACGTGTATTACCTACGTGTGTTCAAAAACAATATTTTATTAGTTGTACAGACGCCAGTACATCAAGCAAGCTACAACATTGACGACCCGAATGGCGCAGCGGTAGTGAGGCTGCCTTACGTTCATAGGGTTCCGGGTTCGAATCCCGGTAGGAGCAAGTGTTTGTGTGATAAGCATGGACATTTGTTTCCGAGTCATGGATGTTTATATGTATAATAAGTATGTATTTACAAACAAAAAAGTATCTATGTAGTATATCAACTATCTGGTGTCCACGACACAAGCCTCGTTGCTTAGTGTGGCACTAGACGGCGCTGTGTGTAATGTCCAGCGATATTTATTTATTATTTATTTATTTATTTATTGTCAAATTTCTTGGATAGATTTTCAACTTTATCGTTGAAGAATTAGGTTCAAGGTTGATTGGGAAAATTTGACAGTTTCGGGTAGCTTGATGTGCTATCGTCTGTTCATAGATTTTTTAACACTCAGCTACTAACATTGCCACAATTGTGTTTTCAATAAAAAAATTACGGATAATTTCATAAATGTTTTTCAACAGCTCCCTCCTGACATTGTCATTCAAACCCCATATTTAAGATCCTTGCAGCACTGTTAGTCCTTCTTGTATCATGGTTTTTTTTTTCGACTTCTTGCTAATTGCACATTTTGTTTTCAGTCTAGTTTCAAAGAAAATATTTGTATTTTTTATTATAGGTTATACAGATGATCAAACAATAAGTCAAGTTGCATTATGTCCTGCCGAGTAGGCATACAATAATTATTACAGCATGCAGGTGCAGGAGCCAACAGAAATTCATAGAATTTGGCAGTGGTATTTTGCATTTCTTTTTTCAACTGCAGTTCTGCAAGAGATAAGAGGACTATCTCACCGTATTCCTTCATGAGGGCACCTGATCTGCCCTTTTAAAAAGTATGTAAATAAAATGCTACAAATTCGATGTCCACTTTCTAATATTTTTTCGGAAAATTCATCTCCGAATATCTTTTTTCACCTGCGGCAACCCTCAGGACTTCTCGTCTCGGATTAGGGCTTCGGTGACGTAATCGATAGGCTAGTGCTATAATCCGGACAGGACTCGCTGCGGTCGTATCTATACGTGTGGAAGTGTAGACAGCACTAGTTTAAAAAACAATAACGCAAGTGTTCCGCGTGTCTATGGTTCGCGGAGTTTTTGGTCGACAACCCGTATTGGGCTCGCGTGGTGGAACATGGCCCATTACATCTCACAAACTAGGCATAGTTTGTGAGATGAATCATGAATCTTAGTCGCAGCATTGGGAACATTCTAGATGGATTAGTGTGTAGATCTTGTGAGATCTTCCTTCTATGTAGTTGGAACTCGCGTTTTGATAGCGAAAGTGTTGTTAAAGGTATGTTTTAGTAAGTGTGTTTTATTAGAAGTTTGCTCTTCTTTAATAAGAAAAGTTAAGGTACAGTTTTTTTTGGTAGATTACATTCCGTTCATAGTTAGTTCTTGTGACGGTAGCGCCCCATTAGCAACCATAATGTGCCGAAAATAAAGCTCACAGTAATGTTGAACTCACTCTGGTTTTGACAGTAAAGCAAAATTACAGGTAAAAGGACTGTAGACACTCGATCTTATGATGTACTTCTTCTATTATATAATAACAAAACTGTTCCCTTCAAGCCACGAAATCGTCACACTGACAGACAGACGGACAGACAGGCTTTTACATTAAAAACTAAATCTGTATGGATGCAACCAGACTTTTAACGCCGGTCACGCTTTATAAGGAATTCGCTTAAGGATACTCTCGGTCATTTGAAGCCATTTGAAAGGCTATTTCATTGCAATAACATGCTAGATCCAACCAGCCAATCGGTGGCTGTTTTAATTTTTAATATCATCGTAACATAACGTCACGCCCATACTACGCACAAAAACCTATAAAGCCATGCATAACCAGTATAAGCTAACCTCTCATTATGCTGAAAGTCTATACAAAGCGAGGTCAAGTTATACTGGATTTGTATAGCTTGATATTTCAATACTCAATACTCAAGTCTTTATTGCATTCCATATGTATTACATAGATGGTGTAACAAGGTAAAAGTTCAATATGGACCCTGTCGGGCACAGCAACACTAGGAGAGAGGAAGAGGGCTCAGTAGCAATTCAATAATATTATTATGAATTATTAGGTGTGTTGTAATTGAGTGTATAATTATGAATATATATACATTAGAAATTGTTAGGTTTGTTAGGTTTTGGCAGTGTGTACACCTACACTTCGCCAGTTATGATTAAGCGCCATTTAATAGGGGGCGCACCTCTGCCTAACCCTTCAGGGATTACAGGCGTAATGAACATAAGTTATAGAGGAAACACAATTCAAAGAGTTTTTTTTAAAGAGATTCTTTTTATACCGTCAATCAGACGGATAATATATAACAATATTTGAAGGTTCTGTTAAAAAACAAGCGAAAAAAAAAACTCAGTGCACATGCGTGCAGTTCCCACCAACACGTGATACTCGGCAAATGTTTGCGGGCCCGAGTTAGATCAAATATTTGTCCGGGATCAAGTTGGGATCAAATACATTGATTTGGCACTTCACTACCAGTGCCGTTACTGTTGGAACTCACTTCTTTCAATCAAATTTGTTTTTGAATGAAGCAAATAGTGATACCCCGTAAATGGGTTGTAGAGGTCAGATACGCGGTCGCTCTATGTTAAATACTGATATTCAGCTGCCTCTGGTTAGACTGGAAATCGATTTCAACATAGTTGGATAAAGGCTAGGCAGATGATGAAGCTTATGAACATAGAAGTTTCTGTGCAGCCTGCCCTGGAGAAAGTTCCTGTACGGTTAAAAGTCAAACCAAGTCAATCACAAAAAAACCGTTGTTTTTTCTTATCTTATCATGTTGAGATATCGATACCCATTGCGTCTGTGAAGTTTCACTATCGAATATAATTTGACCCTGTATTTTTCGTCTAATATCTTTACTAACAACTCACCTCAAACTCGATAGTCAAACACTCAAGTCCTCACTTACAATCGAGAACCCAAAGTAAACACAGCTAATCTATTTGCCGGCCAGTATTGACCGAACTCCCTCGCTACATGTAAAAGAGTGTCAAATGTGCGCTTTTGTTTTGACCCAAATTCCGCTGCAAATATTTGAGTTTCGCACTTGACAGATTTTGATACTTAAGGGGACAAGATTTCCGATCGAATCTATCGGAAAGGGAAAATTACTCAAGTGGGGATATTAGAATTGTATTAGTTGGGTTAGTTCCGAACTGGATAACACGGGTTTTTGATTTGAGAATTCGTTCGTGACAAGTGGTCATTTTAAGGACATAATCATACACATACTAATTATTCTCTTGACCTTATCCCAATTCATTTGGTGGTGGCGCAGCATGTCTTCTTCATGCTTCTCCATTTTTAAGGACATGACAACAACGAAACAAACAAATATCCGACCTGTATAATATGCCCATACCACGTCTTCATTACACCCCAATATACACCCCACAGTCATAACTGACGGTTATCAATAATTATCTACCTTCAATAAGTGTCGATTTGTCGAATAGTCTTCATACTTATCTATTGCTCCTTAATGTGCGAGTCTTTGTCCATAATTTTCATCTTGAAATGCATAAAATTGTTGAATAATATTATACGCACAATAAAATGCTGCGCACATTATATCAAATCAAAATACAATTTAACACAGCGACAAAAACATATACCAGGCATTTTTCTCTGAACAATTACTGTCGCCAAAGTTGTCCCGACAATATTTCTCCTTAAAAACATTCACTGCGAAAATCGTAACACCACTCGCATCCGGAATCGCAATGGCTTGTACAACACGGACGGACAAAGATACTAACAATTTTTATTGGTGGCATCAGAGGTATTGAAAACAAATAAATAATTCAACAAAGCTGAAAGGGAATGCCGTATCGCGTGAGGGCTGTGCGTGTCGACGCGCCGGCAGCCATTTTGTAACCCAAAAATTGGCGGGAAAATTGAGAAAACGACACTTCTATGTACCACAAAGTCTAATAAACTCACACGTAATTTATGCAAACGACCGAACGCCCCGGATTGCCGCGGAAGCATTAAAAAATAAAACAACGAAATTGTTCCGAATTAATCTCTAAAATATACGAAATGATTCTCGAAACGAAGTTATAAGGAGATTTTATTGCGGGACCCAAAGTTTTCAGTTTGATGTGTCTATTAAATTCTTTGCGGTTATCAGGTAGGATATATTTCGGAGCTTCTGTCGGATTCTTTAAGTTTTCGGCGTAAGAATAGTTAAGGAAGAATTTTATAGATAAAATTCGTTTGGTATGACTACTTACGCCAAACTATCACTATGACCTCATATTTCTAGGATTACAGAAACCAGTAACTTGATATTCAGAATAAGGAATAACTAAGTCACTTCGGTATTTGCCTTAGAAATTAGTTTAGTTTCACCAAAAATGGTTCCGATCCAAACAATTTGTCTTAGAATTCAAATTGAAACAAACAAATTATTCTTTGAGGCAACCTACATACCGGCCGTAAATTTTTCCGTAGCAATCGCGGCAATCGTTTTCCCTTCAAATTCATTGAAACATTCTTACGCTCACACCTCAGCAGTAAATATAAGGCTAAATAAAAAAAACCGCAAAAGTTAGAAACACTCAAAGTTCACTTTTACGTTACGTTTAGTGCCTATAAAAACGTCAGTAAGAACATACTTCCTAAAATTCGAGGTTCACAACTCACGGAAAAGTAGCAGCGTGTGACAATAAAATGTCCAATACAAGTGGCATTAGACTGAAACCTCCAAGATGGCTCCGAAGCACGCATCCATGCCAAATCACCAGGGTAGCAAGACCTGCCCCACCTTAAAATTTGTTCTCCGAAGCTCCCGGAACTTTCCCAGAGTTTTCGCCACGTAGAGACCAACAAATTCTGGTCATAATACGGCTGTCGGTGTCTATATGTGGGCGAAAGGGAGGCCAAATCACCTATTATTAAAGGGGGTGCCAAACTAACGGCTTCACGTGTTGTTCCTTTTTATGTGTTCCGTTTGAACAGCACGCTTGATGGTGTAATTTAGGTGTAAAAGTGTACACAGCTAAGTGGATATTTTTGAGGTGGAATAATGACGGAAATGCTCCTAGGATAGGGACCCATTAAACATTGTGAAATGTTGTAAACTTTATGACTTTACTTAACCAGTCACAATTAAGTATCGTTTATTACGAACACGGAATTAAGAACGCATTTTCATCATTCCAAACACGTTAGAATCTAGAAAATTATTTGATGGAGTAATAAAACGATTAAACATTAGTTAATTACACAGACAGGCTTTTTAAAAGGAGCAACGTAATATAACGGGGCAATAAATCCAAAAATTTTACAAATAACGAATGATAATTTTTTAGTAACATGTTTTTAAGTCAAGCCAAACCAAATACCGAAAAAAAATTCCAACGTAAATGTAAGTTGGAGTGTACAGAATATGTTTTGCGTCAAGTTCCGACATAAATATTGTAACAAAGTTACCACAGGGGACCGCACGGAGGGCCGACAGGGAAATGATACAGAAACTAGGCATGCCTCTCGAATATTCCAAAATGTTCTGGAATCCTATGAATTTTGTAACATCTGAAAGTAGTTTCGGCGATTTAGACAAGGTACCTATGTATAGATCATTGGTAGAACTCCCTTCGAAATGTTTGTTTGGCAATTGGAGCAAATCCACGATGGCTGCCCTCCTGAGAGACGGGGAGGTAACTTGTAAATTTTACTGTTTTAGGCCTAGCAGCTATAATATATATTTAGCTATTCTTTACTCATTGTAACCTCATCTTGCTTTGTTCCTTGCACATTTTTCTTTTGCAATAAGTTTTTCGTAGTGACTGAAATATTTAAGATCCTCAATAATTTATCAAAAACTGCATCAATATTATCAGCTGTACCTACCTACCTGAATTGTGTAACTGTCACATGTTTCATATCTTACGCCAACCTAGTACTGCGTCTCCTGTCTTCTAGTTTCTTAACAACTCAACCCACTTTACCTTACACGTCCCACGAAAACGACATTAAACTGCATGAAATATGACACAAAAGACTGGCCATCCTTTCTGCTACAATTTGCATACAAAAATCGTAAAAATGTCGCGTTTGACACATGGAACGCGTCATTTGACGGCCATGGCACAACCCTTATGTCACTTTGACATCGGACGCGAAACATCGATGGTACCAAGGACATATTTTAATGATAGTAATTAATTAGAGAAATGACAGCGAATTTGAGTTTTCTCGTTTATTTACGTAATGTTGGTTGGCAAAATAATGGTGTCGTTTAGGAAAAAATGGAGACATTTTTGTTAGTGCGGAGTTTTGGTATTTTGGGCTATCAATTGGGTAACTGTGACATTGTAAGTAGGCTAAACACTGTTCTGGTGTACATAGCTTGGGTATTTCATAGCTACAATATTAGTTTGGTTTTATAAATCTTAAGTATTTACATATACATATAAAGTTGTGATCGGTATAAGAAGTTGAGTGGATTGAATTGAATGAAGTGAATTGTGTTAGGAAGTCTCACACAACTAAAAAGTGTTATTGGATAGGTCTTATCATAATTCATTTAATTTACTGCTCTTTCTTTAATTATTAAAATAAATAAGCAGTTTCCATAGACTAATTTTCCACTCAGCCAGCAAAAAGAGAGAATCCAAGTCAAAATCTATTCAAATTTCGAACAAGCTTTGCATTTCGTGTCAAAAGTCAGAGCAGAGAAAAATGAAATATGGAGACAGTTGAAAGCCGTTTGTTTAAAAACTCGCAGCTTATGAAATTCGAACTCGCGATCCAGTAATACCGTAAAATACGACTGAAAAGCTCTCATGTCATGTTATCGGTAACAGCTGAGCAAGTGTTGCAAGTTTAAAAAATCGTTTACACTTCATGTCAAGTTTATTGAATGAATGACATTCGTTACTTTTTAATCCGATTAGGAAATTTCAGCTTTTAATTGTTTTTTTGGAGATTTCGTTACTATGGGTACTTTGTCTTGGTTTTATATGTCTTTCTTAACTTTACCAAAGCCGATGAGACTTCTTTGTTGGTTATGATAGCTTAACCGTCAATTTTAAGCGTAGGTAGGTACTCAAGTTGTATTGAGTACACTTAGAATTGACCGTTAAGTAGAGTATTGGATGAGCCCTAAATAATGACACTATTTAGCCAAACCAGTCAAATACTTTTAATCCTATCTAATTGTTTAAGATTTTTTTTCTTCTACCTGTCACTTCAAACAATTTAGCTACACTTCCGAGCAAAAATATTTACACACCCAGAAATTCGTTCACAAATATTGCTTTACCATCCCCGATAAGTGCCCCTCTAGTTTGGAAGCAACGATTCTGTTATTGCCTGCCCTCGTGTGAGGAATTGAGGAATGTCTGGTTGTTTCAACATTTCTATTACACTGTGTAGCACTCACACCTGTCCCTTGAATCGTGAAAACGTCAATTTTACATTTTCCGCATTCTCTAGTCGCAAGTTTATTTGATATTCTCTCTTATTCTTGGTTAGGGCTGTGAAATTCTGCTTGTGTGAAGAATTGCGTAATTTTATAAGCATGCTGTTAATTATAGAAGAAAATCTAATATTTTTTGGTATTAAATAAATTGGAATGAATGAGTATTGCTTACAATTATTTAAACTGTTCTTAATTTTTTTATCAAAATCACTTTGTAATCACTTTCGTCTGTAATATATTGATAATGATAATATTTATTCACAAAAATGTTGAGTTCTGTATATCCTGCTAACAGTAAATTCCCCTGTAAGTTGTTAATCCAGGATACATGGTCTATTTGAAATAAACGCTTTGAGTTGAGAACTAATTCCTAAGCTCCTTCATTTCATAAGTACTAGTGACATTTATGATACAGAGTAGATTGTACTTCTACAAGGACCAAATTGTATTGAAAAAAAAAAAAAACATGATATAGTCTCTACTTTGGTTACGCTCCAAAACACCTCTGTACAACTATACGAAATCAAACTCAAAGCATTTATATATTTCAACTAGACCATTACAGGCACTTTTGAATGTCAAAAAAAAAAAAAAAAAGCGAAGCTACAGTCCCATTCACAGGGCATAATAACTTTTGAAAAACTGTAGTTGCCCATACGAAACTTGAAATACATAATGTCATGTCAACCCTACCTAAGAAGGTGGCGCGAACGTCAAAAAGAAATACTTTGACGCGCGACTCGCAGCATAATATGAGAGCGCGAATATTTTGTATACTTTTACGCTATTTCTACTATTCACTTCTGAGAGGTACGTTTTATTTCGTATCTTTATTGGAGTATTTATTTTCAGTGTTTTCAAACATAACATAACATCACGCTTTTAATCCCTGTAGGGTTAGGCAGAGGTAGCAGAGGTGTACCTAACAGTACACTCATATTTCGCCAGTTATGTTTAAGTCTCACGTAATAGGAGGCGAGCCTATTGCCATCAACCGGGCACAAATCCAGACCCCGTGGCTGCCTCTTAGAAATTCCTGATGGAAATACCCAATCGCACTTTTCCCGACCCGGGAATCGAACCCCGGCTCTTATGCCCAGCAGTTGCCCTTGCGACCACTCGACTACCAAGGTGGTCCGAGGAGTGAAGTATTTTCAAACACTTCACTTTAAATCGGTGAAGTTATGTGGTGATAAACTTCTGTAAGTAATAGAGTAAGTCAGTGATAGACCTATCAATATGGGGTCTAAAGATGAATAAACCGAAAGCTTGCTACGTCATAGTTATTCCCATCAATCCCCTGCCATGTGGCAATGCTTAGAATTTACGATTTGAAGAGTATACCATGCAATGTGTGGAACGTTCCTCTTCGTGTACCAATTTCTATGTAGATACCTCTAGCTAAAAAGCCTAAAACCTGATTTGCGCAACACACTTTTCTAACACAATTCGAAGGACTTTGTTTCATGATCCATATCTTTCAAAAATTCTTAAAAAAAAAAAAAAATCTTTGCTCCATATCTTTGAAAAATTTCGTCGGCTTGACAACGTAAATCACGCAATGGATATCGTTTCAAATGAGTAGCGTTGGTAATGCGACTGTTTCGCAAATGCCTTGGTACTGTTTAAGAAAAAAAAAACGTTTTTTTTTGTTTTGGTTCTTTTCAAACCCACACTAAACATACTTAAATTAAATCTAAACGGAGTTAACTGTTATCCTCTAATCACCTCATCAATGCGTGTCAGAAACCCTGACGATCTAAATTGATCGTCACATTTGGGCGGGCCTAGGGCGGCGCCCAAACGACGGGCCGTGGGCGGGAGACGGATTGCGGTCGACAGGTCGTTCGCTCATCTGCTTGGTGTAAGGTCACCTTTTTATAACAATGTTGAGAAGAGCATAAGAGAAATAGGGTTCGTCATAGTGTATTGTGGTATGTTGAAGTGGGGTTTTTTGTCATGCTGAGTGGGCGAGTGGGTAGGTAATGGGCCCTAATATATAACATCTGCCTAGCCTTTTCCCAACTATGTTGGGGTCGGCTTCCAGTCTTACCGGATTCAGCTGAATATCAGTATTTTACATGGAGCGACTGCCTATCTGACCTCCACAACCTAGTTATTACTGTGTAATACGATACCCCTTGGTAAGAACGGTCGTCAGACTTTCGGGCCACTGACTACCTGTAACGACTGTCAAAGATCTACAAATGACAGCCGGGAACAACGGCTTAACGTGCTTTCCGATGCACGAAGCTAACTCGGTATGTAATGGGTGGTCACCCATCCACGGACAAACCTAGGCAAGCGCGGCTTAACCTGAAGATGTTATTTAGTCACGCGCACTAATATGCAAATATTTTGAAAATTAGCAGCAGATAGTTAATTATTCATTTCAAGTCTATGTCACTAACAAATCTTTTCGGACCCACAGAATTATGTAAGTAATATGTTTTATCCCAAAGTTACAATCGTTGTTTCTCGAAGGAATTTACATTTACTTAAAAAGAAAATTCTATGACAGCAATAAAAAGGGCTCTTTAAAAAAATTGGCGATCATTTTAATTCTGTTTACTGAAAACATTTTTATTTGTAGGGATCGAATCGGATTAAAAAAAATCCTTGTTCGATCTCTTGAATTGAACTACTTGAACGAATTGCAAATATTCCAGCTACATAAAGTTCAAATAATATTGTTATTTTACTTTAAAAATATATTCAAAATTCCAGCTGCAATGTGCAGCATTTTTAAATGAATGCAAAGTACTAAAAACAGTTTATCGCTATAGGTTTTAAAAGTGAATCAACAATAATATGTATTTCAATGTAAAAAAGTTTCCCACACAACCTGGTTTAAAAAAAAAGATTAAAAAAGTTCAACAAATTCAAGTGTATTTCCTTCATTACCAATCAATATGCATCAACTATCAACATTATCGACGAAAAGACCGGTAGCTCCTTAATCCCTTTAAGATAACCGATAAACCGACCTAAAGTATAAAACTCGAGTGACATTCCATGTACCTACATACTCCATAAAGTGATCAAAGTATTGATTTCAATGATGGCGGCTCTTTGGTGGTCTTTCGTCTCTGACATCATCACAATAATTCTTATTTCGAATTTTGATATTTCAATTTGAATGCCGATGAGTTTCGATATTTGTATTCGAATTTGTTTGTCTGTGGTTCGTTTGCATTTGTTTTTAGGTTCGAATTTAATCAGTGTATTGAATGCGTTTTAGTTGTTATTTGTTTTTGAAATTTTTGAAGTGGCTTTGACTACATTTTGATTGTAGTATTTTACCGCAAAATGTAACCAGATAGATAATTAAAAGCTCTACCGATAATATGGTTCGTACCACTATTATAGGTAAGTACTAACTGGGTCATTGTCAAATTTCGCGCAGGTAAACTGACTAGTTTGTAAGAGGTTGAAATAACACAGTTGAGGGACTCCTCAACTGTGTTATTTTTTTATTAGTAATAATCACACAACCTCTTACAAATTTTACATTAAATACAAAACACATCGCATTAATAAACATTTATTACTAAAATAGAGACTAAGTTTTGATTTTTTTAGTTTTTTTTTAAAGTAACAGTGTGGTAATTTCTGGTAACAGAATGGTTTTCCTTACAAACTCTATGTGTCCCTGGTAACACTCCGTTATAATAAAGATCAAATAATTTTATTTTCCACTATATCAACCTACCTTAAATAAATTATTACCATAAACATTGTATTGTTAATATTTATAAAATATTTTTTGAAATCGGTAAGTATCAAAATAGAATTAATAAAAAAAAATTTAAACTTGGTCCTGCGTTTGTGTGGAAATGTCGGAAATACTCTGTTACTGAGTAAATAGCAACTTAAAATAGAAATGGCGCTGCTTAGACTTTATACTAGCTTGCACGAGATGTCTGCATTAATTGTGGCTGATCGCTAGATCGGGGGGAAGGGTACAGGAGGTGTCAGTCGTCCGCAAGGCGTAGAACAGGCTGCGTATTTTTATTGTGCGTCCACTCTGTTACCTACCTACTTACGTAAGTAAATACACTTATTTTTCATTATTTTATGTTCAGTATGTTGTCAAAGAAGTAAATATTCTAAATAAGAAGGAAAAAGTGTACTTTACGCTTTACTTTATGACTTATGTCTTATGGAATGTAAAATTTACTACTCTGTTACTGCTCAACTCTGTTACTAGCGCGTGGTAACAGAGTTGTTAAGACAGTAACAGAGTTGAATTTGCCTTTATTTTTTAACTTCGGACTTAAATTTTATGTCTCAAACCACTAACTTATGTAATTTATAAGCTTGTAAAGTATAAATAAAACGTGTAGGTAGGTGCTCCCTACAAAAGTGCAATACCTACACGGTCAAAATGTATGGAACAGCAGATTTTTTTTTTAATAATCGTCAGAAGAATTTCCATGATGATATACTGAGTATATGGTTTCCGTTTTCGCGTCAGTGTCCCTTCCACCCCGTATTCAAATAAACTTTAAAACATTGTTACAGGATACTGTGTGTTTCTTTGCGATTTCAAGATTGTGATGTCTCTCACGCCTGCTGATAAGCAGAGACGATGCCGAGAACGGCATAAAAATAATCCCGAAAAGAAGGCAGAATCTAAAAGAAATGATCGAGAGTGATACCACACCAACAAACTCTTAGGACGAGATTTAACAACACGTGAACATCGAGCAATAAAAAAGAAATGGCGATCTGCAAATTCAAGACGAAGGGATAAGGCCAGAGCTCTCCGTATTGTTATCCTCACCCCAGAGTCATCACCTCCTCCTAGTCCAAACCCTTCAGTTCAAGATCAAGTTTGTCTACGCCTCAGCTGGCTACTTTGCGTGAAAAGTAGTCCTAGCTCCATCATATCGTCAGCTTCTCGCGGCAGAAAGCAAGTAAAAAGAAACAGACCGAAGTTTTTTTTTTGAGATCACATAAACTTAAAGAAACAATTACATGTAATAAACAAGAGAAACGAAAAGTATAAAAAGATACAATAGAGAAAAACGGAAGGGATCTAAAATTGAAGATGGTAGCAAATCAACAGAAATATGAGATCTTATCAAATGCTATTAAATCTTGTTACACGTGGCTGTGACATATCTGATGCTACAGGTTTCTATCTTGCTGTGTAAGAAGTGAGACTAAAGTGGGACTAAATCTGATTACCAATGAGGATATTGAACAGAGTTCAACACAGACCCCAGAGCATATTGTGCCGTTATTAAGTAACCATAAAAGTCCGTCAAGTTCTCACTGAGGAGGCTGGAGTTTTAAAATATAGAAATTTTGAGTTGTTTTTGTAAGCGTGGATTTTGCTCTTGCATGAATCCCAAGCATTACGTAGGTACCATTAAAAACTGCAATGGAACCATCAACTCCTTCCATTTACGACAATAAAAAACCTTCTAGCACTTATTTGGCAGAACAACCCAGCACATCAAAGCGAAATGACGATGCTTTGATCGAGATGGAAAATATTCACGCTAATAAAATAAAACAAGGTGTTTGTGTCTTGGTTAAAATTTCTAGCTTAAAACAGGGCTACGTGTATCTGGGTATGGCCTTATCGGAAGTGGAAGAAGATGGCGAGGTAAAAATTATGTAACAAAATTTAAATCAGCTGAGCCTGATTTATTCTACGTGCTATTTGAAAATTTACTTGCTATTGTTTCGAAACCTAAACAAGTGTGTAAAGGTTAAAGTATATACATACTATCCTTTTGATACTGCTTTAGATATATTTGCGAAATAAGCAACTTTCAGTTTCCAGTTTAAAAAAAAATTTTTGGTTCATGTTTTCATAACGTTAATTATACATAGATTGGTAAATACCAATCATAAAGCCCATTGTTATTAATATTGAAGTTTATGTTTATGTTATTACGATCTCAAGCTTAACCGATTGCAATTTAGTCAAGTAAGATACAAAAAAGAACAACTATGTTACTGTGTTACAACTCTGTTACTTTTCTGTCCCAATGATTAAAGGACAAACTAGAGATTTTTATGAAAAGATAGTTAATATAATATGGTAATATAACAATACGTTAATTTTTTAGATATTTATACGGTCATATGTTATAGTTAGCAGTTAATATATAAATATTTAGAGTACTTCGGTGGAATTTAATGTCTGGCAAAATACAAGAAGTAACAGAGTTGTTTGGAATTTAAATTAATGATTGTTAAACTTAAATAAAATGTTGTGAATCTAAATGTGATTATAAGATAAAAGACTGCAATTACCATTAATGCCAAAATATTTGGGATTTATTTGTTTAATTTCATAATAAAAGTTAAACCGTTATGATAACAGAGTTGTATTTTTCTTACACCCTAACCCACAAAATCTGGAATAAATCATAAATCATTAGTTAAACAGCGCGGCCGACTGTAGAATACCAAAATTTAGTTGTTTTAACGCGTATGGACAAAAAGAAAAGTCATGATTAGGCATTTTTATTTTTTTATAAGTTTATCATTTTTAGTCACGGTTACCTGCGCAAAATTTGACAATGACCCAACTAAAGCTATTTTAGTTGTGCTTCCTTTTTAATAGGAAATGTCCGAAATACCTAACATAAAATCCTAAAAGCACAGTCACCAATTAATTCTAATTGGTCTACCCGTCACTAGTTCTAAATTACAAACGAAATGATTCGACAAAATCCCAAAACACCTTCACATTAAGTGATACCAATCGGCAAACAAATTAAACTTCACTTTTGGGAAGCATCCTAAAAATTTCCTTAAGGGTCTATAGTAGGTCAGATGGCTTAGCATGATCCTCCGTTATGCCGAAAATACTGCAGCATTAATTTTGAAATAAATATACGGCAAAGTTGAGGATTAATGCTAGGTCCTATGTTTGACGAAAACACGATTCCATAAAATTTTCTCGATAGAAAAAAATTCCAAAGTTACCTCCAAACCGAACGATAAACCGCTGGTATTCAAAAAATACATAAAATTAGATCATGAAACTTGGCATACTAACTGAACTACCTATAAAGCAGGTCTTATGTTTGTTATTTTTTTTAAATTCCTGTTATTTTCAGCTTAAAAAGAAAATACCTAAACTATCGGCGTCTTGAAGTTGGTTCTCTGCCGCCCGCCACCCGCGCTCAGTCTCGCTTCGGCTTTCGAACGGGAGAGCTGTGCCGCTTGCGCTCAGAACACACATTACGCAACAATACGACGTAAAATTAAAATTTATGTACTTAGGTTTATAGTGTGGCGCAATGGGAAATAACGGTTGGCGTAAAGAAACAGGCAAACATAAATATGATAAACTTAATTAAATAAGTATCTATTCACCTATCTACTATTTATATACAAACATATAGGTAGACAGCATACGACACGTTTGGTGCAGTGGCTAAGCGATTGGCTGCTGCGCTACGAGTCGCAGGTGTTTCTGCATGTGAAGATTTGTGTTTGTAAGTTTCAATCACAAATGCATCGTCCACGATTCAGGAGAAATCCAGTGTGGGGCAACTTTTATAAAAAATAAAAAGATAAAAATTACCTATATAGTTTTGTTTTTGTTTTGACAATATATGTATATTACAACAAAATATAGGTATCTACAGTAAGTACTTAGTAATTGTTTTTTATAATGTTGTCCCACTCCAGGATTTCTCCTGAATCGGAGACGGTGCGATTACAAACACAAATCTTCACAACTATCGTTAGGCTATAAAAATATTTCTTCCGTGCGGGAATCGAACCCGCGACCCGCAGTGCAGCAGCCAAGCGCTTAGAAATACCTAATAAAATATAGGTATGTTCGGAAAGTACCTACCTATCTAACTACAAGAAACAAAACTGTAACTTACTTATCCGACTGTAGTGCTACCTACCACATACATAAAATGTATGAACTTACTGACGTACCTTGGTAGTTTAGCTAAATAATTATAATGTATCTTTCTAGAAGACGTCGATTACACAGTACTGAAAACGATGGTGATAAAGATGATGTTCCGGTAAATTCGTCAGTATCTTCTACCTACCTAAAAGTGTAACTGATCTGTTATTCGTACCCACGGCTACATAATTATCAAACTATACATTTCCAGTATAAGCTGATCTCACATTGTATAGGCATTCAATGAGAGGTCAGAAAAAGCAATAAGTACCTACGCAGTCGCGCACACATCCGCATTTCTTAAAACAGAACGTACTACACGATCAATTATAAACCTTATCCCATCAATCACAGCGTGTATTATACCATGCACCCTACAACTTACCCACACAAAAACATCGGTTGCTATCGTTGTGCTGTGCAAAAGCAATTTATTTTACATATACGCTAGTGATTGACTAAATCGGAAATTTATCGAATCTTACGTTTATTATTGTACAAAAAAAGATTGGGTCCTCAAAATAAAATAAATAATAAACTGCATGTCCAGAAAATATTATAATAAAAATAAACAATATGTAGCTAAAAAAAATATTATTAAGTAAATTAACACAATCAAAAATCCGGTTACGTTGGTTTAAGCTGTCATAGCGTATTGAAATTGAAACAGTAGGTATTGTTGAACCCTGCTATGGTGTTTACTCACTGACCTGTAAAGTGGAAGTATTTGTGCAGCACTTGCCGCTTTGACTGGGGTGGCACATTTTGTCAAATAGTGTACTCTTAAATTCATATATTTTTCCATGACAGATTTGATAAGAAATAATTTATGTCATTATTCAATGGGAACTGCTCAAATTGGTAAAACGTAATATTATCAAAGAGATCTAATCCTATCGATCGATCGATAGCCTACGTTAGTCGATCTGCACAAGCACATCACTAACTTGCTGCATGACGCCACGGCTGCGATGCATCCACTTAATAAAGTATCGTTTTGTGATGTTTACATTGCTTGTCCAGTCACTTAGCGGCAAACTTAGGTAGTGGTTAAGGGGCAATGTATTTGTTGCAAAAATAGTACAGTCGCTGTGATATTTGAAAACAAAAATAACATAGTAAGAGCAAGAAATATTTTACGATTTGTTGTTTTTCATGATTTTAAAGACAAATATAGTAAAATACTTGTACTAACACATGGTAAGTGATTCCATTTTGACGTTAGTAGGTACATTGAAACTAAATTTGCGATGTACAATTTTATGTTCATATAATGACAAGTTAATATTAAATTATGATTGATAATTTTATTAAGTACTTAGTACTCGTCCGATAATAGTGTAGTTTACTCTAACAAAATCGCTTCGACTTCGTGTGCCCGCGCGCGTCACCGCGAGCTGTGTGCGATCGCGCCGATCGCGATAAAAGAGTGAGGTGGCGCGGTGAAGTGGGGGCCAAATTAGAATTTGAGCTGAGGTTATATAGACTCTTAAGCGCTACCGTCACACTTTAATTCTACACCCTAACAAATCGTTAAACGCTCCTAGTGAAAAGTTATAAGGTTTAAATTCCAATGACAAATATGTACGAAGACCGTAAAGGTTGTTTTTCTTGAGTTGAGTGTGGGTGAGTATCTACAGATAGTTGAAAAAAAAAAAAAACAAAAATAGGTGTGTTTGTGTGGGTGAATGAGTTTCAACCGTTGATAAGGCTCAATAAAAAGTTGGATTTAAACACGTTATCGGCGTATCGGCGGCCTATTGGTGGTCGGTCGTGTCGGACTAGGAAATCGTTAGAGTAGCCTTTTGAAGAATTTTTTATTTTAATGTAAGATTTGTCAAAAAATTGCAGAACCCGTTGCGTATTGACATACTCCCGTCCTCAGAAATTGTAGGCAGTCTTTGCTAAGCAATTTCAGATAGGCGGAGACTTAAAGCTGTCAAACTAGTTTCTTACGTGTTGTACTACACTTATACTTATATCGGGGTTGAATAAAGTAGGGATATTATCATCCCTTTTTCTTCCGTCCCTTTCTTGTTCACCTTAAATTAAAAGATAGCATCGTCTGTCCAGCCTTCTCCCAACTATATTGGGGTCGGCTTCCAGTCTTACCGAATGCAGCTGAATACCAGTATTTTACATGGAACATGGTACTGGGTAACACGACACCCCTTAGTAAGAGTGTTTGTCAAACTTTCAGGCCACTACCTGTAACGACTGTCAAAAATCATCAAATGACAGCCGGTACCAACGGCTTACCATGCTTTTAAATTTTTCTAAACAAAAAAAAAAAACAAAAATTAAACACAAAACACACCCTCCACGTCTCTCAAAGACTAAAAGGTCCAGTGCTACCAAAAACCTAATCTAAAGTACACTTGGCCACCTGACCACTATCTCACTCGTTACGAGCAATAAAGGTGGCTGGTTATCTTGCTCGCTACCGCGGTCAGATGAAAGGAGGTTGGTGCTCAGATACGGGTAAAATCGTCATTTGTTTTGTCACCAGTGGCTAATGTCGGACGGTGTTGATGGTAGGTGGGCTCGCGAGAGTAATCTTGGGAGATAATTGTGTTGAGAGTATTGTAAGTTAGTTTTTAAAGAATCCTTACTATTATTATAAAGTTTGAATGTTTGTACGTTTGGATGTAGGAAATTTTTAGCTACATTATCCTTGAGTGTCATAGACTACCTATATTTTAAAGGTTCTCGTGGGATAATTGCCGACCATAACGCGATCGAAGCCGCGGGTAAAAGGTAGTAAGTTGTAATAATTAAATACAAAATATTTCACACAGACAGTTTTTGATTACAATTGACGATTTTCGCTAGTTGTTCTTGGTTTTGTCAAAATCGGCTCATTTATGTCATTCAATTTTTTTTTATCGTTTCACTGTTTGAAAAGCATGTCGAGAATCATCGGAAATATCGATTTGTGTAGGGGTATTGTAATTTATTTTAAATTAGCAAGCGAAACTTCTGTTTTGTAGTTTTTAAATACGTTCATGTCTACAGATTACAAAATAAAAACGAGTACGTACGCGAATCCGCCTATGTATTTTGTTTTCATAATTTTTTATACAGCTTAGCATATACATAGCATTTATAATATTAGCATTGACGCGTGTATGTGTTTATCTTCGCCAAAAAACTTTTCCACATACTTGTATGAGTACAAAATGAGCCATACAACGTCGCCACAGAACAAAGTGCCTCCACAAACATCGTTTGCATAAATACTTGCTCATTGCACGCCACTAAAGATTTCACTTATCAAGTACAGTGACGAGCCTAAATATGTACACATCATAATCAGTTTATAATGTTCTGACTACTGGGATGAAGGCCTCGTCTCTGAGCGGGCCGTTATCCACCACGCATTGATGTATGTGTATATGTACACTATTCGAAATTCAAATACGATTTTCTCGTCTTATTATTCGAATATTGAAATCCCATAGTTTGTTTTAAAAAAAATCTGTTTACACAACACCTCTGATTTTTAACCGACCGAGGTTCTCAATTCGGTTGTATTTTTTTGTGTTTGTTATCTACCTCATATCTTCGTCATTTATGAACCGATATGAAAAAATCTTCTTTTATCTGGAAGGATATACTTCCCGATTTGGTGCCATAGAAATATCAAAATCTCTGTAGTTTTGGTTTTTAAATCAGAATATCTGGTAAAAATATGTTATCCAAGTAAAAGAAATAGCGAAATTGATACTTGATAAGGCTTTGTTTGTGACACGATAACTAAAGAGGGTAAAATAAAAACTTTTTTGCAAAAAAGTTAATCAATAAGTACTTGAAAAGAAAATCGTTGTTATGTCTTTCTGTGTAGGTACATGTTTTTGCTTATGACTGCACACATTAACGCTGTACCTAATTAATTATTTACTGCTAATTTGTAAATGACACGCGTACACACTTGACATTCGGTATATAAGCTGAGAGTTCACTATATTTAGAGAAATTGCTTCCTTATTTTATTTTTAAATTCGTATTGAGTCTCAACAGTTTTGTATGAAATCGTTATCTGCCTAGCCTTTTCCCAACTATATTGGAGTCTGTATTTTACATGGAGCATGGACTGCCTATCTGATCGCCACAACCCACTTACTGGGTTACACGATACCCTTTGGTAAGACTGGCTGTCTGACTTCCAAGCTCACAGGTTTTCTTCTCGAATCAGATTTGAAAAAATCAATATAGACTCTGTGGTGTTGTGACATACAAAGAAAGCAAAGGCACTTAGTTGCTTCTCATTATTATCAGAGAAACAGTTTGCTATAAACACAAAACAAGGCGTTTAATGTATTTCTGATTTTTAATATTTTCCAACGACTAATGTGGCCAGGAATTTCTCAGTGGCAGCCACCAGCTACGGAGTCTGGATTTGTACCCGGTTCATGGCAATAGGCCCCTATTACACGGGACTTTAAAAATAACTGGCGAAATGTGGGTGTACTAAGCTATTAGTTACACGTCTGCCTAACCCTTCGGGGATTACAGGCGTTATGTAATGTTGTGTTTATGCTGTGGTTAGTTGCCCACACGATCAAAATTCAATGACACCGAGCCGGATTCGACTTGAGTGGTTCAAAAAGAGCTTTCATTCGCCTCGTATCGTTTCGGAAGAAGCGACTTCACACTTCGTTAGACTGTTTTTGGTCACTGTCCTTTATGTGGTCAGATTTGACACAAGACTTGCCCTAAAAGTTTTAACCACGAAAACATAACAGCAGTTATTTCGCATACAGCCAGGGCCGGCTACTTTCTTCGGACAAGAGGTCCTGATCACAATGCTAATTGCCTGCTCCTAATGAGCGCGACTTCGCTTAAGAATAGCGGAATTCTTAATAGGCGTAACGTTATGGCTCGGCCACGAGCTACACGACTATGCGTCCCGCCAGTGACTGCGGAGAAAACAAAGAGCATGCCACAAGTCGCGATTTACGATGTGGCACTTATGCGAGGGATGCAAGAGTAACTTAACGCAAGTCGCATCACCTAAGGTCGTGAATGGGGCATTAGAGCTAAAATATTAGAAATGCGGGTTGCTAGCTTTTATGTGTCCCTGAAATTTTCTCTCTCTCTCTCGAAATAGAACTATAACATTCCTTCATTAAGGTGTCGTGGCCTTACCATGACGCATTAATGAAGGAATGTTTTGGTTCTATTTCGATCATAATTTTAAAACAAAGAACGCTGCTTTAATTTTTTAAAGGTGGAAGCGTTTGATAAAATAAAACCATAAATATCACATCTCTAGCTAAAGCAATCAATACACATAATATTTTAAAATTCAAACTTGTGTAACATTACAAAAAGAGTTTAACAATTCAAAAGCCCAAGATGAAGAGATAATTTGCCAAAGTACCTACACGTCCTTTTTTTCAAAGGCACAGATTATAACGGTGTAGGTCATCGAAGCGCGAATTTCGGTAGCCGTTCGACGGTATCCATATTCGATTTAAAAATACTTTTTATCTACATAAAAAAAAGGTTTAATACCCCGTCAATTGTAATTTGAGGGCACTTATTTTTTGATTTGACCGATTTGTGCCTTTGTTTTT
This sequence comes from Standfussiana lucernea, assembly GCA_964057025.1. Lineage (NCBI taxonomy): Eukaryota > Metazoa > Arthropoda > Insecta > Lepidoptera > Noctuidae > Standfussiana > Standfussiana lucernea. The sequence continues at coordinate 4,070,492 of OZ059805.1, forward strand.
TTTAAATAAAATATTTGTTGTTGTATTGAAAGACGTGAACAACGTTTGAGCATCACCATTGTATTTAGCCTTTTTTTTTGGGTGGGAAATCATCAAATGACCTCTCCCGCTCTGGGTGGAGCGGGAGGGCGTGTCAGACTTACTGACTAAAACCCACCCGTGTTCCTTCACTTGCCTGTGCCAAGGTGCCAAGGGCCACGGTAACTCTATCGAACAAATCCGCAACATGTTCGGTTAAGGAAAAACATCGTGACTGCCCCGTTGGTCTACTGGTCGCAAGCGCGACTGCTGAGCATGAGGTTCCTGGTTTCGATTCTCGGGTCGGGTCGGGCAAAGTGTTATTGGGTATTTCCGTCAGAAATTTCTCAGTTGCAGCCACGGAGTCTGGAATCGTGCCCGGTTGATGGCAATACGCTTTACATGGGACTTGAACATAACTGGCGAAATGTGGGCTATTTGCTACACCTCAGCCTAACCCTTCTGTGATTACAAGCGTGATGTTATGTTATGACAAACATCGTGAGAAAACTAAAAATCCGAAGACACATGACATCCACCAATGCTCACTGGGCCCGCTTGGTGCATTATGGTTCAATATCTCTCACAGACAGGCGGCCTGTGACCCAACAGAAACATTACATTCCATTATGCTTGTCCATGACCAACAGTAACTGCTGGGTATAGCGAGTTCTTTTGCACGCCAGTCATAGCTCGATCTTATGATAAATTAGCTTCATATTAGACCATGATTGCATGGATATATACATATATGGCTACAGTGGTTACGTACCTAGAGCAAATAGACTGCTGTAGGTACTGTTCTTGCATTGTTGATATTTACTATGTTATTATTAAGTAACATAGTGCCATGTCCTGTCTCATTTCCCAAGTCGTACAATGTCATTTTGTACATTGAAATGAATAAGTCCACATCTACATATCTGTCGCTTTGTCAATTGGAATTCGAAATCAAAGTTATTGGTAATACGTCCTGATTATATTAACATTAAATTCAAATTACACGAACAATTCGCCCCAACTTTGACAGCACAGACACAAAATTAGCCCTTTCCTCAAATTGGGACTAGACACAATTCACAAGACTGGTACTGCGGCGTTCATAAAGGCTGCCGAAACCTGACCGAACATTGTGCATTAATTGAATCGCATAATAACTGCGAAAATAAATTCGCATGAGGCGATACAGCCCATAAAGGAGTCTTTATACTAAACAAATCGGCCTCCTTGAGCTTCGGCCTCCTTTGAGCGCAAACGCGCCGAAAGACCGAACGAATGAACGAGAGAACGTATGAACGAGCAGTTTTATTTGTCGTTAGTCAGTTATCGGCAATGAGTTGGACGCAGATGTGCAAGTAGTCTGCTTTCAGAGGGGTGTAAGATGGCGGCTCTTTGGATGTTGAAGTGGGTTCCATAAAATGGTACTTAGTCGGTGTAATGATTGTTTATTGATCTGTTGATAGTTATGAACTTTCATTTTTATTAAGTTTTTTTCGGCCATACCTGAGATGTCAAAAGAAACCTTAAATATAAAAACTGAAATTAGTACTTCTCATCGATAAATAACTATACCTAACCTATACCTAACTAGAATATCTACTATACACCCACGATTGACTAACATGAACCTACTTATACTACACCTTAAATCTCCCTTTTCGATCAATATCAACAACTCATATCATAAAATCTGTCGCCTCTGACATGAATCCCACTTAATCTTTGCGATGAATATAATAATAAAATCAATGAGAAGTGGCCGTCATTTAGCGTGCGCTTGCGGCTTTTATTTTAACGCTCTTTGCCAGCACACTTCAATACGATACAGTTCGAGATAATATAGTAGCTTTAAAAGCGTAATGCTGGAGTTTTGTGATCATCTGCCTCATTGTGTCTAGAGTTCGCAAATCATTACTTTTGAGTAAGAGATCTTGGGTCTAATTTAAAGTTATGCTATGCTGTATTAGTTATTTTGTTAGGTTAGTTATAATTAAACAATTCCTATACTTAGACAATCAGTTTTGAGTCAGAGGCCCGTGGGCGGCATAAAAACTCTGACACCAGGTTTGCCACACGATAAAGAAGAAGTTTTGAGTATGAATGTGGATGGCTTTACGAGTAGAGGAAGACCAAAAAAGCGATGGATTGACTGTAAGGAGGATGATATGGTAAGAAAGCAGGTGTCAGAGTATGAGATGACGAGAAATAGAGACGTGGAAGAAGAAGACATTCTGCGCCGACCCCAAATAGATTTGGATAAGGACAGGAGAAGATGATGATGACTTAGACGATCAGAGGTCCTAGACGTGTGACATAAGCTTTTTGGTAGATGTCAGTTCCACACTTTTTTTGAATTTTCCAGTATCGAATTCAAGACGTGATTTTTTTTAAATTAAAACGATAACATATCACTTTGTCAACACAAAACTTGCAACATTGAAAAGCTGCTAGATCTGGTTAACTAACCAGATCTGGTTAACTAACCAGATCTAGCAATTTTTCAATGTTGCAAGTTTTTCCCATGATTACGACTCATATAAAGGCTAGTAATGAGCATGCTTACATGTAAGTTAGTACCTATTTGAGCGTCACCTTTTATTTTTTATTCTGTGATAGTAATTGAATCGCCCGCATGTTCGATTCGCGCGGATCTTGAGGCCCGCATAATTTTCAATACCTTTTCTACGCTACATGCAAAAAAAAACTTGCGTTTAATCACAAAAAAGGTTCATTGAAATTAACTGCTAGAGTGAACACACACGTTAATACATTGAAACGGCTTTGTAAGTTTTAGACTGTTAATGAAACAAATGACTACTTATTTCTTTTTTCTTGTTCTTGGCGTGTGGATGGCAAAAGGTACAAATGTGTTTGTCCCAAAATTCAGCTGCGCGAACTCCTCACACTATAATCATGCACAGGTGACTGGGTACTTGGTTTCATTGAGACTCTTCAAATAGGGACCAAGTAAACGTGCTACTACTTTTAGCATTGGCGATTGCCGATTTTGGGACCTCATCAATGCTTATTACCTGTAGGTGTATCAGTTTTCGGTGGCTATGGCATTCGCGCTATCTTACTTCATCATCTGCCTAGCCTTTTCCCAACTATTTCGGGGTCGGCTTCCAGTCTAACCAGGTGCAGCTGAATATTGGTATTTTATATGGAGCAATTGCCTATCTGACCTGCACAATCCAGTTAGTACCGAGTTATTACCCGGGGTATCGTATTCGATACCCCTTGGTAAGATTGGCTGTCAGACTTTCGGGCCACTGACTACCTATAACGATTGTCAAAGATCTACAAATGACAGCCGGGACCAACGGCTTAACCTAAAGATCGACCCGAGCTACTGTTATTATTTAACCACGAGCTCCTCTTGAGGTCTAAAGTAGGTAAGTATACGTTTTTATACCAGATGCCCCTTCGTGTGTTTAATAGATGGTACTGTTTTGAATTCATCTGGTGCAAAACGATTTCGAATAATAATAGTTATATTTATCCTCAGAATGACCTTTTTGCGTTTGGACCTGTCGTTGACTTGTCCTTATTTGAGTCATTGTCGGTCGTTTTTCTTATTGACTGTGACGATTTTAACACAGTTATTTACCAATTTGGTCAGGGTAACCTCTGGCGCTTAAGGTAACCTCTGGCGCTTAAGGTAACCTCTGGCTGCTGTGGTCTCTTAAGAAACTACTTGTGTGATCTATAAAGGGTGTAAATAGACCCTTAACGAAGGCGTAAGGCACTTGTTCTGCCCGTTATTGCGTATTTTTTGCACCATATCTGGGAACCATTTCTGGTTACGGAGATAAAATGTTTGGGCAAAATTAGGTTTCTAGGGCAAAATTAGGTTTCTAGGCCAAAATTGTCAACTAGTTCAACGGTCTCTTTTCTGCTACCACGTTTTTAGGGCCCAATGTTATACTATCAGGCCTAACGCTAGACTCCTTTGTCCACAACACAAACAGAGCCAGGAAACATAACATTACTGAACTGTGGGTGAGTATCGACTTTAGCTAGCGAGAGTGGAACAGTCTACTATAATTCAAGATGCCTAATGCGTTTCTTAGATACTTAATTAAATAAACCCGATTGACATAAGCTTAAACGATGACAAAACGACGGTAACATCGTTATTACTTGTCGTAAAAACACTAATTGCCTAGGTACTTCACAAAAGTCTCACTTATTAAGTCTCCAACTTACACTGTAGCTACCGATGACGTCCCCAACTCATTACCTCCCATGGATACATTGGCTACCAATGAGTGAGACAGAACATCAAACATTTTACGGTCATGTGACACGGACCGCGGACCGTGGACCACCAGAATCGAAACCTTATCTATTTAATTGCCAGAGTTTAAACACGTTTTGTATTTAATTGAGGCGCTTCCGAGGGTTTACGAGATTAGACTGAACATGGGTTAGTGAGGCCGGCTGATAAATCTGTTGGCTCATGAGAAAGTTGATTGGAGTGGCCTGTCTGTTTTTTTTTTTTTGGGAAGTTTTAGTCTTTGATTTATGTTGTCGTAGTTGAAGTTTGTGTTTGGTACTTCTTTTGAAGATATTTGAGGTGATTCCGCTTTTTATTCTCTACTTCTTTCGTTTATTTATTCGTAGTAAATCGTACTTTATTCGCGTATTGGGATTCAAATCAAATCTTGAGTCTACAGTAAAGTTATAGTTTACCTACCTAACTCTAACTTCTACCTTAGTTAACTTCACAATGAACTAAAAAACTATAAATAGCACAACTATTCATAGTTTTTTAGTTGATTGTAAAGTTGTGCTTGGCTGATCTTAATCGCACCGGTGAAACGGTTTCCTTAGGCCAAAAATTGACATTTACAACAAACATGTTTTCAATAATATCTATTACACTCACTGCGTAAACTTACGCTGTCACTTACGGGATATCTTCCGTGATTATCAATTATTGTGTGCTCCCAATATTTCGACGCTGCTGCAAGCGCCATTACTGCGGAATGACTGGAGAATGCGGGTGGATGGTAAATAAATAATTGGGTGCAGGAAAATCTGTCTACTCTCTTTCTTAGTCTCACGGATGAGACGTGAGTGACAGCTGTCACTCACGTCTCATCCGTACGTAACGTACACTAGTGTACGTTTGGTTATAAACCGTGAAAGCTTAAAACAGTACTTTAAATATTTTGTCACCACCTAAATATTAAACAGCTCTCACCCCTAAAATGCCAAGAGACACCAAGCAATCTTTCCTCATGCTATCACACCACTTTATCCAATTATTAATAATACTAACACGAATATTATTATTATTAATAATGCGGCGGCCATTACTGCCGTGACGTAATAACGTAAGCCTGTTTCAACTAATCCGTTGCATCCATTGTGTCACCACCCTTAGTATGTCACCCTAGTTTTTGCACTAACTTAAAATGCAGCTGTCAAAATACTCCCAAGACTCTTATTGTAAGGCATTAGGAGTGAGGTTTGAATGTCTGTTGAGCTATTTAACGGTAAATTGAGTTATGGGGAATATGTTAGGGTCATAGACGAATCGTGTTTTCGAATGTTTTTTTTTTAATGTAATTTTTATATGTGGTGTTACTGAATATGTCAGATAAGATCGGAGTTTTATAGAATAAGATAAAACGAGAGAGTGATTGAGTTAAGATATTTGGAAACATCTAAAAAATTGTAACTCTTACCTACTTAAACAAGTAGAAATGTGGTGACTTTCGGATTGAATTATCCAATCAATGAACTCAAATGACCAGCAAACAGGAAACAGACCAGACATTCTAATATACCGGAGAAAGATGAACAATATCAATACGTACCTATAGCTGTATCCGGTTAGACTGGAAGCCGGCCCCAATACAGTTGGGGAAAAGTAGCCTTAGTTGCTTACAAAAATGATCTTCCAGTTCCAAATCAATCTTGAGTTACAATCTAGTCAAAGAGAGCACCACTCACTTGAAGACCATAACTCCCTTGACTTAAGACACATTATAGCATCCTCAAGAGAAGCTTCAACTCGAGAGGCAGTCGCTACATCTATTACTCCATTGACACAAGGGTGACAATCAGATTACCGCTGCGTTCTGATTGGTCCCCGTCTGTGACGTCACGGGCCGTCCGGTCACGCCTACTCACGCTCGAATTACCGGATTAGAATGTCCGGCAGTGTCCGATACTTCGCCGCTGTTAGGATGTTCCCGATTGGCCCACGCCGTACGAACAATCGATTCTAAGAACAATTTGCATGCTCGATTATCGTTACTCGTAATCGTACGTCGCAGAATAACCAATTTCAGCAACGGTTCAAAGAAATGTTTTGTGAATAAATGATTAAATTCAGGCTGTTTTGTAGGAAAAACTTGAATACTGCTTCAATACGAAACTTTGTAAGGACTGCAATCGCTAATTCTACAATGCTTTGGCTTCAACTGTTACTGTAAACTTTCAGGCAAAATAGATAATTATCCTAAAAAAATGTGAATATTTTCTGAGACTAAAATACTGCTTCGCGTCGCGCTAACTAGGTATATAATTGATTGATTTAATTCAAAATCACAATAACATTAGTCCTGTAGAATGATAGACTAACCTATTTAAATACAGTTAATAGATAACTCCAGATTCAGTCAGTATCTATATCTTGAAATAAGTTTTCCGTCGGCGAATCGCGCCACTTTAGATTTCAGCGCATATGCTCCTGATCGCCAATTGAAGTTAGTTTCAAAATTAATTCCTAACCTCAGAACCTGTACATATCATAAGCATCATTATATAGTGGAATTGATCGTATCTGTACTCTGAAGACCATTAAAACCTTTAGATAAATAAAAGACGAATCAATTTCATCAAACGAATAAGCATTAAGTTATTTGGACGCGATACTTTTACCAGCCTGAAAACCAAGTGAAAAGTTAATCCGACGCCAATTTGCTTCACCGAGACCAAATTTACGACTCACCAGCATCAACGTAACCCAGGTTCAAAACAACAGAATCTCAAAACAACACATTATCGTCATCAGCTTGGTGTAAACACAGATTCTGAACCTTACAACCAAAAACTATCTCTACAACATTGTCATCTTTTTTCCATGTCATTCTGAGAACCCCAACTCCTCAACCAAAGTATTCGTCGAACAATCTAGTCTGAAAAAAGACCTGGCTAGAATACTCTTCGCATTCCGAGGCTCGGTTTGGGCTACAGTGGCCACGTAATTGCGCTTCGCCTGGCGCCGTCTCGTGTCTTGCTCCTTTTTTGACCCCGAGGCCCTTAAGCTCCTTTTTTTGGACCTCCTTTTTGTTCCCCGTTTGTTGGTTTTGGGAATTAGCATGTCTTATTAACATAACTGTCTGATAAGAGATTATTGGTGTTTTAACAGCTTGGGATCGGACTTTGGGACTGTCGGTTTTGAGTCTTATAGGATTCGTGTATGATATTAATATACCTATAGAACTGCGTTTTAGGTGACGTTATTTAGAGAAAGCATCCCTTAAGTATTCATTTTTGTTGCTTTTGTAATGAGGAATCCTGCAAATGCTCTCTCTTTGCAACCTAAACAGATAATAACATGCCCAAAACCACCAATTCGAGCATCGCCATTCACCAAACCGAACACAACCCATAAATCAACCGTCCAGTTAAAGTTTTAAACCAACAGATAAAATATGCGTCTGCGTCGGTCACCGAATCGGTAATATTGTTAACAAGGAGTAAAATAACTACAGAGAGGAAACCAAAATGAGAATTATGCATCATCTCGGGAATTTCTCAATAAGAGGTGTACGCGTGGGGCCGAGCACGCCCCGCGGCGCGCCACCGGCGCCTGCGCCGCCGTCCCGCTCGCGCATGCGCCCCCGCGCCCAACCCCCCACCCCCCCGGAGCCGCGCGGGTGGCGGCGCGCGCGCCCTCCCCGCTAACCCACCTTTAAATACAGACCTCGCAACCTATATCATTAATCTATTACCAACCTCATATCGTGCGCTCGTGTATGTGAAGTCAAAAAAAAAAAAGAATTCTTTTTTTTTCAATAGAATTCGTTGTCGGCCCGGTGAAAGGTAACGATGGTATGAGAACGATATTCGGTTTTATGGCGCTTAATTAGCGTTGATCTTTCGCTCTGTCGGCGTCTCGTCGCGGTGGAGGGCTGCCTTATACGTCTACGGTTCGCCTTTATTGGCCAATATCTTCGGACGGGATCGTAGATACTTCAACTAGATGTCATGCTGGCTTCGTGAGTGGTTTAAAAAAGGTCTATCATTACTTGCGAATAATGCGAGTCCTTTAGTTGACTTTGCAGTGACCTGATGTCCAATGTTATGGGTGTCGTGGAGACGCCCCGGGCGAGCGGTGCGTCTGCGCACGGTCCATTCATATTTCGTACAACTGCCCACTAATTACAGCTTACGGAGCTCTTGCGATCGTTTGCTGATTAAGTTCTTGACATTTCGTTTTTTTAGTTTAAAATACATAATATTTTTATTATTCCTGTCGTTTGTCAACTATTTCTCAAGTTTTTATTTTCAATCTAGACAGCGTAGATTTACAAAACAGCAGCAACTCTTTAAAAAACTACTAATAAGTCTAGACTTCAAGAGAAAAAATCTCAATTGATTGCTCTCATCTAGGCCTTGCTGCCGAGGCCTGCAATTTCCTCTAAACACAGGCCAAGCAACAGTAAATTAAATTCTGATGTCGTAGTATTAAGTTGTAAACAGTGTTTATTCACAATTACCAGATACTGGCCATCTCGACACTGGTTGTGGTTTTTGATGATTTACCAGCGGACGTACTTCGTGTTGTTAGTTGTTACCAAGCGATTAATGATTATGAAACGTTTGTTTGCGTGGGTAATCAGTTTTTAATGCCCGTGTGTGGAGGTCAGTATCCCACTGTTGGGACAGATACCTCTTTGAGAGGCAGTGGGATGTTAATCGCCGTGCGGGTCCAGTTCGGGTTTGTAGATGTCACATGCTTTTAAATTTTTGGTTTAACTTTTGTTCATAGTTCTTACTTGATCTTCTAATACGTAGTTTAGTGCTGTTTTAATCTTTGCTAAGAAGGTAGTGTTGTCCAAGGCTCTTGATCATCGTTTTCTGCTTAGCCTTAACAATGCTCGGGTCGGTTCGGCTTCCAGTCGAACCGAATTCGGCTGAATAAATGGATTTTACATACAGCGAGTGCCTATCTGTGCTCCGCTCCACAACCAAGTTACTAGACATGATCCCATGAGCCATGACTCCCGTTTTTCCTTAAGACCTAAAAGTGATAAATTGAACCTACCAGGGTCCCATAACCATTGCGATAGTTCCGCAGAGCCTCATAACATCACCCTGTCCCGGACTGAAACAAAAAGGGTGCAATTACGCCTGCGTAAAATATTATAATGTATTCAACATTACTTGTTTATTATTTTATACCGGGAACCGAGAAATTTCGAAACTTTCCTGATATACGAATACATGTTAATCTCGGTTTTTTGGGTATCAGCTGCGAAAGATCCCATCGTTGTAGCCCGGGGCTACGGGGTAACGTGTTGCTTATAATAACACTGTTGTTAATCTATTGTAAGGGTTTATTTTTCAGTAAATAGAGAGGTAGGACGTGATAAAGATCTCTTGGATTGAGGGGATATTTCTAAAAGGGCCGCTTTAGGAGTTCTGATAGCAATAGCTGGAGCCTCTATCACCTAGTGGACCTTCTAGACCCTATGGTCTAGAAGGTCCACACAGGGGGCGGTAGTCAATAATAGGTTGGGAACCTATGTTCCCAACCTATTATTGACTACCGCCCCCTTTTACAAGAAAATAAAATCCAACGCCCCCTTTCACAAAATAGTTCTAAGATAAACATTTTAGACCGCTAAATATTTTTTTTTCCATGAAAATAGAAGAATTTCATAACACCCCCATGAAAAGCTCCAGCGCCCACTAGGGTACCGGTACCGAACCCGTTGGGAACCTATGTTCTAGACAGCTATTTCATCACCACTACTCTCAAAGTGGTGAAGGAAGACATCGTGAAGAATCCGGCACGTCCTATAATAAAAAATTTAAAGGCATATGACATCTACCAAACCACACTGAACCCGTTTGGTAATCTATGCTCTATGGCCACTCTCTGTCACAGAGAGGTGGCCTGTGCCCGCAGCAGTATAGAAATTGCTGATTACGCTAAAAATAATGAACAGCATTCTATTACCAATCGCGTTATAACTATTAGGCTATTTATTACTAAGGAAATTACATTCATTACATCGACAAACATAAAATAAAACTATCCGAAACATTTTATTAACCGAACAAAAAAACAACAAGCCAAGTCCACACAATAATGACAGCTGTATCAAGACGAGATAAATATCTGTAAATATGTTATAAGTCCCGTATAAGTGCATTATAAGTCTTTTAAGTAACTTTTAAGTTTCTTCGCAGAACGACCGCCCACTCGCACAGACCAGTTTATTTGATTTAGATGCTACACGCAAGTACTTAATAATTTTTTTTTAATGTTAAATGACATAAAGAAGAATTTTTTTTTTCTCAAATAAGATTTCAAGTAACTGTTCCTTTCTCACTTCACACAAAAAAAAAATATATAATACTTCTGGTTATATGTAAACCAGAACTTAATTGTGACGATGATAAATAAATCCAAATAACTCCAATTCCGCAATTTAACAACCCATTTTATTCGAAATACTGCGCTTAATTATGTCATAAAAATAACTAATCTATTTAACTAAAAACTATTTAAGTTTTTAAGTGAAGAAAACAATGACACAATCTACACTAAAAAAAAGAACACAAATTCACATCCATATCCGGCGAAACCGATCAAAAAATTCGAAAAAAAAAAAAAAACTTTCACAAAAATTGTAATACGTAAATCAGAAAACGACGGCCAAGTCCCTTCCACCATAATTAAAGTAATTTAGCACACTGTCTCGAACCTGCTCTGTCCAATGTTTGTTTTGCAGGCGAGAACTGACCATAACCTATTATTACCATCTCGTTATACTTTTTAACGGGCAGGAGTGCTCAACGTTTGGTTTACTAAGAAATATTATAAGTTTGACGTTCGTTTTAGTGTTTTAGTAATTTTGTGCACGCTATTTGGTTAAGTTTTTAATGTGCTGTTGACAGTTTGATTTGAATTGGTGGCTACTGGTTGAATTTTGGATGACGACACTCGCATCGCCCCTATTTCATGCAATTTCAATGAGGGTATTACCATTCGCAGACCTTTGCTTATTAACCCTTCGTGGATTACAGATGTCCTTTTCTGTGATTCCGATTTTTGCAGCACAAAATATACTTTAGTTACTGTTATTGAAAATCTTGGACATTAAAATAGGATATATAAATTCACACCCAAGACATAATGCCTTACTAATATCTAAATATTGAGTATTAAATTAGAAAGTGTCTTTACAGTATTTTTTTTTATCTGTCTACGTGTACTAGCATGTGAGCCTCGTTTTAAATAAACAAAGCAAATCAACTAGAAATCCTACCGAGTATTAATCTCATAGCTTAATCCCAATACTAAATTATCTCATAAAACCACACAATTTATCCCCCGTCACAATGAACCGCAAGTTTGTAACCTCCTCCAGCAACATCAAGTTCGGTCGCCGGCGGCGCAGGCGCACGGGTAAAAACGTGTTGTTATTATTAATAATCTTGTTCATTGAGAACACTCGAGCGTGCTTGTTAGGCTATGAAGAACTTCTAAGAAATGTAACTATCGGACCCACCGCGATGACACACCTATATGGGCTCCTTTTAGTGGTTTCGGCCAATAGCCTTGAATGCATTTGCGATTTCTTCTTCTTCAAACTTTGGCCACCCAATTCTGAGTGTTGGTCTCTTCAAAATTTGTCCATTTTTGGCCATTTTTTGTCATTGTTGTTGGCAACACCAACGGAGTACATTATAATGTAGAAATAATTCTGTTTAATAGACTGGCAACATTGTATTTTGCTCTCAAGATTTTCACACGCGAGTTCATTGTTTCCTTCAATAAATATTATTGTAGAAGATCCAAGAGTTTGCACGCCCCACCGCCAGCACCAAAAACCAACCCTTACAAATTAATACAGCCACTCATCAAAATCCCAGCAATGGCTATCCAGTTTTTCCGGCCATTTAAAAAGTTTAACTAGCCATGTAGCATACCTTAATCAGCCTGTTACGTAATGTGTAGTAACTGGGTTGTGGAGGTCAGATAGCAATCGCTCCATGTAAAGTAATGGTATTCAGCTGCATCTGGTTAGACTGGAAGCCGACCCCGACATGGTATAAAAGCCAGGCAGATGATGATGAATCCGGCTATAATGTCCTCCTGGGATGCAAGCCTCTTCTTTATTAGAGTAAGCAGCCTGTGCTCGACCACGCAGACACAGTGCGGGTTGGTTGATGTCACAGTGTCACACATCTTCGAATTGTTTGGTCTAACCTTGTTTGGGTTGGTTCTATTCCCTTTTTAGGTTACCGTTTGTGACGTAGGTCATCTTATTTATCTGCACGAGAAATTTCAAGTTTTGTGCATTGGAAAGCTCTTGGGCATTGGGATTGATCAGACTTATCTAATAACCTTATGTCAAAAGAATATTATCTTACTTACGTTTTTCATCTTGTGACTTGTATGATTTTCAGACATTTTTTTAGTACCGATGGGCGTATAACAGACACATAAACATGATATCACCCATGACCCTGCTTACTCCCTTAGAAAAGGAGTGAATACCCTGTCAGGCGATAATAGCCTTTATTCTGAACGAACTAAAGTACGTTTTTTCTCCTTTGTAGGAGCTCATCTATTGCCAAAGTCAACGGATGTTGTCAAAGTTGCTGTGGCCCAACGCGGGCCCTAGTGCGCCCAGGGAACCCCACTCAGACCATTTGGTTAGTAGACATTTTTTGTTTTATTAAAAAAAAAATTACATTGCCAATTTTTGGTGAACGTGTAAGGAGACGTTCATCATCGTCATTCTCCTGTTTTTATCCCAATTTATTTGGAGTCTGTAATATTACTCGATTTACTTAAAAATAATTAACTGACTAACTAAAACCACCAAAAAGGTTGGCAAATGCTGACTTTATAGTGACATTTATAACTAAAAAGGTTTCTGAATTGGATTTTGTTAAAAGGTTATTAACCACTGTTAAAAACGCTACATTTATAATCTGTGCAATTCTGATTAAGATTTTATTGCTACAGTCTTTTCACAGTTTATTAACCGCTAAGTATTTAGTTGGCTACTGATATTTACTGTAAAATAAACTGTGTAAAAAAAAACACTATATTTCAGACCTTAATAAGAAATACCTAATACACACTACTTATAAGCTAAATATGTTAGCAAGAACGTAGGACAGTACTTTTTTCCGTTTATCAGATATTTTCAACGTATGGTATTACTTTGCGTGGATCTTAAAAGGGTTCCAAGTCAAATGTCTTTCAATATTTTTTTTTCTGACAAGCGATGACGTATGAAGTCATTGTCCAATCGCGTTTGAGATAAATGGGCACTTTGTAACACGCATGCGTATTACTGGTAGAAAACGAAATCTTGTATGGTTTTATAACTTAAGAGCGTTTACGCCGTCCATGCGCTGTTTGACTCCAAAACAGTACTTTTCAAACCCTTTAATACCATCAACCCTTTATTTTACAAAAATGATAATTACTAATAACTTTAGGAAATTTCGTTGTCTCAATAGTTGGGGAGAAAAATATTTCAATTAATAGAGTATTGGTAAATTGTATCAAGATAACTCAACAGAGGTTTTCTTAATTTCCCTTTTAGCGTCAGTTTCGACGCTCTAATTATAGGAAACCACTGGCAAACCTAATTAGATTTTTTTTTTACCTATTGCTAAGATCCTAAGGAATATAGTTGGAGAAGAAAATTTTTTGATTTAGGTTTCTTTATATAAGAAATTAAAGTTCAAACAATGTGAAATATTAAAGAATTAAAATGATTTTTTCACCGATATATCTTACTTGATTTAATATAATAATAGCATAATATAATAGAAGAACATATGCTTTAAAACATCCAATTTAAAATTTCAAATAATTTACAGTGATTATTTTTCTATAAATATTTGAAAACTACTATAAATCACTGCGCGCGAGCAATTTCAAATCAGACCGCCGCGAGGCTTTCTAGAGAGAGGACATGTCGCTCGGCGCTCTGCCTGACCCGAGTTGACCTTACTCGTACTTGGAAGGATAGCGGACGTTTATAGTGTGATTAAAAAATCTTGGTACTTTGATGATTAAATTTTTTTATTATTATTTTTGATGACTGACAATAGTTTTAGTGACAACCAATATCTACCCAATTTTTTTACATACGAATTTTATTTATTAAAACTTTTACTTATTTTTTTGTAAATAAGAACATAAATTGTTTTTAAAGTTAACGCCAACCTATTGTATTTCCCTCATAAGAGGTGTCACTAAGAGGAACATCGCGTCAGGTTAAAATATAATATAAAATAAACGTAAGTAAATCCGTATAAAGTGATTTATTTGAATAGAATAAGAAATATTTATTAATCAGTCACAAATCAATAATAATTAACGAAGTTCGGTTTCTTTCTAAAGTTTAGATCAACAAATTCATGTTTGAATAACTAAAAAACGACTTTAATATTAATCATAATTATAGCTATACTTGCAATATATTATTGAATACTTATTTTATGCACTCGTACTTTAGTAATCCGTGTACGTTCAAATTCAAATTCAAATTAAATTTTACTACAACAATTGCACTCGAACGGATCATAGTGGGTTAGTTTGACTATAGCGCGCGAGAGCGCGCCAGCGCTATACACACAGGCACGCGCGCTTTTGTGTGTGTAAAAAATGCATTGAATTACCTAAACTTGACTTCGCGCGATAGACGTAAACGCTCTTAAAGTAATTACAGAAACATGGAGAACGTCATAACTCTTCGTGGATCTTTTTCTTCAGAGCATGATGTTTCGAACCTGTTTTTAGGGTTCCCTACCTCGAAAGGAAAAAACGGAACCCTTATAGGATCACTTTGTTGTCCGTCTGTCTGCCTGTCAAGACCCTTTTTCTGGAATTTATATCAAATACTCAGTCCTCAGTACTGTCCCTTGGAGCTGTGAAAATAGCAAACTTCTAAGCCAACGCAATCAAAAGATACAGCCGTTTATGCCGCAAATTTCCGCGTATTTTCGACACTCGCAAGGTAATCAAAACCTACAGGGTACTTCCCGTGAACTCAGAATCTTGAAATTTGGTACGAAGCACAGATAAAGGAAAAATTGCGAAAACCGGAAATTTTTAGTTACATCATATAAAAATATTTTTAATAATTTTAAACTTACTACGTTTGTACGGAACCCTCGGTGCGCGAGTCCGACTCGCACTTGACCGGTTTTTTTTTTTTCGCCTTCTATTAGTTGAAAGTAAGTAATATTCTATACTAATATTAAAAAGGGGTAAAGTTTGGATGTAGGAAGGAAGTAATGTCCGAACCAACTCCACAGATTTAAAAAAGACACTGGTGGAAAGTAGCACACTATTAGAGAGTTCTATAGGATGTGTTTCTTCGTCTCGAACGAAGCTAGCATTTAAATCATTTGATATTAATGTAAAAGAAAAGATGTTCCTGGCAGACACCAGAGATAGTAAAAACCCTGAGTATCATCATAAGAATCACCTGCCTTAAGGATGCAGAGACCGCAAAAAGAAGTGAGGTATAAGAATCACCCGGCCTGCCCAATGAAATGACAATAGAGAACTACGAGTCAATTGAAAATAAACTTGTTATATCGAGGTTTTTCAGCAACATGCTTGAAAGTTTTCAATTTAGGCCAGACCTTATAGTTTTACACAATATTTAATTCTGTCAATCCATCAATATCATTTTCCTACCTTTTTTTTTATTTATTTGGAATCGGAGCAGCATATCTTCTTCCATACTTCTTTATCCCGTCATCCCAGCAGTCAATAAAATTCACGGTAACCATTGGTTCCACAAATGTTTACCGTATACATAAATAATATCTACTCCCCAATAATCAGGTTTAGACAATACAAAAGTCCCACAGAAAAAAATCAACCATTGACCGAAAAATCCTCTCTTTCTAAACCCTGTCTTTCTAACCCTTGTGTAGAAAACTCGTAATAGAATCACCCGCGTGACCATCGTGTATGTTTTCCCGTATAAACATAAATATTACGGAAACCGTGTAAAGGCCCAACGAGGGTCTAAAACACTCTACCATAAATAATAGAATCATTACCATCTGCTGTTATGACCGGATCATCAATTTTTTGCCTCCAAATAGTTATCCGTTACCCAAATAGCTTTGGGCGTGCCTAGACCGTATATTTTGACGGTTGCTTTTTTAATTTTCACAATGTGATTAGGATGATTTCTGGTTTAATGTTCTTTAGTTTATTTTTCCACTGTCTTTTTAATTATCTCAATTCAACCGAAGCACTTGTTCTTAGTGACTATTGAATGGTTATATATTTATTTATTTATTTTGGAATACCAACGAGTTACATTACATTATCATTCATTTAATTAAAACTACTACAGAATACGTTGTCCTGTAACGCACACTCAATTATAGGTAACCACAGCTTGCACATTATCGAGTACACATGCTCAATGCATGCATGCATATATTATAAAAAGCCGATAAATTTACTAATCCTGTATTTGATCAAGCTCTCGATCTTGTTCTTGAAATGCGTGATCGAGTAGAGGATTTGTAAATTTGTTGCTACTGGTTTTTGTTGTTGTTTGGTTACCTAAAATAGAATCTTTGAAAAAATAGTGATTGCTTCACGGATTACGATTATATCATCGGATACCAACCATGACCTCTAGTAGTACCGTTACCAAAAAAAAACTACTAAAATAATTACCAAACTTAAAACTATAACATACTAATAATCTATACAAAATCTTCCATTCATCATACACCTACGGCGATGAGCATTTAAGGGTAATTTTTGCCACAGAAATTGTTATTAATGCTAGTGATCACATACCTTAACCGTGTTTGTAGGTGCACCATATATGTTGTCAATCGTGGAGTTTTTTGTCTCATACTCCAGCTTGTGAGGTCTATATATGGATTAGTATGTACGCGTGACTATGGCCATCCTTCTTTCTTTATAACTGTTGGTTGACCTATTAGCAGAGAGCATTTGTCATGTGCTGTGTTTATTGATCTGATAGGTTCCAGTGGTCAAACAGCTAAATAGTTTTTAGACAAACCGTCCATCTTTCGTTGAAGAATAAATGAGTTTATCAATCTAGTCTATTGCAGATGAATTTATGTCTGACCGTCGCGACCTGCCTAGCCTTTTCCCACCTACATATTCGCATTTTGGGGTCGGCTTTCAGACTAACCGGATACACCTAAATACATAATCCTTTTGGAATAAATAATTATGGTGATATCTGAATTAACGGTTACATTGACACGAAACGAAAAGCGACTGTAATTTATAATAATAAATACCTTAGTATAAATTCTCTCACAGGATGACATTTAAGAACATCCATTACCATTTCTTTACTTGTCGCATTTATGGCTTCAACATCCTACATCTTAGTAAAAAATTGCTTTTATTATTTTTCCCCACTAGTACAGCAAGTAATCCATTACTTGTGTGTTCACACATTCTTGTATTTTTTTAATTAATGCTGTTAAAAATAACTTGCAATCATTTTGCTGTGTTCGTTCTGTTATTAGATATTTTACATTCTTTACAAAGTTAATGTAATTTTATTGTTTGTAGTATTTTTATTTAAGTTTGTTTTCGAATTATTGCTGTTTCTTAGTGCCAAATAACACTTCATTTTGTCTTTAGGGTAGTCGGGTAGTAAATTTGACTGCTTCAAATCGTGAGAAATGGTATTCTTCTCTTTATGTAATTTATATTTTCTGTATTTGTATACTTAATAATCGTTGGTAAAATTTTATCATACATTTATTTATTTTAATGTGTTAACTGTCTCTCAAAATTGGTTAATTACATAAGTAAATATCTAATGTCGTAAGTAGGTAAGGTTTTTTAACCAAGTTTGTGTACGCAGTTTTCTTGTTCTGACTCATCCCTGTCAACAAGTTGTAGGCCATAACCAGTCATAGACTAAAAAAAAAAGGTTCCCTAGTCAAATAAATCATGACGTCCCGATGTAATAATTCAATATGGTCACTCTACGAGCCTGAGGCGCCAGCGATCATCACACTGAGGTGTCTGCAGCCTAATTATATGGACACGTACTTTTCAACCAACACAAATATTTGTTATAGGAGACCCATCAAAGAATAATCAATCTTAGCGATATGGAAATAGGTTATAAATTCCCGTGTTAGATTGACACCTCGTTAACAATACGGTCAAAAAAAGGTTAGCCCCAAAATTGGCGTAAAAACTCAGTTAATTATGAAATGATTAGGGGTTAGTTTCCAAAACTAACAGGCGTTTGTTCAAGATTAGGTAATAAATAGTTATACTGTCGTTAGTTTGTTTGTTTTTGTGAATGACATGTGTTTGTGAAACTCGTAATTGGGTGTATAATGGTGGAAGTGTATGTTTATTTTTTTTTAAATTGATGTGATTAAAAGGCAAAAGTAATTATGTGTCAGCTGTTTGACCTCTTTGGTGAGCTTGTTAAGGCGACCTAGAATTTCCGAACAAAAAAAATATGGCTGAGTTTATCTTTTGAAAATTTCTCGGTTGGTTTCAACAATTTGTTGATTAATTTTCAGGTAAACTAAATGCGTATATCTGAAAAAATTTAAGTTTTATTCAAATATAATAGAATATAAGCTTTTCTTCATTGTGTCGTCTTTTCTAAATGTGTTTGTACTTTAGTAACATCTCTGCCTAACCCTTTGGGGATTACAGGCGTGCTGGTATGTTTACGCCTTAAAGATACATGTATCTGAATTTACACGGCAAAGTATAAAGGTAGATAAAACATTCCCAATAGTTCCAAAAGCGTAGCGGAGCCCACCACTGCTACGCAATAAGTAAGTATAATATTCAATTTGCTATCATTTCCGAATATTCAAAAAAAATTAAAGACACCGGTTTTCCAGTCTTTCCAAATGAGAAAAGTACTTAGAACCTACGGAGGTTATATTTTCGTAGAACAGCACATCGGTTAAAGACTTTCGATCAATCACAGAGCAATCAATTAAGGGTGGGTTCGCGCTACCCTCGACTAGGGTTGGCAAATTATGGGTTTGCAGCACTAGTGCGTTTACTTTATAAGGATTGCTGTTTAAGTGAGCAATCGAAGATTACGGGTGTAGTAGTTATGATTGGTCTGACTGACCTGCAGGGTTGGTTCCGTAATATCGCGTTCTGAAAGATTTTGAAATTTATTCCTAATTAGTGGTTTCATGTTATTGGAACACGTTTTCTCAACATCGTTAATGGTGTATTATATGATGTTGAGTTGTCAAAACCGACTGAAAAAAAAAGATGTGTCCAGAATAGACCACTGTACTTCTTCTTTACGTGTCGATGGGCTCAAATAATACCCGACCAGTATTTAGCCACCTGCTCAGCTCTTTCGTTGGCTTCGTTTAAATCCTGGAAGGTGCAGGTGGCTGTGCAGGATGGGCAAGAAAGGGGGGTGGGGCATATCCTGCAAAGGGGCTACACACTGGCTTTGTATTTGGGACGGGTAAAGAGGTTTTGTTCTGGCCCATACCTGGGAACCTGCTAGTTACGGAGATATTAAAAGTGAAAGTTCCAACTTTTTCACACCCTTTTTATTATTAAATACAATTTTTAAGATTATAACTTTACTTTAAATATCTTCATGACACATTTATTATTCAATGCATCCATCAACACGATGTTTTGAATGTGTTACATTCAATTTTACCGTAAAACGTGATTTATCACCCCAAAAAAGTCGTTTCCCAGCAATATTTTTGCGTAGGGTCACTTAGTTTGATGTACAGAGTGCTTGGTTGATGGCTTCGTGGAGGGTCCTTTTACACCTTGTATAATAGCAAACTGTTGAATCTATACTATAACCAGCTATCTACTATTTAGCCGATAACTTCCCCACCGCTGGGACACAGCCACCCTCTCTTTTGAAGAGAGTTGAGAGTTGACCGTCTACCACGCGGGTCCAGAGCAAGCTCCATATCACATGTGTTCAGGTTTTTAAAAATACGCTCATGAGACCAAAATAAGTACTTAAATCTCCGATCCAAATCTCTCAAACCCCATGATTTTGAAATTTCTTTTTTCGAACGCCACTATTTTGTTTCCAATTTTTTTTCTCTGATCCGTCAACCCTGTCCCCCGTTATATCGCGGTAGCTCGCCCATGGGATTAGTCATGGATGAAGTCGATAGAAGCGTGTCAGCCACCATAACCTAGCCCGCGCTATGTAGAATATCGGTAACCATTTATTTTATATGGCAACTAGCTTTTGCCCGCGACTTCATACGCGTGGTAGGTACTCAGAATCTAGAAGAAAACAAGAAAAGAAAAAAAAGATCATTTCCTGTGGTGAAATATAGCCTAATTTTTAAGTTAGGCATCGAGTAGTAGAGCGGTGAGAAGTGCGTTCAAATCCATGCAGTAGTTTTTGCGTGATGCGCGTACAAACATACAGACAGACGGACAAAAACTGTTGTTTCGGCTTCTGTTGCTTTAATAATGCCCCCCCATATATATATTTTTTAATGTCTTTGCCAAATGTATTATAAAAATAGTTTTGTTTTAATTTATTTAAAGTTTTATGAATACCAAGATGACCAGAATTAATGTCATCATGATTAGAACGAATTGTATCTAAAATATGTTCTTTAGGAATAACTATTTTCCAATTAAGATTACTATTAGGATCATACTTACTTTTACAAAATTTATATAAAGTTTGATTTTCTACTCTAAAGTTCTTTTGCAAGAACAAGAAATTGTTCTACAGAATCAATACGCTTACCAAATATAAAAGGTGTGTAAATAGGCAACATGTTATGTTCAATAATGATGTACAGACGTCGGCCTGTTATAATTTTATAATGGGTTTAATTTTTTTATTATTTCTGTATGAAGTTTTGTGAGTTTTAAAAGGTTTTTGATTATTTTTAAGTTATATGTTTTAAAAATATAAAGTCCTAAATTCATGTTCTCTTATGGTTTTAAGTCGCGGAGGAACTGTAACGTGATGGTGTGGATTTTCTGTTGTTTTTTCTTTTGCGTTGCTGACGAGGTCTTCATTCTGTAGTTTTATGTCCTAAATATGAGTCTTTTTTGCTATTTTTAGATTCTTTTTATATCTTACGAAGGTATTCACAATTCGATTTCAATTCTCCAATGAAAGATTGTAATGATAGACTATTTTAATTCACTATTCCTTTGCAACACCCACTCGAAACTATTCAATTCATTCCCGTTATTAAAAACAGCGACAAACCGTAGATATAATCACCAATTACTAAAAGTAACGTCTTCATTGATTTATACCACACTAATTAATTGATTAACCACAAAAGATAATAAGAGATCAGGAAGTGAGATTAATACTCGAATTTTCATAATTATTAATTTTGATACAAATAGCAAATATTTCCAACAGTCAAATTTCAATCTTCAATTACAAGAATAAGGTTGATTTTCGCTTGTTTTGTAACGAATGCGCACACGCATCGCTCGACATAGTTGTGCGTTTTCGACGGCAGGTGGCGCCTCGCCATTGATCATATAATTTTACGAGCGCCGAACTCATTTATTATAGTTATAAATTTAAAGAAGGTTCGCTTGTTTTGTTCAAGTATTGAATTAGGCTTTGTATTCTGAACGACGTTGTATCAATTTGTTTTAAGTATTTCTTTGTTATTTAATGTATTTTGTTCAGTTAAAAATAAACTTCGGTGACTTAGTACCTACTTATCTGTTTTTAATGAGGACTGATGACCGATGGAGCCAATGAGTCCTGGAGTGGTGATCGCGTATCGGCAATCGTTGTGGTAGTAGGGCCTGCAAAACCCGGATTTCGATGCCATAGTAGTGTAGGACGCCCCCAAGCTCGTAAGATGTGGTCAGACTGGATGCAGAGCATACAAGACAGATGGGGTGTAGATGTCCAGTAGTGAGGTGGGATGGACTGAGTATATTGATGGGGTGTATTGAAAATAAAACACCAAAAACAATTTTATAGAGGTCCAAGCAAGTTTTAAATTCAAATAGAGTAGGTAGTCACTAGAGCTAGAAAATCTGCCCATAAAAGAACTAAAAAGATAATATTTACCATCCCATCTTACCTCTAAACGTTCCATTAAGGCCTCTTCAGATTCACATTAAAATGTGGAACATACGCATGGCGCCTGTCATTACTCTCCACATCAAACTATCCCGCCGCCCAACATAACTTGGTCCTTTTCTTCACCTGACTTGCTCAAACGTAGAGCTCTTTCGGAAACGGTCTGTCATCCCTCAACCCTTACAGGTAGAGCCTTGTTGCTTTGGCCTAGCTTTGTAATGACAGCTCTTGTCAAAATGGTCGGTTATAGTGATTTTATACTTGAGAAAGAGGAAGCTTTTATAGTTTAATATCTAGTCTTGTATTCTGGAAGATACATCAGAAGCATAAAGTCGTATTTATAAACTCTCTGTATTTGAACGTTCTCTACCTTATGCTCTGAAGCATAAGGTCAGATGTACAAAGTCTCTGAATTGGTACATCCGACCTTATACTTCTGATGTCGAGTACGCAGATATGTGTAGTTCCAACAGTACGTTTTACAGTCACAATTTTCTGGATAGTGCATATTATGGAAATGACTTAATGTGTCATACTTCCCGTGCTATCGCCATTTTATTATCATTACTTGGCTGGTTGTTAGTGGTATTCAGTTCTTGTTGTGTTGCTATTTTCTTGTTGGTTGGGGTTCAAACATATGTGTAGATAGGGTTTATTTTTAAATGGTTAGTATTTTCCAAGCTACACACTTTTGTCAGAGGTATGGACAAAAGTCAATTATGGAACCTTATGATCAGTGATTTCTGTCACTAATGGTAATTGGTCAAAAAATTCATCTACCATAGAGTCCCGTAGTCATTGCGGACCAAAAAAAAATTACCACTAAATTTTGTCCCGCGCAAAGTCCTGAGCCATAGTTCTTGTAATTGAAGCTTATTTTTTCTCTAAAATAACTTCTTCAAGTTTCCTTACTTTAACATGATCAATTACACTACAATCTCTATTCATCCTTTTAGCTTCAACACCGTGAGTATACCACACTACCATTTAGCCCGAGTGTACACAAATACAGATTACATTCGCCGTTAAAGGGTCTGTACACACCGGTGTTTGCGCGCCGGCCTGGTCAAACGTTAACACTTCTGTCTGCCTTTAAATCCCCAGTACCTACTTTTAATATGTTTTTTGGTTTTCCCGGTATTTTTGATAGCTTTAAATATGTTGCTGATGAGTGCTGAGGTTTTGTCTTACTGGATTTGATCATCTTGTTTTTTAGTTTAAGTTACCTATGGAACGAAACTTGTGAATTTTAATAAGATCTTCTTTTAAGCTTAAAGTTTTACTTAAGATCTCTCCTACTTTTTTCACTTTTTAACTAGTCTAGTAAAATGTTGAATATTTTGACTTTTAATATCTCCCATTTCAGCTCTAAAACATCATTAACAACTTCTTGTTAGGCCTATAGACTAAAAACTCTTTTACTTTTTATTATCTCTGTAATTTGACAACAATGTTGTCATGAATACCGACCAACACCAATAAGACAAATATTTTTAAACGATTAAACATGGCGTGGAGTTTTTTGCCAGGTGCCAGTCCTTTGGAAACGACTAATTATTACCGTGCACCTAGCTTCTGTCATGTCATAAGAGCCCATGATTTAACGTGAAATAAAATCATTTGAATTGAAACTTGAACCTGGTAAACACTTTTACATCGTCTCGTATCTTAAGACCCGTTACAACACTTCAAAAAAGAAGTGAATCTAGTAGTTTCAAACAACTTTGAGCTGTCAACATCCGACAGTTATCTGACACCTGTCCAAACTTCTAGCTATCAATCCTCATGTCAGTGTAGAACTATCAGGTGTCTTTGAAAAAAAAAAAACAAAAGAAAAAAGAAACGGGTCCGCCCATAGATCAAATGTTTGCGTACCATAGAGGTTTTAAGCTTGGAGACTACTTGTGGCTTCCTGTTGTTATTGGTGCTTATTATTGTGTTAAGTGGAGCAAGTATTTAAACTGGTTTTAAGTACAGATAGATAGAGTATACTTTATTGCACACCAAAATTGTCACACGGTTATTTTGCAATATTGGCGTCTTGTCTTTAAACTTTTGGTTTTCATTGCCTGAAATTAAGAATGATGGCAAATGTTCACTTGTTAAAAAGCTTTGAAGAAAAGAGATTATATTGTTCTTTCAGCAGACAACACGGCATCTAGATTCAGAGTAACATCATCAAAGAGTAGTTTAAGTAAATAAATCAGCAAAAAAAAAAACGTAATTTTCCATAGCCTCTCAGTAAAAAAGTTCACAGACAGTAAAACTAGTAAAAGCAAGATGCTATTTATTTACAATCCCAGTCATTGGTTGCAAATAAAATGTAGTAATTAGATAAGTAATAATTACTAGCACACCATCTGCCATATACATATTAACAGCCGCAGTACATAATCGTTTATTTATCGAGACACATATGTAAGTGGCCGATACCATGCAGGTAAGACTGGTAACTGCGCATGTTTCTTAATGACATGCATCGGTGGTACGCTTATTGAGTAAGTACAGTTTGCAAGTAAAGTGCCGTGTGTCTTTGCATATGTATTTAGGGACTTCCATGTCTTTAGTATTTTGTATCTTTTCTGCTCAGCTATTGTTTTCTGATTAAAGTCGTTGCGGGACCCAAGACAGTTAAATCGTTTCTCTGGAACTTGGTCGAGCTTCATTATCTCGGCGTTTTTCTGGTTATCGCTTGATTCTGGCTTTCAGGAGTTGCAGTGGCTTGAGAATAGTGTGGCAGGCTTGTATCTTTCTGCGTTGGTATTGTCTTTCTGCCCACCAAGGTCCGTCTTATCAACTGAAGTCATTGGGAGTCTTGTTCTTTCGATCAACTGAAATTTTGTTCGACCTGTAAATTGCTACTTGGACAGCTTCGTCATTCGCCTCGTTCAAATGACAGGATAGAAGATGAAGCCTTTGAGGGGGCTAAACACAGTGTGCAACTGGCACTGTGTTTGTGTTTTACAATCAGCCTGGCTAAGTGGGGTATTGAAGGCAATAATCTCGTTAATTTATTGGAATCTTAGTCTAACCACCTTATGGGAGATGATGGTGTTTTCTAAGGTTCTTGGCATGAATCGATACCCTGTAGAAATATCAAAAAACGACGAAGGGATCTCTTCACTAGATAGTACCATGATCTTATCAAAAATTACAACTATCTGTTGCAATATGTTACCTATGTCTAATGAAGACATTCTGTTTTGTATTCCATTTATAAATTAATGTCCTACGGACTACGTTAATAAATCACGCTGATTAACTCAGACCACATCAAAAAAACGAGGACCTATCCAGCATTTGCAGATACTCGCAATAAACACTACATTTAACTGCTGTTACGACGTTTACAGCATCAGTGTAATTAGTTTCCCATATTTTAGTTTAACTCTCAACCTAATCAAGAACTGAATAGGTGGTATCGTGAGTACAGTAAGTGGTTGACTGTACGTCTCGGGCGGCACCTGTGTCGGCGAGGATGAAAGCGGCATCGCTTTGTGGAGCCGGCAAATATTTATTTTAATTTAGTGGCCGCCAGCCGATCGCTCGTTAATCGCTAATGGATGCCCCCGCGCATGTGCGATTGTTCTGTGCTGTGCATGCGAGGATTGGGTGAGAGAATTTTTTGAAAAATTTGCTGGATTATGGATTTTTTGGGAAAGGATTTCTTTTCTGTTGAGATTTCATTTGATAGTTGACACGATACAAATTAGACACTGATGGTTAAGCCCAGTTTTGGTCAATAACCACCGTTAGAGATAACCATCTTCTGCTTAGCGTTTCGATGACAATTCAAATTCAGTCAGACCAAAATTTGGCGACGAGTTTGGCACTTTCAGTTACCTTAGAGATGACCATGACCACGGTCATTACTTATGCTTCTGACGTTCTAGCTCCCTGCTTATTAGAAAGTAAATGATAGTTAGGTTGGTACTTACGCCATATCCGCCGTAGATAGATACTCTTGAATTCCTGACTCAGTCGCCTGTTGCGACTTTGAGAGGGATATCCATTCAACCTTAACTTTAGGGCATAGGACTTCTGTTAATTATAAACATATCCTGTTCCTGTTATTCCTTCAAGGGTTAAGCAGAGGTGCACATAAGGAACAGCGACACCTTTCGCCAGAAATATTTAAGTCTCATGTAGTGAGAGGTAGCCTGTTGAAAAATTCCCAATGGTAAAACTCGCTTACTCAATATCTGAAAAACCTCTTAGTCCTCCTCAGGACCCAAAACCTTGGACCTCACATCCTGATAAGATGTTGACTGTTCACAATGCACCTCTTCGTAAGACAAATGCAGATTACACACAACTAGATAAAAACTGTTAAGATATTAAGATACCGTTAATGGAAGCTTCATGCGCCTGCAAGATTGTTGAGCTGGTGATTAATAGATGCAATTTTAGTACTTAGGAAAGAATTGTTTAAGGTGGTCGGAGATAATCGAATACTTGGTGCAAGATTGTGCTTTGAGATTTAAAAAAACCTTATGTATGTAGGGCTCATTTAAAATGTGTATACTTCAATAAGCCGTGTGTTTCTGAACCAATGATAGAACGGGTGAAAGGTGAAGGAAAAAAGGAAGATGGCAGAGAGAGAGAATAACAAAGACATAGCTAGTTAATATGTAAAAGTTAAAATAAACTGTTGTTTCGAGTTATTTGGCGTTTTCCTGGAGTTCCCACACATAACAAGTATGTATGTACTATGATATACGGGCAAAATCTAACTGGGTGTCGCTATCGGAACAAGTGTAACGTGTCCAACTTGGTATTTATGTCATTTTGCTTTAAGGAGTCACTGAGACATAGAATCACATTTTGTTTATGACATGTTTTCTGATTGCCAACCTATACTCAAATCTTGTATATCAGTAAATTATGAAATCTAAGGTAGGTAAAGCCTGTTGAGAGATGGACTTCTTGCCTTCTCTGAACAATGCTAATAGATACAGGACCAAATGCCTCAGAAGCAGTATAACAGTTTGACAATATGGAAAAAGCAACGCTGCTACACTGACCCCCAATTGGGGTATGGGCCGGGTGATAATAATGATGAATTAACAGATGAGAGGGCAAGACTGCTTGAAGTTGCATCATCAGCTCACATTTAAGCCCTCCATTTCGACCGAATTGTTCCAGCATCCCGGTAAACAATCATGATCCCGTCATAAGTACCGTCATACTCCAATAACCAAAAACCGATGTACCACCTTAAAAACTTTAAAATCACAAACAACAACGCGGCAGACGACTGCCGCATTTGATCCAATATTTGTCGATGCTTTTTGTAGTAAAAAGGGGCATTAGTGAACCCCTTCTGTTGACTCAATGCTAAGACGGTTTGCTTGTCAACTGTTGGCCACAAATATTAGTCGCCGGCTCCTCTGTTCTCCGCAGTAATCCCGCGTTTGTTTTAACTAAAGCTTTGAGGGATATGTGGCTACTTTCACGCGTTCAAGTGAGATATGTGGTTTAATTGATTTAGTGGGAATTTTAAGGGTTTTCTTTGTTTCTGGGTACTGCGGTGTTTTGGGAGACTTGGATTTTGGCTTCTTGTATTTAGATAGATGAAATACGTTGAGGTTTTTCACTTTTGATGGTAGTTGATGTGTTTAGGATTTGCCACGGCTTGTACAGTCAACGCCCTTTACAGCTTAGGATTATTACTGAAATTATGAACAAAAGGATTTAATTCAATTGTTAGTAGGTAAGATTTAGGTATAAGTTACTTGTGGAGTTTTCACCATAGTAGATACCTAGCTGATAAGCGTTTTGCTGGCCTGAAAATCGTTGGCAAGAATCTAGACAGAAAATAATATAAGTACCTAAACGAAAACTTGGTTCGAAATCAATAATTTTTTATCTCGAAACCGGTCGAAACTGCACAAAAAAAACTATAATTACCTAAATGAACCGATTCGTTTTGAAATAAACATACTTTTGATTAGGTAGATACAGCTTTGGTCACATCCGAAAATGGCGCCCGCAAATCATAAACCACTGCCTAACTAAAACATGAAGATGCATCATTCGAATTCAATCGATACTGCATAAGCTTTGCCGAAATCCCGTCTTTGCCTCATCAAATTCCGAACATTCGCAATAAAAACGTTTCTATAGACTCGAATCACGTTTCGATAACGTTCTGAGAATTAAAATTACAAAAAGCGAGACGGAGACGGCAGTTGCGTTCCGTACGTGGGACAGAGTAAATGCATCGTCGCATCCACGCCCCTGCAGGAATAAAATTCAAAATAAGATTTCAAAGGAAGTAAAAGGAAAAACAAACAAGGCTCGGGTTTCTAGTAGGTTAGAAAGAGACGGAGGCATGTTTGCACGCTCCCTCGGCGATTGGTTAGTTGATATGAGTTATGGCGCGTATGCTTGCCGCGCGAATTAGCCATTTGGCGCGAATGTGTGGGGCGACGGGCGGCAATGCGTCGCCTAGAATGCGAATTATGCGTACTATATTTAATTCTATTTGATTGGGATAGGTCGCGTTCTGATTAAATTTATTAATTTTGTCGCCAAAAACTAAAAATGGAATTATAATCCCTTCTTATTTTTAGATAAGAAGAAATAAACATAAAAAAAAAAAACAAAACATTTCATTTTTTCGTATAGAAATTTCCTCTTGCATTATTAAAAAAAACGTGAAATATGTTCTGCGAAAATAGAACAGGTGTTGTCATTTTAAAAAAAGAGTTGTGAACATGCAGCGCCATCTCGTAGCGAATAGCGCAACTACAGAACCTGACAATTTGCATAGATGAAGATGCTAACGTTTTGGTTTTTAATAAGAAAGTTATTAATCAAAATTAAATAATACGTAATAAGATTTCACATTTTTATCAATGTAGGTACATCGTGCATAAAATATCAAATCTGTATCCATCCCCTTGAATTATCCATAAAGCCATTCATTGATTCTTAACAAGATACTCAATTTATTGTTTCCAAAAAATCGTAAAACCCGTTCGTAGATTCGGTTTTATAAAATTACGTTATGATGAATAGTTGCGCCATAGACAGTTCATCAAAGAACTATCAACAAAATGATTGTTTATGACTTGTGAGCGTGGCGAAGCGATTGTAACGGCTAGACTAGTGGCGCCACCCCGCGCTTGTTACTTGGAGTTAAGGATTCTGGTTTTATGTTTATATCGATACGATGTAATTAAATTAATCAAGAAATGTCTTGAATCGAAGCTTGGATGTACCTACCTATGATGTTTTTGTGCTTAGTCGAATTATCAAAAAGTATAATTATAACAACAACTGGAGTATAAGAGGTACGGTACTTAGAATAACACTGTAAATAGATTAGATAAGTAGTTTAAATTATATTTAACACAATAACTTTCACAAAGTGAATTGCACTGAAGACAGAGTAAAAAAAAGAATGGAACAAATTATCCGTAAAATTCTCAAATACACATTTCAAAATTCGAACAATTAACCAGATGTCGTCACATTCTAGAGAGGGCCAATATAAATTTGTTGTCCAACCGTAAAATAAAGAAATTGGAGGGACCAATAAGAGGCCGGTAATTAAAGCCGACGCAAGGAACAACTATAATTTTATTTTAATGTTATCGTTTTCGGGCTGAATGCAGTCGTTCGTTAGCTTCAGAAAAAAAAGATTGTCTTTATGGTGTCGTTTGTTCCTGATGAGATGATCAGCGCGTCAAAATAGATATTTTAAACAGTTATTTTAAGAGCGTGTTAGCATTTTACAAACGTAAATCGCGATCTTGGGAGATTTTGAAGTGATTTTAGTCACATAATTTATTGTTTTAGCTTCTTTTGACTTCAAACATCGTAATTATCATAGATTTTTGTTTAAATTCTATTAACAAAAACTCGTTCAAATTGGATTATTGACTATGAAAATAGCGGATTTCGAAGGTGCGATTTCCAGATGACGCGCGAGGGCACAACTTTGAAGTAATCTTACACCAAATATTATTACTAAGTAAGAAGGTAAAAAGGTATTCATACGAAGAGGCATACCCTGAAATTTAAAATGCATTGAGAAAAAATCGATTTTTAATTCATGAACTTGTAGTTTTATCACGTCAAAAAAAATAAAAAATCGAGAAATCGACCACAAAAAAACACGTCATATCTCATAATCTAAAAGTCATTTGGCAACACAAATAATTTTATATGTAAGAAGAAACATTGCACCATAAATGTGTAAAAAAGAAAAAATATATGTCTTCAATCATTTATGAAAATAATTTTTCAAAGTAAGTATAAAATCGGTTGAATCTTACGGCCTAAATCAGTCGCGCTCTGGCGCTCGTCGACGTAGGACCTATGTCGGTTTACCTCCCGCCGCTGCGCAAGCGCCACGCGTGATATATACGTAAATTATAGTGCGACCAAATATTTTTGATCCGTAAGTATTATTTATTTTATTTGTGAATCTGAATGAGGTTCTTCATTTAAGTAATATTTTAATAATTAGGTAAAGTGGAACTATGTACTTAAAACTATTTTCTCTACAAACTTGTTATTATTTTACTTACAGAACATGGGTAGAATAAACAAAACATATTACTTTGGATCAAAGAAATCTGTTAAGGCACGAAAAAGTAAAATGATTAATAATTTGCAGAAGGCAAGAGAAGCTGCGTAAGTACTTATTTAATTTTTTAACAGGGGGTCAATACATTTGTGTAAATTATTGTTTTTCTACCAACACAACACTCGTAGTCAGATAAATGGCAAATCCACTAGCGGTGACCCATCAACCGTAACCGTTTCTTTTGAACACACTTATATGTATAACCTTCACTTCTAACTATGAAAGCAAATCTTAGAAGTAAAATTTGACCCACTTCCCGGTTTTCTATTAAGTTGAAATGTTGCGTACTTACATGTAAGAATTAAAGTGTGATTTTAGTTTTTTAAACTATACAAAATTATTTAAAATGTATGACTATTACTGATTAAATTACTTACTAATAGTTAAATTAAATTACTTATTAATAACTAACTTAATAATTTTCTATGTTTTTCTTTCAGATCAAAATTAAGAGCATCTTTGGTAAATAATGTAATCCCCGATGCATCCTCAACTGTAACTTCTGTCTTCCTTCCTACTGTATAACCAGTAAATTTAACTTCTGGCTCATCCAAAAATGTAGCTTCCGACTCGCTCCCAACTTTTGACTCATCCACAGATATAAGAGAAGAATCTGGTATCACTTATCATCAAATATCGTAAGTTGAAACTAGTTGTTTTTATTCTAGTAGATGAACTTTTGTTTTGTTTTATTTTCTTTAATATCAGCAATTTTATTTGTAGGACTGAAAACATGGACCTTGGTTTAATTGAAGGACGAAACCCAAACGTGACTTTTGATTTACCCAGAAAAACACCTAGTACCAATAACCTCAATAATTAAACATCGTTAGTAGAAAATTGTTATTATTATTTCAGTGATTTCAGTACAGATATTTCAGTGTGTTTGTTTGCTGTGTGGCTGTCAATTTAACATAAAAGTCTTCAAAGTTTTCAGAGATGATAATTTCTGGGGACAGAAGATGGCTCCACGATTAACAACATTTTATTTTGATTGTGTTCTCCTAGCAATTATAGATCCAAGGAAAAGTCGAGCGATGCCCATTAGACAAATAGTTTTAAAAACTTCAATTAAGTAGGTACTTATAAAAATAAACAAATAAAATGAGTTTATTTGTATTAAAAGTAGCTACATAATGTTATTTTCTTCATCCATATTTGTATAAATTTAATTAAAATACACTAATAATCTATTGTGGACAGTCTTTTTATTTTCTCCGAAAACTTTTAGCTTTTTACTTCAATAAAATATAGGTACGCGGTACGCCATAGCTACAGATCAAGACCGTTTAGTCGTCGCAGCGTCGCAACTGTGTGCCGTACATGAGGAAAAACGCACACTAAGCGGCGTCGAGCGATAAAAACCTAAAACCCGAGCGCGTAGATTTGGAACAACGCTCTTAATGGCGTTGTAAATTTTGATGGAATAATTCGTTAAGACAAAAGATTTCTTTGTCATTTCTCGTTATGTGAAACGATTAATCTTGTTGCGTTATTATTGATCGTTGTGAGGCGACATTTCTTAAACGTGTCTTGAAAACTTGTCTTGTGCGACAAAATATTGCGCTAGTGTGTACAATCTATATTGTTTATTAGCCAGCGTGCTTGCCTTATTATTTTTTGGTATTTTAGCCAGCGTCTCTTATCTGACTACCCATAACGACTCAAAGATCTACAAGTGACAGAGGAGAGAGATGATTGAATAGATGGAAGATTTACTACCTACAATCAGAATCATAGAACTTGAAACTATTATACATCATTGGTAGCCGTGTTCCACTCACTGCTGTGTATTAGGCCTCCTTAATGTTAGTCTATGCTTCCCTGGGTTCGCACAAGTGTCAACAAGGTCTTACCCCGACATTTTTAATATCATCCACCCACCCATCTGGCTGTTAGTCGCCATCACTCCTACCGCCTATGAAGCTTATGCTAAAAAAATCTCCGAAGTACTCTGTCTTGATTAACATTAATTGTATGAATCCACATAGGAAGCGCTTCAATCAAAATGACAGCCAACAGAAATCTGAGTATGACCGGATGTTGTCATAATCAATTCGTCAAATCTAATGAGAGCAATTGAATCTAATGGGCCGGCGCGAACTTGTAGGGGACGACAATTAGTCGGTTAAAGCTGTTTTATACAACATACCAAATTAATGTGGGAAGTTGTAATTTCTTGTTATTGATCCCGGCTGTCTTTGTAGATCTTTTGACATTCGTTAAGGTTATTCAGAAGCCTTAAACACAACCAGTCTTTCACCAAGGGATATCAAGTTCCTCAGGAACTGGACAGATAGGCAGTTGCTCCATGTAAAATAAGTACTGGTATTCAGCTGCATCTAGAAAGACTGGAAGCTGATCCCAACACATTAGGGAAAAGCCAGATGATGAAAATACATCGTTAATGACCATAACACAAACATGATCAGCTTATTGTTCCCACAGCTGGACACAGGCCTCATCTGAGAGTGACTGGGCCGTAATCCACCACGCCTCGGCTGGCCCAGTGTGGAGTGGTGGATGTCAAACGCCTTTGAATTTTTTGTGTTCTAGAATATGTTTTCCCTCAGTTTCCCTAATGACCAAAGCTACTCATAAATCACACACACATCTCAGAACATGGGAATAAGTTAACTAGCTAACTGAAAGCGTCATACGTACATACAACATGAATATTGATACATCCATCGCTCTGGCCGGTCCGGAGTCCCCATTGAATACCAATGTCCATTTTGCATACAAACACAATTTTTACAATACAACCTGGAACACAATGGTAGCATATCTAGATGCTATGCGAGCGTAATATGAAATGTGCTGGTTAAAATATGAGCTGGAGTTTAGTGTACGAGCATTTGTTGCAGTTGCTAGGAAAAATGATTTCTTTAAATATATGTTTTAACTGTAGATTTGTTTCTTGGGATCATTATTATTGCGCGCTCTGGTTTTTACTCACAAAGTCATCTGATTTACTCACTGCTCACCGTTCCTTCTTCTTCATATTAAAACACTGTTTGGTTCCGCTGGATGGCTAGGCTAGGGGAAGATAAAAGAAACGATGAATGGACTGTGTGAGGGGGAGATGACGAGAGATGACGACTAATAGAGGAGTATGGAAGAAGAAGCCATACTGCGCGGACTTGATATAAATTGGGATAAGAGCAAGAGACCGATGATGTGTTCCAGTCCTTTTTTACTACATTGTATAAAACAAAGTCGCTTCCCGCTGTCTGTCTGTCTGTCCCTATGTATGCTTAGATCTTTAAAATTACGCAACGGATTTTAATGCGGTTTTTTTTTTTATAGATAGAGTGATTCTAGAGCAGGGTTTATATGTATAATACATGCATATTATAGTAGAGAAAACATTAGTATCTACATTGCACCCGTGCGAAGCCGGGGCGGGTCGCTAGTAATCTATATTCGAAACTAAACAAACTTCTTTATATAGAACAATTTTGTGAAAAATACACGATAAATGACCCCTGTATCATACAAAAATCATAAGTATTACGTGACCACGGCTAGGGAGACAGTGTGACCACGCTACAGAAGTACAGTGCGACAGCGGTTCATAGTAATTTAGTGGCCCGGGGTCGAGACCTGTCATTATGTTGTGACAGGGCTGTCGCGAATCAAGCGGTAAACGTTTTAAATTGAGTGCAAGAAGTCAGTTTAGCTTATGTGTGAAAATTTTGTTACGACTTCTGTGATGGCTAGGTGAAATGCATTTATCTATGGTTTACCGAAAGGTCAAAGTTAAATAGTTTATTAACAATAATTTAATTAGGCTATTATTATTATTACTTCAAACTTTCCAAGGTGTTTCGTAAAGAAAACACATAAATCAGCATTATGCAGCATAATTCATATCTTTTATTTAAACACTAGCTTTTGCTTGCTGCTTTGCTTTCGTTATGTACCGAAATTAACCCACGGGATTTAAATGTAGCTTATGGAACTCAAGAATA
Source organism: Standfussiana lucernea (assembly GCA_964057025.1). NCBI lineage: Eukaryota > Metazoa > Arthropoda > Insecta > Lepidoptera > Noctuidae > Standfussiana > Standfussiana lucernea. The sequence continues at coordinate 4,105,402 of OZ059805.1, forward strand.
ATGTAGCTACCCGTTAGTTACAGAATTGCAGAATCGGATCAGCACTTCGAAAGATACACCTTCCATATAAACTTAAAAACATTTTACCTCTGTATAATATTAGTGTAGATTGCAGCGCAGGGTGTCAATAACTACTCGTAGATACCATAACGCTAAGGCTAATTGGCCAGAAGTAGATACGATTTATTTGAAGATAGGAACTTAATGATCCGTTAGTGACAGTGAAGATAACAGGAATTATGCTCACCGCCACTTTCGGATCAACTACCCAAACCTTTTCGCATAAGCAATTAATTATTACTTTCGATATACGGCACAACGCGAACGAAAGTGCTAAGAATAATCTACTAGCAAGAGCCAACTGTATGCTGTCGGTAGAATTGTAACTTGACAAACTTGGTAATTATGTCGTTTGACATTTCTTCCGATAGTCTTTCTATAGCAAAAGGAAATACTTTAATTAAGTAAACTGACTTTATAAACATTAGTAACTAAACACTATTAAATAAACTATAAAAGTGCATCAAAAAACTCCTCCTCAACGCAGTCAGCTGGTAATGTGCCCAAGAGACGGGCGGCGATTCCACGTTGTATGGCAGCACTGAGCCTCTGGCCAAGGTAAAAGCCTTCTATAATATCTTAATTCTCTATATTTTTCACGGTTTACTTGTCTCTAGCGCCAGCCCTAACTATTAAGTAATATTTTAACACATAATTCGCGGGCGGAGCCGTGTGTTAACATGTGTCTCTGGGTTCACGGCGCTTGTCGAACCTATCTAATATTAAACGGAGGCGTGTCTGTCTGTCACGATCTTGTCAACTTTTGTTAGTAAGGTTGAAGTTGAAAATGTTGGATACATCGGTAAATGGAATAATAAAACAAGTGAACTTGTAGATTAATCTGATAGTAACTAAAAGCACATGGACTTGTATACTGGGTGGAAGGGCACCTGTCCCCATACTGCCCCCATCCCCCGATATAGAAATTTTTCATCGATAAAAAAAAACAGTATGCAATTTTTTTTTTAAGCCTATTTTCTGTGTGGGGGGCTCAATGATGCACTGAACGTGGTAACCGTTTTAGCGTCGGTATCCCTTCCACCTTGTATGTTTCTTTTCCGAAATTCCCCTACAAGAGTGATATTTAAATCTAATGCGGAGATCTACATATGTATCAACGGTACTCTACACGTGTTTTGACTTAGACGTGTTCTTAGACGTCTCTATCTTCCACTTGTAGGTCTTCTCATGACCTTGTCATCATTTTGTATGACATTTTATGGAAATAAGATAAAAGTATCCCATCAATATCTCCTCAACGTTTTCTCTGACATAAAACTACTCCATCGTAGCTCGAAAACTTGTTAAGAAAATGATGATGTGGTACTCATCGACAATTTCTTTCTTTCCCTGAAAATTACTATTTTATTCACAATATCCTTGAGCCTAACTATTACCTAACCAGATAATCACATAAGTACCTTATACTTAATCACCAATTATGTTATACCCCATCTAATAACGAGCGGCGTCGCAAGTCACAACTAGTCATAATAATTCTATTACAAAACGCAAGCAATTTCTCTTCGATCACACGATTATTTTTGCAATTATTGTTTCCCTTGAACGCGATCACGGTAAAAGATCGCGATTTCTTCATGCATCATTCATAGGTGCAGACGATAATGACACTTAATGACACGAGGGTGGTAGCGTCAACGGAATTTTAAAGATAGGTTATTATTGTAATAGGTTACTGATAGCAGAATCGATCGAGTTGTTAGACATTTTCTTTTATGTTACATAATTTTTCACATAACTACGAGTACTAGCTTACTAAAAAGTGGAACATTAAAAACTAGAAAATGTTTTGTGATCTTGTGTTCACATGTCTCATAATAAAAGTTCCCAAAATGAACACGGAGTAGATAGAAAACAGAGCCCTACATGCACATTGGCATTGAAATTGGTCGAAATGTTCAATCCGCATTTGTTACAAAGTTTGGAGCGAGTGCATCGCATTATAATAACAAATACAATTGAATTTGGAAGAGGTACAATTGGATTTGGTTTTGGTTAGGAACTTTATACCTCCCATAGTATTAAATCGTTTGTTTTAATACTTCATGGTTTATTAAAATACAGACCTGCATAAGGCCCTTGTCAATCGCTTGTCTAGTAAAGTAATCGTAAATTACCAGCGTAGTAAACTATTGGATTATGTTAGGAAATTCGCTTGTTTATATGCCTTCTGCGTGTGAGGAGAATGGCGATAATACACAGTTGTCATGTTTTACATATAGATTATTGGTTTAGCATTAGAAGCTAATCGTTTGAATACTAACATAAATGACGTAATAGTAATTCTTGAACCTTGTGAATGCTCTTTTCGGATGCATTGTTGATTTGCAATCATAGGTCTGTATTAATAAACTTTTTCAACATGGCAACTATCAGCAGGTCTTTGAAGAGCTGTCAGAATCTAAATGTCAAGAGAATTTCATACGTTTCAATCACACATTTCTTCTGTCAAATCTTGTAAGCGCGTTATATCGTTGTGTTCTCATGTAAAAGGCCCTTTCAAATGTTATACCAAAATGATACTGATTTTGACAGCTGTTTATGAATGAGCTCTCGAACGTGAAAGTTTATTAACACAGGTCTTAAGATTACCTTAAAACTGTCAAATATTGGTGCACCTTTGCACCCTGCGCGGATTACAGACATGATTTTATGATAACTTCCAAAAGCCATTTCCACCCAATTACCAACTAAGCTCGCGCCTCTGTTTTGCGAGCACTTTCCTAAGCTGTCTAAAGTGTGTTACACAGACGATCCTGAACTCGATGCACAAGTACCAGCCCAGGTTCCACCTGGTGAGGGCCAACGACATCCTGAAGCTGCCCTACTCCACCTTCAGGACTTACGTCTTCAAGGAGACGGAGTTCATCGCGGTTACCGCGTACCAGAATGAGAAGGTAAGTTTTATTTTACAATGTCTTCTTTTTAGAAAAAAACTGACGAAAATAGTCGACTGTGCAATCATTTTGCACCACCATTTCGATCGATATGAATACGATTCGTTTCGGGATCTGATACTGAAATAAAATAATATGTAATTATGTTAATTCTACTCCGTAGCAAAAACTACGGTTTTTTTCTAGTTATATTGACATGAGTTTTCAGCCTTTGAGACAAGGCTATATGTACCGGGATACCTGTGGGGAAAGACAAGTGACAGTCGCTGTCAAAGTGTTTAGTATTTCTTAAAAAATTTAGAACAGTTTTGATTTAGGCTTTTTGATGGCTTAAGAGAAAAGGCTAGCGGCGCTTAGCCCTTACAAGCGTACTCCCCTGTTTCCTCCTTGGATAAAACAAGACCTAAAATATATATTTTTTACTATGTAATCTATAAAATATTATATTTTTCCATATTTTTTAATTCTATTTTTAATATTAACTAAGCGCACCCCGCTAAGCTTTCCTCTCAACTCAATCCAATACAATTTTGACTTCCCCATCATCTTTACCGCTGATAAAATGGCGCTTCGTCTAAGTCCTCAGGACTGAAAGAAAATGAAACAAAATCACACAATGCTCATATGACCAGGACTTGTGTAATTCAAGCTTTTCAGGAACTATTTCTAATCACTAACTACAGTTACCCAATACATAAGGAAACTAGATTAATATTTCAACGACATTAAAATTTTACAACCGCGTTCATTGCTTCCCGTATACGTAATCACAATTAAATGGAATAGTTTTATTACAAACATATATTTGTATTTTAGACAATCATGACACAACTAGGTAATATAGATCTTAGGCTACATGACTCAATTGTACAAATACATCGTTATACGCAAGGTGGAAATAGGAGTAGTTGTACTAAAGTTTTCCATGGTACCTACTTACTTTAGGGAAATAAATTCCCATAGGTACTCACTTTTTAACGTATTTCTTGGCTTATACGACTTTTCTTGATTAATATGTTTCCCTACACAATACCTCCTGATTCATGGTTTTTGAGGTCAGATACTTAAACGACCAACAGCTGTCGATTAGAAAAAGTTTTATTTATTTCACCGAAGTAATTTTTTAACGAGTGCTCAAGCATAAACTCAAGTTAAGAATACCTCAAAAACCGAGCAAGGGGAAAAATGTAGTGTGTAGTAATACCAAGAGGTATTACTACACACTACATTTTTTCATTAAATTCTCATTGGATTGTGTTTTTCTCAGAAACAATTAAAAGCAATTGCCTAATTAGTTAATTGGTTTCAGATAACACAACTGAAGATCGACAACAATCCGTTCGCTAAAGGCTTCCGGGATACGGGAGCTGGCAAACGAGAGAAGAAGTAAGTACCTAACCCTCGGAATTAATTGCAACTCCCCCACAACACGGTAGCAAGTCAATGGAGTTGGACAGACGTACGACACGCCGTCATTAACCAATTATAAATGGCAAATATGACGTGATTACATCTTGCATCGTTTGACAAAAGGTTTTCTGTCAACTTGGAGGTAGAGAGATAAACGAATAGCATTCAAAATTGGATTTATGATGATGATAACTCCATTTGCTTACTGCTCCATGTCTCAGGAGACGCATTCCATTATCAAAATCAATCAAAGACAACGCAACCAGCCAGACAACTACGTTTATAAAAAGATCTTACTTAACGAGCCCACAATAAAAATAAACGATCAAAACTATCACTTAATAGTCCCGTTCCTATATTTTAATACTTAATTGCTTAATTTATTACCTTGTAAACCGAACGAATGTAAAAAATATCTATTAATATAAAACTCCACTTGGTAGGTGGGCTTCAAAAAGACAAATGGCGGCGCAAACTGGCGACTGACTATTTAAGTAAAGTTAAAAGCTAACTAAATTAGCGTGGTATCTGTGAATCTTCAGAATTAATTAGGACAGGGCGTCGTTTCCGAGTCCCGAGCCGTTGAAAATTCAAATTAAACCAATCGGGCGCCTCCTTATTCGTGTTCGGGGTTTAAACACGGTGGGTAACGCTCGGAATGGTGGAGTCATTCGACTTGGCGCTTTTTTCCAGCGTCTTTGGCGTGCAAGGGAGAAAATTGGATTTCCGCGATAAAATCAGCTTTAGTTTTTTTTTTCGCCGTATAATTTGCTCGGCTGTGGGGATAGGTTGCCGTTCCGCTACCTTATTTGAAATTCGAACAAGAGCTCAATTAGCGGGTGATACCCATCTGTTATGGCGCGCATCGTTAGCTTGGATTAGGATAGCGTTTTGTTAATGCAATTGAGCTTTGGTGGTAAATAGTTTTAAAAGTTAATTGTGTTACAAGATAGTGGTAATGAACTAATGTTAATGTTGGTTACAACAAACGTAAAGCTAGTTAGTTAGTTATTAGTCGAATGTAGGTGTTTTTAATTATCTACAGTTAAATAGAGCTCGAAGGCAGTGTATTAATTAACACATTAACACTTCTAAATAGGTCACAGGGTCTCTTCAGCCATACGAAGTTTTTAGTTAAATGTTAACTAGATATCTCAGTGCCATCGTTACTTGTTGAATACTACAGAGATATTTTCACACATCTAGGTACTTAAACTATAAAGTTATAAATCACTAATATCTACCAGGTAGGATACGTTCAAACCGCTAAATAACATGACCATACCACGTCCGGTAGCGATCCCAAATGCATTTACACAACATATTGCCGGACGATAGCCGGATGATAGCCGGACGAATCTTCACAAAATGGCGGCCGGAAGCGCGGGAAACGTGAGCGTTTTGACAAACGCCGCGCTCGGAAAAGCGGCACCGGGCCACGGACACATGCCGCATAGCACATCCGGCTAAAGGGTTGCCAGCGTTAAATAATTTATATTGTTGAAGTAATGAGACCGTGGGCCGAGTGAGAAAAAAGGTTGGTTTAGTGAAAGGGCTTCCGGATTTGGTGGTGAAATAAACTGATTTAGGAATGGACGTTAACGTGGCTTATCATTTGCATATCGTTACGGATTAAAAAAGCTAGGTATCTGCTAAAAGTATTAGCTTCAGCCGTGCATTTTAATGGAAAACTAAGTGTAGTTTCTATTTATCATGAATTAAAATTAAACTCAACAACTTTCAGTTAACTACTGATGTTATCAAAATCGCAGAGACTATCCACATATTCAGACTTTGGTCTTACTTGACTTGGAACATTTTTTGAATGATTTACATTCAAAAAATATTTTACTTAGCCCACAGTTCACGAGTATTATGTCTCCTGAATTCCAACACACCTCCAGCTCAATTTTACCTCTTAAAATCATCACCAATTCATCCTACCACAGTCCGTGGACGAACTTATGTACATAAACTTTTCATTTAAGTCCGTTTTCGAAACCCTTTCGTACAGCGTGCATCACAAAAGTGCGGCCAAACTTACACTGTCACTTATGGAATATCTTCCGTGATTTTCAATTATTGTGGTCTCCCGATATTTAGACGCTGTTGCAAGCGGCATGATCGCGGGGTGACTAATGATAATAATAAAAAATAAATTCAAAAATATAAAGGTATAACATTAAATACAGTTTTTCTTAAATCTATGTCAAGTGCACCCATTATTTGTGCCTGAACTAGGTAGTCCTGTGTTACAGGCGATTAGAGGTATTATTAATTGATTAAATAATCACATAATTATCATATTAATCTTATTATTATTATAATGTCCCGTAATCGACACTATAAGTTACGTTATAAACCGGGTAACTAGCTGTACTATACATTTGGGTCGTAATGTGACCATACATTTCTCATACACTTAATACGTGTATTTCCGTACAACCCTACCTCATTCTTCCGTATAAGCGACATACCTAACGTAGTCAACACGAGGTTATATGGCTATACCCCTTTGATATCGCCTACCGTAGTGAGAATACCCCTTTTATGTCGCAAGCTACTAATTAAGACGGGGTCCTACGGGTTTGGGGTCATTTTAGAATTTTAGAGGCTCATTGGTGTGGCTGATTTCTTTATTTTTTATATTTTAACGGCTGCGGGGAAAAGGAGTCGATAGGTAATCTAAAGACCTGTGACACCGGTACTTACTGGTACCGTAGCTGGATTACGGATTACTTTCTCTAGCAAAGAGGTGGCCTGTGTACTGCACCAACAGTAGGAACATTTTCGGCTGATTATGCTTAATAGTAAAAAGAAGACTTAAAAAACACAGTGTTATTGGGTTTTCTATCAGAATTTTCTCAGTAGCAGCCATGGAGTCTGGACTTGTGCCCGGTTGATGGCAATAGACTCACCCCCTATTACATGGGATTAAAACATAACTGGCGAAATGTGGGTGTAGGTACTTGTTATGTACACCTCTGCCGAAACAAGGCGTGATTTTATGTATAGCCTTAAATATCGTTTATTGGGCAGTTAAAGCAGATTTTATTATATATTAAAATTGTATTTGAATTCTGAGTAAAATTTATACGCAAACAGGAACTGAGAAGATTATAAAAAATCAATGCAGTTACATGTAAAACACGACTGATGAGTTATTTCAGACTTAAAATTAAATGCTAGGATTAAGTTCAGGAAAAAGTATGGTAAGAGTATATAATGTACATACACGTCATGCCGCCGGCTACAAGTTGTACTACACACATGACCTTTCACAAGAACATCACCAATATGGATTAATTATGAACTCGCAGCTTAATATTACACGTCCTGCGACCTTTACCAAGTCTTGTCCTCTAAGTTTGTCAAGCCAAAAATCGCTTACAAATATCTTTAAACCCAATAACACAAGACTCAAAACACCTACTTAACCTGCGGTTGTCTCCACAAGAATAGCTTGTGGCGCCCCCTTGCTGTTTTCGAACTAACCACGACGCTTTAAGGGATAAAAATTTGGCAAAATTACAAGGCAGGGCCACCCCTGTGTCGCGAGTTTACATTGTAACGTGGACACCCTAACGTGAACAGTTTAAGTTAGGGATGACAGATAAGTTGGATTTTGACAGCTTAATTTTGTGTGTGGCAATTTTTAATTTAGTGTCAGAATTGTCAACATACATAGACTGTGCATGCCATTAAAAAAAATAGAATGGTATAAAAGTCAGTTTTGATTCTTCACACTAACCCTTTCGTCACGAAGACACAAGCATCAATAGTTGATATTATAGCTATTTACATGTATATTAATTATGTAACTTTTCAAAACATAAGTACAATATACCTTCATATGTTACACAAAGTTCCACGTTATATTAGGCCAGCCATTTGTTACAACGAGATCATATTAAGAAAAGCTGTCTTCTATTTTAAGTTACCTAAAAATAACACCATTTTCTTTTATCATGACAAAATTGTATGACACAAATAAATATTCATCACAACATCTGAAATCCACCAGCCCTACACACCAAGGGGTGGCACAAATTAAATTCTATCAGTCGACAATGAGACGAGTTAATAAAACGAATTCACTACGGAACCCCGAAACCCAAGATGGGACCGTATTTAGGGATCAGTAAAACAATGCAAATGATAAAGAGTTGTTTGTTCAACGGGCGACAGAAGGCAAATAATTGCTTTCGCTTTTTGTCCTTTTTGGGGTGAGCTAAACGTTTGGGTCGAATCTTTTTATCCTTTTTGGTACAGTTTAAAAATATTGTATGCATTTAACGCTGGAGGGGAATTGATATGTTGTACTGATCCCTTCTGCGTAAGAATTTGAAAAATTGTTGTTCGGACGTGTTGTTTTGTTCAACATTTAAAATAAATGTATGATTGATGAAATGCGCTTTAGATAGTAGATTTTAAGTCAGTTCTCCGGTCATAAGCAGTGCTGCAGGTTCACGATTACAATAGCTAACACCAAAATGAATGCCTACAGAAAAGTCGCGAGTTGCAAGTTCGTCACTTAGTATAGATATGATGGGCATATCTTTATCCATAGACTAACGACTAAAAGTATCGTTCACGCCGTTCAAGTCACTCAATTTAGCACCAAAGCACTTTTCAAGAAAGCAATCAGCTGCTATTTTTCGCTTTCACAAACTACCTCGGGTACCTTCACCGAAACTATTAGCTAAAACACCGAGGTAATGGCGTCGCGACGGTGTCTCAAATTTCACCATCATTAGAAGATGATTAACCTTTAGGCGGCGGTCGGGGGTCGATGCGACCCATTACCTCAAATGTCAAATTCACACCCCACGGTGCAAAGACATTTCGGATGGTTTAAAATTGTTTTACGTTTGCTTTGTGGAGTATTGAGTTAAAGATTTTGTGGGTGGTTTAGTTTGGTTGATAATTCCTAATTTAAAACAAGTAAGAAACCTATACTAAATAGTAAAGCTGACTGCTTCCCTACCGGCCAACTGGATGGCACAACTAGTTGTGCAGTCGGGAACGCTATTGCAAGATCCTTCCCCACGGCACAACCAGTTTTATAAAATTATAAATATGTTCTATAAATATTTCTATAAAATAATGTTTTAATGAGTCCCTTTAGACCAACTATTCGATTAGGAGGTATTCCATCCAGCGCATACAAAAAGTGTGCTCACAGTTAGAGAGGTACATATACATGCTATCATTGGCAGGATTAAAATAACTGTAGTATCTAAAATCTCTTTGCATGTGACACATAGTGTTACGCTGTTTTTTTTTTTAATAACCGATGAAAAATGTCCATGGGGTTCAGAATGTTGTACTGAATATCTGGTGAATGTTTATGCGTCGGTGACCTTCCACCCTGTAATATTATGTATGCGGTCTTCTCCAAAAGACAGTAGTTGCAATAAGTAAATAACACGAGTAGTCTGTCGGTGTACCGCAGACAGGCGATGCTGACGGCGCGCTCGGACAACCGGGACGATGACGATGAGCGGCCGCTGGACGTGGGCGGCCCCTCCAGTCCGCCCCCGCCCGCTTCCAGCACGCAACACAATACCAGCTGTGAGTATATTCCTTATTCCTTTATAATCTGAGATCGGAAAAGGCAGTTGGAAAAGGCACTTGCCCAAACTTCAAGGAAGTAAGTAAACATGTGGATATAAAATCCCGGAATGATTTTTAAGTTTCGAAATAAAGTTGATAAATTAGACGCTGGTTGGTATCATCCACATACACTACACATACACTTACTACACTTACTTTACTTACTTTGCTTTTATATGTATACTTACTTCCTTGAAGTTTAAGCAAATATGTATACTCAACCTATTCCGATCTCTATATAGAGTACACAAAACTATCGTTTGTCAATAATGTGCAGTTGACCGCACATCAATGCCGTAAGAAAAAAAAAGAGAAAATACGTTCATTTGGCACATGCCAAAAGTGCACAGAATAGAAATTATTAATCTAAACAAGAAATATAACATTGTGTGTCTCACAATATCAATATCTCACTAAGAGACCTAGTATAAGTTAACATAAGTTTATTCAATACATTTTACAGTTATACAAATATCTTTTAGGCTATATTTTTCACTATACAAAAGAATTCCCTCATAGGGACGCGGTATCAGCTTGAGCAGGTCAGAATAGCTGAGCTTTATATCCATTTACTAAAAGCGAACAAGACGTCATGTGCCGTGGGTTCGGACAATTCGGCTCGACTCCGTGACGTGACAGTCTTTCTGAACGGTTCTAGGAAAATCCGCGTCGTTAAGGGTGGTCACTTCCGAAGTCTGCTGAAACTCCATTCTACTAAGCCAGCTTATAGTCAAACTGTTTCTACCAACGTGCGTCCAGCTGTACAGAAACGAGCTCATCATTAATCTTATATTTTGGAAGACCTCCAGTTTCTGAAAACTACAAATAACGTCCGAGGAACTTCCTCTTAGCAGTTATCTGATTGAACAAAAAGTAAATAGATTGCTCGTAGTAAATATATTGAGCATTCAGAAACCTAGATAAACTGATGTATCTAAAGGTGATTGTGACGACAAGTTTAATGTATATAAAGCATTTTTTTTTTGTAATGAAAATAAACTTTGTAATGTTGGTTGTCAAAACCCAAATACGACAGTACAAAATTTAACCTATGTACATATGTCTAACCGACGACAAATCCTAGGATATGAATTATAGCTTCATTGTACATTTTACAGGCTACATATTTGTTAATAATTTATGTATCTATATTGGTGACGGGTTATTTCCTGCCGCGAGCGTTTACAAGGTGATTGATTCGCTGAGTGATTCAGTTCACTCGTTCATTCGTATTGCGTCGTGTAATGCCGATAATGATATCGGTCTAATTCCATAATGTTTGTTGTTAGCATAAAATTACGTTGTGTTATTGTTGTTTATGCGACATAGTATGATGAATTGTATGTTGTTTATCCATCTGCTTTTTTTTCTATCAGTTTATGTATGATCTAAAGTAATGACCGCTCAAACATTTGATGGTGAAGTGCTCAAACGTGAACTGAACAGACAGCGATCAACCACTACAGGAATTGATGTATTATTAGTGCATAACTCCCAGCTCAGTTCTGGTTCTGGGCCGACTCATTATAGTTTGTCATCGATGCGCTGTCTTCACTGACGGTGGAAAGGTTCCTGGTTCTAAACCACCCTTCTCTTACAGCCTGGTTCAGTTCGAGCGGAGGTGGCGGCGACTCGGGCGCTGAGGAGGGCATCGAGGCGGGCTCCGATTCCTCATGCTCAGCAGGGCGCGCGCCCTCCCCTCCCGCGGGCCCCTCGCGGCCCTCGCCCGCGCCCGACGTGTCCCTCGGCCCGCCAGTGCAACCACCGCTGCTGCCGTACCTGTACCCGCCCTCGCTGTACCCGCCGCCGTTCTTCCCGCCACATCAGATGCCGCCGGGGTTGTTGTTCAACCTGCACCCCCTGCTTCAGCAGTACTCGCTGCCGCCGCCCCCCGCGCCCCCCGGGCCGCACGGCGCGGCTCTGAAGGCGCACCGGTTCGCACCGTACGCGCTGCCGGGGCTGGGCTCCGCGTTCGAGCAGGTGGCGCCGCGCGCGCGCTCGCTGAGCTCGTCGCCCGCGCGCCCGCGGCCGGGCTCGCCGCCCACGCGCGCGGCCTCCGCGGACCCTCCGCCCGACGCGCCCAGCTCCACCACGCCAGCCACGCCGCCTGCCTCCGACCTCAAGAGCATCGAGCGCATGGTGAACGGCCTCGACGTTGAGACCACGGACTGATCGCGACCTGCTACTGTACATACCGTGTATTTATATGGTGGGCCCCGGCCGACGTTTTGTATCGTTCCTATTTTGTTTTTTCTTTCGAGTTCTATTCGGGTCGATATTCGTATACTGATTGTAAATAGTTAAGCTTACATTAGGATTCACGATGTAAGGTTCTGTAGACGGACGATGTCGCGACAACTCTTATATTCTCTTCAAAACTTCAGCATTTCTTAGTATTCATTGAGAATCATCATTTTTTCTTCACAATCTATGTTTAAATAAATAGCTTCATTATAGTTCAAAACTATCACAATTTTTTTTTTGTCATATTCTTACCTATTTTGTATGTCGTAGTCACTTCGCTCTTTTTTGACAAATATCAAAATCTCCAGTTAGTCAGTCCTCGCGACACCGCCCGTCGATCGTAGCAACCCTCACGTTAGCGACACATAGCAACACTGCAATTGTAATAGTTTTAAATTTATACTCTGATTTCGACTGGCCACGGGTTGTAGATGTGATGTTTGAAAAAAAAATGTAAATTGGAAATTAATTTATGTCACCTTATTCACTTTTGATGGTTGAGGAGTGAATAATTTTCTTTGTCAAAAATTAAAGTAGAAATTCAAAAACCCTCAACGCCTAGAAAAAGGAAGCAAAACAGATGTTTAAAATAATTGGTGTACTTAGTTGTAGTTTTTGAAACCCGTAATACAGTACTTCTTTTTTATTCTTGCATGACTTCGGCTAACAGCACCTATCGCCTATTTCCCATCGGACAGGTCAATGACCGTCACCCAAAGGCTACGCAATTTTTTTTTGGATTGATTCACTATACTTATAAAATATTTGATTTTCAAAGAGGTTTTCCTTTATTTTATTTTTAACATAATTTGATCGTTTTTTATGATTCGTTTCTTACTATTCTAATGTTTATTATTAAAAAGAAGTTTATTTATTGTTTCGTTTTTGTAAATTTTTCGTGACGTCACCTTTACAAACCGTAATGTCGAAAGATTAATTTCATTTTCCACTTTGAATAATTAAAACATAATTAATAATATTGCTTTATTTTGTAAATACATTTTGTAAGGTATATTTACGTGTTTAACTAATAAATAGACATATTTTGAAAATATGTTTTGTCAATTGTGCTGTGAGAAAGCGCGAGTCCGATTGTTGCTTTTGTTAAAAAACTAAATTATTGAACCTTTTTGAATTATTTTTTTACTGCAAAAGTGGTGAAAATTGAGGTGAAATTAAAAAAAATCGTATCACTCCTGTAGACAGTAACGTATGTTGAAAAATTTAAATAATTACAGACAACACTTAATGTTTTAGTGCAATATTAACAGAATATAAATTGAAGCACCTTAACACGCAAAGACAGTAAAAAAATAACAATTATTACCACATCCCTGTGACACGAATAAATCAACATAAGATACTGAATACGAGGCTAATCTAATACGTAATTTGGTACTTATTTGTTAATTCTTATCTTCAATTGGCGAAATATTAAAAAAAAAAAGATTTCAAAAGAAAGCAACAATTGGACGCGTGCAAAAATAAACGATTGATAAAAATCTAACTGTAAGTTAAAGTTTGTAATATATAGTTAATAAATATTGTAGTTAAAAATACAAAATATATAATAATTATAAAATGAATATAATTTTCCATGGAATTTCATTAAACTTAAGCAGGATAACAAACGTTTGGATAATTAATAGAAATAACTGTTTTAGTACATATTGATCTCTATTTTTTGTGCAATACGTATAAAATACTATAGTTGTCAACCAATTGTTATTCAAGACCGCTATTACTGGGAATGATAGACATTTTGTTGAATCACTGTTTTAGCATACTTTACTACAACATCAAACAGGGTGGAAGGGACACCGACGCGAAAACGGAAATCACATACTCAGTACATCATTCTGAATATTAATAAAAAAATATTCGTCGGATATTAAAAAAAAAATTGCTGTTCCATACATTTTGACAGTGTAGGTTTTGTATTAAACAGCTGTTTTTTTATATAAAAAAAAGAAAATATATTTACTTAACAATTACTACAAATGTAGAGAATAATCACTTTGCTTGAAGAAACGTAAGAAAACATAGGTCACTATGTACTAAAGCTATAAAAAAATCTGTTATTTTTCTTTTTATATCTATATTTACTTACAATTGTCATGGTAACCAGTGATTTGATTGCAATAAAGAATTGTTCTTTTGCCATTTTTCTACAAAAAAAAAAAATATAAAGCTTTGTGAAATGGAAGGAGACTGTAATTTTGCAACAGTTGTAATTAAAAATTATTCATTAAAATATATAGATAAATCTATTGACAAAATGAGAATTGTTTTCTTTCGATGTTTCTTATCTTTACCCTATTTTAGATCAGCATGACTACCCAGTGCATTCTCGATGGTGAGTAGTAGAACTTCGAACAAACCAATTTTTGTTTAACCAAACTGCTTAAAGCTTACCAATCCACCATACCTACACAAACATTTAGTTTTTTTTTTTGTATTTGGTATCTGAGTCGAAGTCGACTAAGTATTCTGCCAGTATCCATTCGAAAATAACTCGAAATATCTGCCAACGAATCATGCAGGGCGGTAAAAAAAAAATTTAATCCTTATTTTGTACCAAAATAGTTAAGGTACTGCTCTTGACATTCACACCGTTTAGATCCAATGAGAAGACATTAAACTTGACCTTAACATTTGCTACAGTATACTTAGGCAGTCACCCACTAGGCTTAAGCGTTTAAACCTTGATATTTTCGATACGGATCCAAGCAGCGTTTAATCTTCATCGTTCCAAACATGAATGGGCATCAAACTAGCTCCCAATCTCTCTCGTTCATCAAATAAACGCTGACACTGTCCTTACGATTCTTATCTTAACTACATCTGTGGGACGTTTCGCGCTGCACCTCAGCTTCGCTCGCCCAGTCATCATGAAACAGTGTTGGTAGGTTAAGGTTTTGTTCCTTTTTGGGGAAAAATATCGTTCTAGGACAAATAACGGGGAAAATATCGCCAAGTTTAGATAGGACAACACTAAAAAATACGGTAATTTTTAATGTCAAGAGACATTTTACAGCCAAATTAGCACTTCACTACATAGTATAAAACAAAGTCGCTTCCCGCTGTCTGTCTGTCCCTATGTATGCTTAGATCTTTAAAACTCCGCAACGGATTTTGATGCGGTTTTTTTAATAGATAGTGAAGAAGGAAGGATTCAAGAGGAAGGTTTATATGTATAATACATGCATATTATAGTAGAGAAAACATTAGTATCTACATTGCACCCGTGCGAAGCCGGGGCGGGTCGCTAGTTGTAAATATAACTTGTTTTTAATACGCCGATTACATGGTGGCGGCTGTGGAAGGTAACGGGAAGTACACAAAATTCGATACTAATATTGTGAATTTAATAATGAATCAAACTTTATTTCAGGCTACAGTCCATAGTTTTCTTAGAATTTTAGTGTTAGTAACAATGGTGCTTAAGTAATTAGGTCATACACTCGTATCTATAGTCAAGTTAAAGTTATTACTTGTGCAAAAATATTTATGCAATAGACAAGAATTTAAACGAAGTAAGAACTGTCAAAGAAAGCGAAGTTAAGAATTCTATCTTTTTTTACAGTAGTAACTTTAAGCAATCACTAAATTACATAACAAAAATCGTATCTTAAAAAATGTCATTTACTCCAGTAAACACTTTGACTTTTTTATAGATACGAGAGTTAGTATTGTTAGTGTTTACAATTACATTAGCATCGTTCCGTTTGTTTCATTTCTATTTCATGTTTGAAAAATAGAACGAGGAAAAATGTTGCAACACGTATCATTTTCGGGGAAATAAGGGGAAAATTCAGAAACTCGTATGTAGCAACCCTATCATAAAACTAGTTTAGCATACAAAACTACTAAGTGGGTGAATAACACGGTAACGATCAGATAGCAAGCGACCAATTACGTACGTGACACCTCGCAGATGCCATCATGCTAGTGTTGGTACTGTAGTGCTGTACCCAATTATGTATGGTGTACGTTCAGTAATTGTCGGTCAAAAAATTGTTTATGGTGTAGGTACAGTAAAGATGTTAGATTCTGGACGGTTTTATTGTTGCTTATTGTGTGAGGTTGCTTTATGGGACAAGTGGAGTTTTTTTTGGGATTTAAGTACTAACTTACTTTCTGTTTGGGAGAATGATACCTAATCAACACTAGCCATCAACGGCAACGTAGAAAGTACTAGGTATTCTAGTGCATTAATGCGTATGTGCACGCATTAGTTACATACAACATTAGTTTTAGGATATGCGAAACCTGAAACACGTGTCTTGTATTTTTATGTAAAGAATCTATGTACAAAATTTCAAAACTGTATCATGAAAAATCACAAAGTTATGAGCTTGTTATGTTAGCTGGTTGTCCGTACAAAAACATACTCACCACGCAGCGCCCCACTGCGCCCGCGCCTAATGCCTGTGTTGTGCGCGTATGATTGCGGGTAGGCTCTAAGTGTCGCTCGGTGTCCAACTCGTAACCTTTTTTAAATATTTTTGGGACAAAATATAACATGATATAAAAATTATTGGAATCGATTCAGTTTCTTATTCTGAACAAACTATATTCTGGTTTCGCATATACTCAAAATAATGTTGTAGAGATGGAGGGTTCTTATCTCACTCATAGTCCGATGAGACGGCGATCCGTACGACAGGAGAGAGAACAGACGAAGGACCTACGGCTACGTTTCTGCGCCAGCCAAATTAAGGTGTGCGTAATTCGTTTTCTTTGTACCTGTTCGCATTTTGGTTTGCACAGACGAGGACTTTGACCGAGGTGGACAAACATCCCCGAAACATTAGGCAGGAAGGGACTGGGGTAATGTGAAGTCACTCCTGCCTAATCCCATTGAGAATCTGTACATGCATTGTAATATGTTACTTTGTATTACTAGTATAAAATAGTAGTAGTGTAGTAGTAGTAGTAGTATTTGTGTAAATACTCAAGTGGCTCCCAATTCGACTTCGCAGGAACTCTCGGATATTATGTCTGCTATTTAATATCCTTCACAACCCTAAAACACCATCCTATTTGCGGGAACGCTTTTCCTACTCCCGTCCTTCTGATGCACCTTGCAGGTCGCATCTTAGGAACCTCCTTAAGTCCCCTCCACACTCTACCGATTTCTACTCCTACTCCTTCACTGTGCACGCCGTGCGGTTGTGGAATTCACTTCCTCCTGACATTAGGGACTGCCAAACTATTGCAGTTTTCAAAAGAAGAGTGAAAGAACATTATCTTTCCATTTCGTCATAGTTGCATAAGTATCTATTATTATTTATTATATTGTATTTATAGGATTGTTGTATGTATCTTTGTATTTTATGTATGTAAGTATATTCTTATATTGTATATTATATTTAAAATAGTTATCTGATTTATGTTTTATGTCTTCCATTTTCTCTTTTTCTTTTACACACTTTGTCTACATCTCTTTTTTTAGTATCTCCTTTCGCAGGTTTGCTGGAAGAGATTTCATTAGAAATAAGCAATACCTTTGTACTCTCTTTTCTGTTCCTTTCTTGATTTCTGTATTTAGTGTGTACATAAATTGTTAAATAAATAAATAAATAAATAATAAATATACTACTATTGTAATAATTAATCATCTGTAAAACACATAGCGACGTAGGTACTTACATATCGCAACCAATCGGCACACACTTGAAGACCGACCAGTCCCTCGTCTCAGCAAGTCTTTATCAATACCGCCCATTGAATCGAAAATCGTTGCATCCAAAATTCATCAACATCTACGTCACCCAACATTACACCACACAGTCTTAAAATTTCGCTCGCGAACTCTTCACATTTTATGACAACTGGCTGTATTCCCAGCAGAGCTTAGGACGCAGTCTCCGACGCGTGATGATCGTGTAGATAAGGCCTTATCGTGCGCACGCGCAGGTTGCGTTGGTGCGACTTGCGAGGTGCCTCGTGTGTGCGCGCCTTTAGTTTAGGCTGTAAAGGCTTGTTTAGATAGTGGAGATAGTATCTATAAGAAGCAAAATAAACCGTTTAGTTAAGTAAGTGTTGGGTTGACGAGTGATGGTCGTGGCCTCGTGGGACCTCGTGACCTCCATTCCCCCTTCACTATCAGAGGTGATACGACTTGCATTAAGCGATCATCCATATGTGCATGTGTCATGAAATGTTGTTTCCTTCACATGGGTACCGTCTGTCTAGGATCATGTATTAAATTCATGATAAATGTTTGCTTGTGAATGTCTACCACACCGTGTTTTACACATGATCCTTTCATGAAACTATAAATGAGCTCCTAGGTAGGCCTACCGCTATGGTTCGGTAAACAGGTAGGAACGGACAAGTTGCGGACTGGGTACACCGGACTCGGACGGTTACTTAGATAGGTACATTATTTACCTATCTAAATTCGACCGGTTCTTAAAAGATTTGACTAGAAAAGCATTTATTCTGCACACACCTTT